>CM031949.1:25015254-25035254 GCA_018749465.1 Paracanthobrama guichenoti
AGAAAATGTGTGAAAGGAAAATAAGCAGCGTAGGAGGCTTGAGCCTGTCAAGAACACTTCCAGGTCACATCTACACTGTAAAATCTAATTAGTTAGACTTACTTAAAGCATGCATGATCAATTGCAAGATATTGTCACATATGGAGGGATTTATATCAACCCGATTAAAAGTTTCAGAAGGTGTATCGAAGAAGTGTTAGCAATACAATTATAAAAGATCATTATTTGACATGAAATATGTTAGACACATATTTCACACACACACACACACACACACACACACACACACACACACACACACACACACACACACACACACACACACACACACACACACACACACACACACACACACACACCAAATAACTGTGATTTCTTGTTGCATCGCTGCATCAATATGAAGAGAATTACACTAATATAAATTAAGTTCAAGAGTGTTCACATTGAACACTGATCTCCATAATGGTGACTTTACACAAAAACATTTTAGGAAAATCAACATCAGTTTATAAAGTCATCTTATGTGATGTTCTCTCATCTTCTGTTGTATTGACAATTCAACATTCAAGATGACTTTGGGAAATGAGTGAACGCAACTATAACTGCATAAGTGGAGGAAATTAATGAAAGTCCATTAAGAATCACCTCAAACCAATCAATTACTCTTAATTTGGGTTTTCTGAGTAAAAAGGCATAGTATGTGAATAATAGAGATTACTAGATTTTTACAGTTAAGTTAAAACAATTAGAAATAATTTATATTTAAAATATTGTATTAAAATGTTTAAATTATTAAATAAAATAGTTCGCTCTAAGAAAATTAAGCCTATTTTTAGATAAAATAATGGAGAAAACAAAAAAAGGTGCAAAATGTGGTTTAATTGTCATGAAAAAAATGTCACAATATTAATGTTTATTTTTCAAATGTTAAATAACTTTCTTATATTTTTGCAAAATATTATTTCAGATTTTTTCTTGTATTTTTGTGGTAAAATTTGACCTGACCCAGTCAAGAACATTACCAGGTCACATCTAATGACAAAATGAAACATAACAAATTAGAAATTATTTAAATTTATTATTTAAATTTACAAGCCTCGAAATCCGTCTGACATTTTTCTTTAAAATAAGCATTTTTGTCAGGCTCCTATGCATAGGTTTCTACCAAGTACTGGTACTTCTGAATGGGCTGAGGCTGGGATTTAGTGGGTTTGAAGTGAAAGTATTTTATAAACTTAGACTATATGCGGAGAGCATTCACTCATTTTTGAGCGAAGTGGCTTCTAAAGGCTTTAGCATCTGAACTCTTTATAACATTTTAATATTTTAATTAGTTAAATAAAATGCTTTCATGCTTTGCTCTAAGAAAATTAAGCCTATTTTTAGGAAGTCTGTTATTGCATTGAGAATAAATGAAAGAACATACACATTTGGGTGAAAATATGGTTAAAATGTCACAATGTGTTTTCATGTTAAATCATTTTCATATATTATTGCAAAATATAATTGCATGTTTTTCTCTTGTGTTTTTGTATATGACTGAGCTTCACCCCTTGAGGCCAGAAGTCACAGTTAAAATTAACACACACACACACACATATAGATACACACACAAACATTGACTGTGCATCTCTAATAGACCGGCCTCAGAAACATCTCATGACTCCAGTCAGCCATGATGAAAACAGCATTAAACCAATGTAATGCTTATGAACAGAGTGATGGAGTTAATTCAGAGGGATATTGGCATCAGAAGTTAAAACAGGCCACGGGTGTCAATAGACTCGTGGCCTTTTTTAACTTCTGATGCCAATATTCCTCTAACTCTAATGGAGTCTGTGCAGGAGTGGACGGATCGATACCGGCTCTCACACGACCCGTCTCTCCTCTGGAACTAATGCGAATCAGACTATGCTAATATGCTCTGAATATATGCAGATATATTCAAATCACGCCTTGCACTGTAAAAGACAATCTTCTTGTCTAGAATCTCAACGCTGAACATTTCTCATGAAAAAAAAAGGGTTTGTCTTGCTCAGCTCTCTGCAGCTATATATGAGTAAAATGCACTCAAAAGTCCACATGCAAAGCATCTACAACCTATATTTTTCTCTATAAATGTTATGCATTTTTGACCAAAACAAGCTGGGACTTCAATATTAGACAAAAAGCATGCATTTATCTTCACAAACCAATGGACAGCATGGTGCAATCGACTAGTGAGGTTTTGTGCAATCAACTACAACTCAGCCCAAAGCAGTGGGAAGTTGTGCAACACATTTGAATCTGACAAAAATTACTCTACGATTTTCCCTATGAGACCCGAATTACGTGATCAAGCTCACTGAATCCATATTAAACAGCATCGACTAGGAAAGCAGCACAAAACTTTAAGACAAAAACTAACCGTTCAATCAATCCACATCTGTGCAATTGTGCATCAGCAGCAGTGAAACTGAAGAATTTGGTCATTCATGTGCACACAGGGCCTAAAAGTAACTTTTTGCCACACCTGCAAATGACTTAAGAAAATGTACCGTCCATAAATACTTTTACTGACCATGAAACAGGCAGAAAAACATCTCGGTTACGTTTGATCCGGCCGATCAGCGGTGGTACAGCAGTCGTGGTGATGGGACGTAACGTCGCCACTCCCTACTTCAGGGAACGAGGGTTACATACGTAACCGAGGCGTTACCTTTCAGTCAGTCACGTTTGATGGGATCCTTACCAAAGCGCCACCATTGCTGCCCCTTTCAGCGCCCTGTGTAAGCCACCTCATTCCACACCTGATGGGGTGGAAGACAAGACAGGGCTTGTCCAGCCGGAAAAGGATGCTACAGAGGCCACATCCTACCCGTAGGGAGGTGTCATGTGGAAGTTACACATATGGACTGGCCATTAGGGCAGTGCTACAGGAGGAAGCAACACTCCTGGTAGAGTGAGCCCTCAACCCAATGTTGTGTGTGAATGGTTTTGGCAAACACGTGAATACTGTCTCTCTTCTTCTTCTGTGTAACAAGCGAGTGTCAGAAGCGTAAGTGGCGCAGCACGACCTTGTGTACTGGGAGCGCCATCTACTGAATTTGCACGTTCACTCAGCGCGTCGCCAGTGAAAAATCGCTTGGGTGTGAACACAAAGACACGCCGAAAAACGTCACGAAAAACGCTGGCGATAAGCACACGCGATAATTGTCCCGGTGTGCACAGGCTTTTACCCTTCTGCTGGCCCCCATAACAGAGGAAGAGCTGGTCTGAGGTCCTGAAGCTCTGCGTTCGGTCCACGTATAGGCATAAAGCGAGGACTGGGTCTACCTCCTCCAGGGACAGCACTTGCAGGTTCACCACCGGGTCCTTGAACGGAGTAGTGGGAACCTTGGGCACATATCTGGGATGACGTGAGAGTTAGCTGGCCTGAATTCCAGGCATGATTTCATTGACCAAAAATGCTTGCAGGTCCCCTAACCTCTTGATGGAAGCCAGTGCAGTCTGGAGCATCATCTTTTTAAATGGGTTTTCAGCTCCGCTGTCTGCAGTGGTTCAAAGGGGGCTCTCTGTAACATCGTTAACACCAATGAGAGATCCCAAGAGGGTATGAGGTAAGGGGGAGGAGGATGTAGCCACCTCCCTTAGGAACCTGATGATCAGGTTGTGCTTCCCCACAGATTTACCATCTACTGCATTGTGATGTGCGGCAATTGTGGCAACATACACTTTTAGGGTGGAGGGAGACAGCCTTCGCTCCAACCCCTCCTGCAGGAAGGACAGCACGATTCTGACCAGGTATCTCCGGCAGTCTTCCAGTGAGAAGAACACCACTCAACAAACAAGTTCCACTTCAAAGCATAAGAGCGCCTTGTAGCCACCACTTGGGGTAGACTACCTAAGTCCTCCACACCATAGGGTGCCCTGTCTCTGAGAAAGCAGGTCCTTCCTCAGAGGAATGCGCCAGGGAGGGGCTGTTGTGAGGAGCATGAGTTCTGGAAACCCTCTGGAAACCTTAAGTTGCGCCTATTGAAGTTGGGCCAATAGGCACAACTATAAAGACCTGCTCCTTGTCCTCCCTGACTGTGCGAGAAGGCTCACTGGGGGAAACCATATTTGTGCAGGCCCCAGGGCCAGCTGTGTGCCAGTGCATCCGTGCCAAGGGTCCCCTCAGTCAGGGAGTAAAACAAACAGGTCTACCTCTATGGCTCTGAAGCGTCTCCATATCAGCTAGACCACCTGGGGATGGAGTCTCCACTCTCCTGGGAGCACTTGCTGTTGTGAGAGCTCGTCGGCTGCACGATTGAGCAGGCCCAGGATATAAATGGTACGAAGTGACCTCAGATGCTTTGGGAGCGTATACCTCCATGATGGTTGATGTACGCAATGGCCGCAGTGCTGTGCATACGGACCAGTACGTGCTTGCCTTGTAGCGGTGACCTGAGGTACTGCTAGCAACTCAAGGCAGTTGATGTGTCAGTGCAGTTGAGTTCCCGTCCAAATACCCGAGACAGCATGCTCGTAGCATGTGGCCCCCCCAGCCAGTGGTGGAGGCATCTGTTGAGACAACAGCATGCCTGGACAATTGGAAGAGAAACTAGACCAGGGTATAGATGAAGAGACTCCACCTCGTCTGAGGTACTCGAGTCTCGGCTGCAACACTGCAGTGATCATCCTCCCGCAGATACTAGGATACATAATTTTGTGTGAATTTGTCCGCTCAAGTGCAAGACGTGAAGGAGAGCTCAGTTTAGTATTCGGGCTTTCTGGGCTCTCACTTTGGATGTTTGCGCAGAACTTTCCACACAGCACATGGGTAATGAAATCAGTTCCCTTTCACATCTTCTTGCGCTTGAATATTTAAATGATAAAACTTTAAACTTTCATGCTGATGTGGTGCTGGCCTGTCAACTATCCGGAGCATTGTTAGAATTCATAAAAGTGACACTATTTCATCACATAAATTTTTACTTAATTATAGGCCCTGCGTGCACATACTGGTCAAAGGTTTGTGGTCTTTTTTGTAAGAAATTTATATTTTCCAGCAAGGATGCATTAAATTGATCAAAAGTGACAGTAAAGACATTTATTATTTTACAAAATATTTATATTTCAAATAAATGCTGCCCTGTAAACAATAAATTACTGTAGTCAGAAATTTACAGTGAAATTAATGTATGCTGGGTCATTTTCTTTTGAATGACTGTTAATCAAACAACACAAACTGCTAAAAGTGAAGCAAAAATAAGTTCATCAGCACAGATAAAACCAACAAGAATCAAGAAACTCCACAGCATCATCTATTCATGCCGCACTGCATGCTGGGTACCTTCATAATTTACATGCACTGTAGAAATACAGTATGATAATCCAAGAGTGCCGTTAGACACAAGAGAAGTCCTACTGTGGAATTAAGTCATGCAATTATTAACCTGGAATATACTGTAATCTCACACTAACATTGTTAACAGTGTGTTCGTTTGAACTTTCTATTCAACAAAAGAATCCTGTAATGGTTTTCAACATTGATAATAATCATAAATGTTTCTTGAGCAGCCAATCATCATGTTAGAATGATTTCTGAAGGATCATGTGACACTGAAGACTGGAGTAATGATGCTGAAAATTCAGGCATAAATTACACTTTATATATTCACAGAGAAAACAGCCGTTTTACACTGGGATAATATTTCACTATTTTACTGTATTTTTGATCAAATAAACGCAGCCTTGATGAGCATAAGAGACTCTTTAAAATCAAACCATTAACAAATCTCTTGCATGTATTTTCACTCCACATTAAAGGTCCTTTCACACTGGATGTGATTTTGACCTGAGTAATTCGCCAGTGGTTTTATTTTTTGATGAGCTGTTTGTGTAATGCATGCTTCCACACGAACGCGAATGTGCTCCAGCGAAAAAAACGACGTTCGACACCGATTTTTGTTTTTACTCTTGCGGCGACAGAAAAGTCTTCAACCAATCACAGCTATTCCAGTTGATGTCACTAGCTATTCACTCAACATCAACCTTTGCCAGGTATGGCATTTCTCCTGAGATTACAGCTGTAGTTGGAGTTACAGCTGTACAGATGCAGCTGTGTTTGCCCACCGTAGGCTACGGACAACGATAACATAACCTTTTGAGTTAAAACTCCTTGATTTTTTTCTAAACCTTGTGTCCGCGACTATGGAAGGTGAATGTGTTCCGTCAGTGGCACTTAAATGTTTACATTGTGACTCAACTGGAAACACAGCTGCTCCGGATCGACTGATTCCCTGAAGTGTGTGCTTGTCTCGACAGATGCGGTGCTAACGTTACTGTCTCTGGAGGAGCTCCAGACAGACATTCGAAAGTAAGTGCGCATGATAAAGTTTTAGCTCCTGTACAAGATTAGCATACTCCCCTTCAGACTCCCTGTTTTTTACTGGGTGCACCCAAAACCTTCTTTTCAGTCTTTTAAAGAAAATGAAAAGCTTGTCTTTACTGCATGATGAAGTGTTCATGTTTTCTCAGCTGTCGGCGCGAATGTCTTGGAATGTTGGAGCTCTGAAACATCACAGACGTCCATATTCACGTTGTGGCTGATGTGAATGGTTTTGACACGAACTAGTCGCACACAAAATATTTGTTTTTGTTTTTTCGCTTCGCTTTTCCGTTACGCGTCCGGTGTGAAAGGGCCTTAAGGCTGCAAACGTCATCAACTAGCAATGCTAGAGTTTAGAAAAGTGCAAAACATTATAGAGACACTTTATAGTGACACACTTACAGGAAAAAGATAAATGCAAAGATTGCAAGAGTTACACAATCCCTGGCCCCAGTTACTAAACACTCTCGCGCTCTCTCTCTCTCTCTCTCTCGCTTAGTACGAGACTTCAAAACAACTCCAGTGTTCAGTGATAAACAACTCCGCTGGCAAACACACTGCTGTTTTCATGTCTCTCTGTCCGTTCAGTGCCAGCACATCCAATCAATGCAGAGATGCCTGAGGAAACCATAAAGATCCAGTGAGATCTGCACCTAAAATGCTAATTTTACAGACACAGACACCTCTATTTTACCACAACACTTCTTCATTGCCCACAGGAAAAGTGTTATTGCTCAACAATTGCTCTTCCGTTGCTCAATGTTCGAGTTAAACAATAAGTCATATTATCTCAGTATTTATTATTTTTGACTTTTTTTCCAGTACAAATAATACTTTTAAATCAAGATATATTTACTGGAGAGAACATAAGATATTAAGTCTTGTTTTCTGTAAAATGTATAAAAATTAAGTGTTTAAGCTTACAAAAAAAAAAAAAAAAAAAAGCCAATGGGTCAGAAAAATAATCTTAATATAAAGGATAAAACAAGACAATTTTTCTGACCTCACTGAAACAGAGCGTTTCTCAAAGCCTTCCTTACCAATACAATCTCAAATGGCAAGTGGACAGTCACGAGATTTGTGCTCAGCAGCCCTTCTGTGCTGATCTGGGATCAGTTTTGAGCTTTATCTTGTGAGTAAAATGCCTCGAGGAGCGGGACGGTAGCAGGATATAGAGGGTTTAAATCAAAGCAGAGGAAGAGGATTGTGTGTCGTTGATCCGAGCAGCGATTCAGCACGAGGCGGAGAGGATGCTGTGTGTTTATGTGTATTAGTAACTGTAATATTTAAAGGATTACACCGAGATGAGCAGGGTGTGTGTCAGTTTTTACAGTGATTACAGGCGTAACGGCAGAGTGAAATGAGGATTACTAAAGATGAGATCGGGCCGACACAATTTCACCTTCAGTTCTGCGACGGCTGCGGGACAAATGAAGTCGGGCCGTCTCAATACAGAATACATTTGTGTTTTATTACAAAAATACTGAAGTTTATTCTGTTTATCCAGACATGCTATGACTGCAAAAAAATTATGTTCTTCCTCAATATTTTTGTCTTGTTGTCCAGTACAAATATCTAAATATTCTTATTTCAAGATACATTTACTGAATTGACATAGCGTAAGATAATAAATGATCAAAATTCAGTCAAAAAATAAATGTTTCTGACCCCATTGGTGGATATTTTCTTGTTTCAAGCACAAACTCATTTAATTTTTTATTTAATGACTTAATATATTGACTTTTTTTCTGAAGTAATATTTTCTTATTCAGTATTTTTGACTTGTTTTCCAGAAAAAAAAAAAAAAAAAAAAAAAAATTAAACATCCTTAAATCTAGATAGATTTACCGGGAAAGCAAAATAATAATGTCTTGTTTCCTGAAAAATCCATCAAAATTAAGCGAGTTTGAAAATATCTGAAAATCCATTTCATTTACAGGAATTCTCTGTAACAACAATTTTCTTATTTAAATAAAAATACATAATAAAAAACTATTTTAACTCAGAAATTTATAGTAATTTTCACAAAAAAATTGCAAAGAAATGCAAGTAACACATTGAATTAGACGTTAAATTTTGAAGTAGAAAATGTAAAGTATTTTGTTATAAAAACAAACATATATTACATATATAAAATTTTTTTTTTTTTACTTTTATTTGAGAAGGAAATGTCATTTTACTCGTTTTCAGAAAAGAAAAATAAATCTGCAAATGGGGTCATAAAGTTATTTTTATTTAGTATTTTTGTTTAGTATTGTTTTCTAGTACATATATCTAAAAAAATCATTTTATGCTTGAAATAATAAGAAAGAAATCTCCCAGTGTAGTCAGAAAAATAAACTTAACTCTAAGAAGTTGTCTTTGTTTTAAATATAAACTTAATTTTGATATGTTTTCCAGACACCAAGGCTTTAAATGTTGTCATTTTGCTTCTCAAGTAAATGTGCCTTGATTTAAGAACGTTTAGATATTTGTACTGAAAAACAAGCCAGACCTCTGGCACTGAAGAGCTGTAGAAACCTGGAGGTTGAGTTTCAGTGTGGTAGTAGTAGGGCAGGACACGTTTAGAGGCTTGGCGGTATTTTTAGGCGTCATGATAAAGGACACTGGGATATGTTGCGGTCAGGCTATTCTCGGGCAAGCAGTTGTATATGTCGGTGTGGATTGCGTTCCTGAAGACATCAGACCACATGTGACCGCCTGGTACTTATACAAACCTCAAGCAACGATACAAAAGCGTTACGCTTTTCACATTTTCAGGTTATAACATCGCACTGTCAATCAAGAACGCAGACCAATGAACATACAGTAAAGCAAAAACATGAATCAATCTCATGAGCGGCTGGAGAAACGTCCTTGTAGTAGTGACCCAGAGTTGAGGACGGTGTAGTGTGACGTTACTGGTAAGTGTGTGTTAACTGAGTGCTATTTCAAGAGTTCAGCCATCAGCCGCCCTGAGAGACCTCGAGCTGAAAGAGTTCGTGTGAAGAGCCCGAATCGAGTGTAATGGGCTGAGCAGCAAAACAGTCTTCTGAATGTGTGTTTATTCAGCTCGAGGGACAAAACTGTGAACAACAAAATCACTAAATCTGACAAAAACGCCTCAAAGGTAATAATTAAGTTAATAAATGAAGTAAACAATGCAAAAATTATTACAATTATTTGAGTGGTAAGTGAAATGTAGAGCAAATATAAAAGTAGACTTATTGACTACGAATTGTCTGAATCATAAGTATAAAAACACACAATCCTACTTGCGTTTCGCAGTGATGCCATAACCACTGAGAACCTTTCATGGATCAGTTCATTTTAGAACATTTTAATAATCTAAAGAACTTTTCCCAATATACAGAATCTTTAGTGCAGTTGAAAGATTCCATGGATGTTAAAGGTTCTGATAAAGAACCTTTATTTTTTTTATTGTTCGCAGTTGGACTTTTGTGACTTTAAAGGGGTCATGAACTAAGAAATCAAATTTTCCTTGAGTTTTTGACATATAAGAGGTCATCATACTATAAGAATGAAACTTTCTTGTTAGTCCAAAATTCCCTCTGCAGAAGAAGATCAACGCCTACATCATCAGTGCAACTTTGGCCCCGCCCACTGGTGTGTTAGTGAGATGACGAGGAGAGACAAACTGGCTAAAAATAAACATTACTTTCCAAAGGATCCTAATGCTAGGAATGTGCTTATTTATTTTCAACAATGTGAATGTCTCACTTGAGCATTATTTATTTGTATTCGCTACATTTCACTGTGGATTATTTGGTAAATTTCGCAATTTCAGAGCAGGCTTCGCAAACAGACTTTTACGATTTGGACTCTACAGAAATGCCACAACATGTGCGTAACCGTGTTAATTCTAATGCCTGATCTGTGACCAGTGATTTCTGATATGATAATGATTCATGTACAGTCAGATGTTCTTTGTCTGTGTGTCAGTAAATCAAACCAGAGACTAAATGCTCAACTTCACATTGTGTCTCTTAGTAGGATGAAACTAATCTGTGATTATATATAGAAAGCGATCTGGAGCTGTCAATCAAACAGTGCGAGTTTATCAGTGACTGAGTTCTGAACTTGCACCAAAACTCCTGTTATAATAAACAAATCTCTTATTTGCACGGTTAGTTATGATGAAAGCATTCGTTAGTGTGCAGAAATCCAGTTACAATGACGAGATTCACGATTAGTGATTCACTTTTCACAATTAGTTAACCTTGAGCGCTGTAATAGTAACAACGTGCTAAACGTTTTTAGAGAAAGTTCCACAATCCACATGTAATACTAGCTATTTTATATGCAAAGATGTCATCCAATCACAGTGGGCGTTTACACTGAAGTCTCACAGCAGCCAATCACAGCAGTGGGCATTTACACTGGAGTCTCACAGCAGCCAATCACAGCAGTGGGCATTTACACTGGAGTCTCACAGTTGCCAATCACAGCAGTGGGCGTTTACACTGGAGTCTCACAGCAGCCAATCACAGCAGTGGGCGTTTACACTGGAGTCTCACAGCAGCCAATCACAGCAGTGGGCGTTTTACACTGGAGTCTCACAGCAGACACACCCCTTCAAACAGAGCATTCAAATTAGCGGCTGGGTGAATCAGGGTGAGAAAAATGCCAATGCTAAATTATGCTTATTAAGTGTACCACAGGAACCATTATAAAACAATAAAACAATGCTTTTCATTACCCCTTTAAGTACGCCCCACTTGTTTTAATGACATGTTGCCGTGTGTATGAGAAACATGAAAAGTGAATTACTTCAAAACAGCTCTACTCAACAAAACTAACCCTCAGCACCAGCCATTCGACACCTTAACACACACAAATAGCACAGTTAAACTATGGATACTACACACATATCAGCTGAATTTAAAGCTTGGACCTCATGAATCTGACACAGCATTAGTTTTCCTTCCTGAAATCTGTTCAGCTCTCTGATTGAAGAGGAAAAACTTAATTTGCCTTCAAACACTCCCACTTGTGACTTTAAAAAACAACTTAATAAATTCTCAAAATTTCTCTATGGGACAAAATAAATTACATTTATTTGTGCATAACAGTATTTATTTGAAGTCTGTGTGTTGAAGGAAAATAAATGTGCCACCTGTGTGATTGTGCTGCTTGCAGAGGAATTAATGGCTCAATAACACACACACACACACACACACAAACACACACAGAGCATGACTGAACTGGTAACAAACACATTTTGACATAAGCAAAGTATTAAAAGTAACCAATCTATTCATAACAACCACACACAGCGGATCTGGGCGGGTGTGTGTGTGTGTGTCCACCTGCTCTGGGCTTTGTCCCGCTGTTTGTTCATCTAGAAAGTTTAGATGACAAAAGAAAAGAGAATGAGCCGTGGCAGCCGCCATGGAGACCCGGAGAGACGCCAAAACGCTCAGTGTTGTTTTCCTGATCCTTTACTCCTGTGTATCCCATAGCGATGGTGCCACATTCATCACTTCAGCAGGAAAAGAGCAGCCAACACCCTGATAAATTACAGCACTGACTCACTTCATCTGTGTGTGTACATCTATCTGTCTATCTATCTATCTGTCCGTCCATCATCTCTCCATCCGTCCGTACACTATATTGCCAAAAATATTGGGCCGCCCCTCAACAATCACTGAATTCAGGTGTTCAATCACTTCATGGCCACAGGTGTATAACTCAAGCACTAGGCATGCAGACGCTTCTACACACATTTGTGAAAGAATGGGTCGCTCTCAGGAGCTCAGTGAAGCAATTGGGAACAACAGCAACTCAGTCACGAAGTGGTAGGCCACGTAAAATCACAGAGCAGGGTCAGCGCATGCTGAGGTTCACAGTGCGCAGAAGTCACCAACTTTCTGCAGAGTCAATAGCTACAGACCTCCAAACTTCTGTGGCCTTCAGATGAGCTCAAGAACAGTGTGTAGAGAGCTTCATGGAATGGGTTTCCATGGCCGAGCAGCTCATCCAAGCCTTACATCACCAAGTGCAATGCAAAGGAACTTCCTGTTGCAACATGACTGCGCTCCAGTGCTCAAAGCGTCGGTCCATAAAGACATGGATGAGCGAGTTTGGTGTGGAGGAACTTGACTGGCCTGCACAGAGTCCTGACCTCATCCCGATAGAACACCTTTGGGATGAATTAGAGCGGAGACTGTGAGCCAGGCCTTCTCGTCCAACATCAGTGCCTGACCTCACAAATGCACTTCTAGAAGAATGGTCAAAAGACATCTATCCATCTATCCATCTATCCATCCATCCATCCATCCATCCGTCCGTCCGTACGCAGTATGAAGGAATCTCTCTCTTGACGTTCCTGGTGAATTTCAGCGGTCTAAATTTCCTCAAATGTTTCTTCAGTTCTCCGACATTATGGCTCAGTGTGTACTTGTTCAGCACAGAGACTCGGTTCATTACAGTGAATCAAACATTCGACCTGATTAAGAGTCCTTGCGTAACTGATGTGCATCATTAAAGAGCCACATCACTGAAAGACAAGACATTCTCTCTCCAACACACACACACTCATTCCTGGAACGACCTTCACGCTGGAGGCTCGTCACCATTTGGACACACAAAAAACCCCTCCAGATCTTATTATGCAGATGTAATCCATGACCACAGCCATAAGGACATGACATCACTGATACGCCTCAAACCCCTTCGCTTATGTAAATCCTCTCAGTTTACCCATAATTCTGCACCACTTCAATGTTTCATAACATGATATCATTCAGTGCACAAGAAACAAGATGAGAAAATAAAGTGTTTAAGCAAATTTTGCATTCAAATTTTGTTCTGTAATTACTTTCACAGAACCTACTCTATAGCCAAAAGCAACATGTGGACGGAGTCAAATCACAAGCGTATGGCAAAAAGGTTATTCTTTGAATAACGACTGGTTACAACAAACCTGTGCGACAATGGCTTGTTTTCACAACTAGGGCTAAAACATACCTAATATTAAATATATCTCAATATTTATATTTGCTCTGAATTTGCTTAAAATGGGGGGTGTGGGCGTTTAAATAAAAGGGTCTATTATTATTTCAACTAAACAGTAATTGTAAGAAAATATATTCAAAATATGGTGACAAGTTTATAATTATGACAACGCTGCTTAGGTTCAAACTTTTATATTAACAGAAACTTAATTTATATTTGATTAAACACTTTGTGATTCTATAAGATTTAAAAAATAATAGTTAATATTTTTAGCATTTTAATTAAATTTTAATGCAATCATTTTAAGAAATCTTTGCAAGTTTGCCGGTCCCCCTGGTTGAGTAAAACATTATACAAACATTTTTTCATGAAAATTAATGTAAAAAATAATGCCACATTGAGACTTTCTGAATGGTGACGCAAACAAATGATTGCATCGCTGAGTTGATTCATTGAAACGAGAAGTTTGAAGTGTGGAAATTAATGAAACCAACTCGAACTCTTTTTCTGCTACTTGAGTTTATATATGATATGCTATTAAAACACCTTGGTCCTCGAATCCTAAAGTCACGCATCACAAGACAAGGAAGGATCACAAAACTAGTCTAATGACATGATCTTCTTTAGGCCAAAAGTGCATTAAAATGATTGAGATATTTACAATGATTCTCAATTTTATAATAAAAAATTAATTGCAAATATACCATGGCATTTCCCAGCCATAATATCAACTAGTAAAACATTTAATCCCACTGCATGTGAGATTCTCGTTTTACAAATCTAGATTCAAATCCACCCACGTACCGATATTTATTCTCATTTTTCAGATGTACACAAGCTAAAGAGGGCAAAGTGAGGTGAGTGAATGAATGGGGAGAGGAACCCACAGAGAGCAAATATAGCTGGAGCTGAATGGTTGGAGGATGCGGGGAACAGAGGGAGCTCTGTACCGTCAGGAGCAGATCCACAAACACACGAGTCCGCAGTGACCTGCAGTCACCTCTGAGACGGTCTGACTGTTCACTCATCTGCTGCACCCTTATTCTCATCACTGCATGGACAGGGTCAGTCTTACACTGCATTACACCGGCACCTGGGTATATTACACTACACCGCAACATACTTACACACGGTACATTTATGTTCAATAGATAGAACGACAGAACAAATGGACAGACAGAATGATAGAATGAACAACTGAGTGGCAGACAGACGGATGGACAGACAGACAGAATGAACTAACAAATAAATGGATGGATGAATGGAGAGACAGAATGAACAAATGACAGACGGACGGACAGACAGAATGAACAAATGAACAACAGACAGAAAGAATGATAGAATGAACAAAAGAACAAATGATGGATGGACAGAGACAGAATGATAGAATGAGCAAACAAACGATGGTCAGACACAGACAGACAGACAGACAGACAGACTGAACAAACAAATGACAGATCGATGGACAGATAGACAGAATGATAGAATGAGCAAACGAACAACAGACAGACAGAATAAATGATAGGATGATAGAATAAACAAATGACAGACAGACAAACAGACAGAATGATAGAATGTGCAAACAAATGACGAACGGATAGAATAAACAACAGACAGACAGAATGATAGAATGAACAAACCAACGAACAAAGGTTGAACGACAGGCAGACAGACAGAATGAATGAATAGACAAATGACAGAGACAGAATGATAGAATGAATGACAGACAGACAGAATGAATGATAGAATGAGCAAACGAACGAATGACAGAGACAGAATGATAGAATGAACAAACGAATGAATGACAGACAGACAGACAGAATGAATGATAGACTGAACAAATGAATGACAGACAGACAAATAGACAGAATGATAGAATGAGCAAACGAATGATGAACGGATAGAATGAACAAACGAACGACAGACATATAATGAATAAACAAACGAATGACAGAATTATAGAATGAACAAATGAACGACGGACAAACAGACAGAATGAACAAGACGAATATGGACTGACAGACAGAATGATAGAATGAGCAAAAAATGACAGACAGACAGAATGAATGATAGAATGAGCAAACGAATGAGCGAATGACAGATAGACAGAATGATAGAATGAATAAACAAACGAATGACAGCAAAATTATGACATGAACAAATGACGGACAAACAGACAGAATGACAAATGAATGATGACAGACAGAATGATAGAATGACAAATGAATGACAGACAGACAAATAGACAGAATGATAGAATGAGCAAACGAATGATGAACGGATAGAATGAACAAACGAACGACAGACATATAATGAATAAACAAACGAATGACAGAATTATAGAATGAACAAATGAACGACGGACAAACAGACAGAATGAACAAACGAATATGGACTGACAGACAGAATGATAGAATGAGCAAATGAATGATGGATGGACAGACAGACAGAATGAACAAACAACGACAGACAGACAGAATGATAGAATGAACAAACAAATGACAGACAGACAGATCGATAGAATGAGCAAATGAATTATGGATGGACAGACAGACAGAATGAACAAACAACGACAGACAGACAGAATGATAGAATGAACAAACAAATGACAGACAGACAGATCGATAGAATGAGCAAATGATGGACAGACAGACAGACAGAATGAACAAACAACGACAGACAGACAGAATGATAGAATGAACAAACAAATGACAGACAGACAGATCGATAGAATGAAAAAAACAATGACAGACAGACAGACAGAATGATAGAATGAGCAAATGATGGACAGACAGAATGAATAAAACAAACGATGGACTGACAGACAGAATGATAGAATGAGCAAACGAATTATGGATGGACAGACAGACAGAATGATAGAATGAACAAACAAATGACAGACAGACAGAACGATAGAATGAAAAAAACAATGACAGACAGACAGACAGAATGATAGAATGAGCAAATGATGGACTGACAGACAGAATGAACAAACAAATGACGGACAGACAGAACGATAGAATGAAAAAAACAATGACTGACAGACAGAATGATAGAATGAGCAAACAAATTATGGATGGACAAACAGACAGAATGAACAAACAAACGGCAAACAGACAGAATGAACAAACAAACGACAGACAGAATTATATAATGAACAAATGAACGACGGAATGGCATACAAATAGCATGAACAAACAAACGACGGATCTGTCCATCCGTCTGTCCAACCATCCATTGTTCTGTCTGTCGTTCATTTGTTCTATCTATACAAAGTAAATGCACCGCGTGAAAGACAAACGGATAGATAGATAAATAAATAGAAGAAAGTTTCCTAACAGATGGATAGTTTCCCTCCTGTCATTACTCAACTGAGTCTAAACATATCTCTTCTTCTGCTCAATGCTAATGATGTGTTGTACGTGGGTGGCCTTCAATCAGAGACTACACGAGTGCTGTGATGACACTCCACAGAGCCTGTGAAGGAGGAGCCGAAGCTCTCTTTACCTTACAAGCCCAGGGACCAGCTGCTCTTACACCACCAGCAGAACGGACATCACATTAAGGGACTGGGTGTCTTTAAAGGGACAGTTCATCTAAAAATCAAGTTATGTAATTTACTTGCCCTAATCTGGTTTAAGCGTGAAAGGAGACTGAAGATGAGTCACACTGTCATGCTCCAAATAAGACAAGACAGCAGAAAAGTGTGCGAGGACCAGACTGAATTGTTACTGAATTGTAAAGTCAACATAAAATGTACATTCGTTTTTCTAACTTTAACAGCCTAACTTCTGGCCCCCGACTGTTGCTCTCTAGAACGGTAGTTGGAGGGGGAGGGGTTGCAAACTAAGAGGGATTGATGACATCAGCTGAAAAGAAAAATCGTTTCAGAGGCGGAGCAAGTTATTATGTAAACATTATCGCACCAGAAAGAGTGCCTTTACACTGAAAATCAGCAGGATCGAGTGTCGTGTGTCACCAAGCAACACACAATCTGACAGCCTGTCTGGAGCTCAGACCAATCAAATCAGAGGACGAGAGAAAAAAACTCAACACGCGTACGTTTCTGATGAAAGGCAAACACTGATAAAACATTCGCCATAACAACAGGAACATGTATTAGGGGACTACACGTGTCCATTATGTGTCAAGTTATCATATGGCTTCAGAAGACCACACTGAAAAAAAAGTGTGTTGGATTTACATGATTTAATTGTGTTCATCGGTATGATTTATATTTAAGTGGATTGAACACAATCAAATTAAGTTAGAACAAAATGTATAGCAATTGTGTTGCTTTAGCTCATTTTAATTAAGCCATTTGAACAAGCAGTACAGATATTTTTTGTATATGGACTAATTATATCTTTATGAACAAACATTCCTCCAGTAACGTTAATAAAATGTCCGTTCAAAGTTATCTGGTCTTTAATAACGTCATCAAAGCATTAACACTGTTTATACATCGTTCATGGAATGTTTTTCGAAATATATATATATATATATTTTTACCACTTGATAATGGTTACGGATGGTTCAGAAAACATTCAGAATTAACGTCTCCATGACGTTTGCAATATAATAAATCTGAACATTCCCTTTAGTGTTTTCTCTAACTTTCACAGATCCAAGAATTCTGAGAACGCTCACAAATAACGCTTTTAGAACTCAATGGAGCGTCAGCCAAACGTTCTTAGAACATATTCTGTAAAACAATTTAAAAGATAATTGCGACTTTTTATTTCCACAATTCTGACTTTATCTCACAATTGTGAGCTATAAAGCCAGAATTTGGTGATAAACTCACAATTATGAAAAAAAAGTCAGAATTGCGAATTTATTTGAATTGTGGAAGCTTGTTTCCGCCACGAAAAAAAATTAAAAAAAATTAAAAAGGGAATCGCGACTTTTTATCTCATAATTGCGAGTTATAGAGTCAGAATTTCGTGATATAAGCTTGCAATTGCGGAAAAAGTAAGAATTGTGAGTTATACAGTCAGAATTCTTGCAATTTCAAGTTTATATCTCACGATTCCGAGAAAAGAATAAACTCGCAATTGCGAAAAGTCAGAATTGTGAGTTATAAAGTCAGAATTTCATGAACTCGCAATTCTGACTTTATCGCAATTGCGAGTTTATATCTCGTAATTCCGATTGTAATTCTCACAATTCTGATTTTTTTTCTTAGAATTGTGAGGTATAAACTTGCAATTGCAAGAAATAAAGTCAGAATTGCAAGAAAAAAAGCTTGCAAAAAAAAACCTCGCAATTCAGACTTTTTCCGCAATTGCGAGTTTATATCTTGCCATTCTGAGATCTTTTCTTAGAATTGTGAGATACAAACTTGCAATTCTGAGAAATAAAGTTAAATTCTGAGAGGAAAAAAAAACCAAAAAGAAAAAACCTTTTTCTCACAATTGTTGGTTTATATCAGGGAATTCTAAGAAAAAAGTCTGAATAAGTTGCAATTAGCTTTTTTTTATTATTATTATTATTCTGTTGCAGAAAGCTTCCATAATGAAGCAGTCCGTTTTGTAGTATGGACTAGTGTTAATATTACGTAAAAATCTTTGTTATGTAAAAGAAAAAGAAAAAACATGAGTTGTACTGTATTTTGGGGGGTGAACTATCACTTTAAATGCAGTGTGAGTCACTGAAGACCCCAGATAAAGCGCCAGCGCACACGGCAGTCAGATAAACCGCTTCAGTGTATCTCGGTGTGTTGGTGCTTGTTTGCTGCGTGCAGTCGTGGCTGGAAAAGGCCTTTGCGGGTTTGTCTGCGCCCGCGACACACCTCCCTTTGACATTGACACACATTCTCCACAGCCACGGCGCGCAAGTGAACGCACTCCTGCAGAACCGCAGAAAAGCCCACGGCTGGATCTGCAGCCCCCGGCGCGAGCCCATGTTTTCCTTCTGATACTCAAGTTCCCATCAACAACAAAACAACACGTATGCATCTCTCCAGCGCAAATGCGCGAACAAAGACCATCCTCAATTAACCCACATGTAAACTGACACGTTAAGTAACGTTCACCCATAAATCCACTAAAAAAAACCTCTGGAGGGAAAATGTGAGTTGCGTGCAATCTTAAGGTTATACAGTCATGGATGTACATTCATATTTCAGAGATCTGCTTTTAACGCAGATTTGTGTTTACAAGTTTCCAGCCGCTGGAAAAGATTAGGGTCACGTCTCGCGTGTCGTTAAAAACGGCACGATCATGCACACATGATTTATGAATATCTACATTTTATTCCATTGTGCACAACAATTCGTGACCGCTCGTTATGGGCAACACATTGTTGCATGCGTTCAAAAACATTAACAGTATAATGGCATATACAAATTAGCCAGGCTGTTACAAAGAAAAGGCGTTTCTCTTAAGAAATTGCACTTACCTCTAATGTAAAATAATATTGATGTCGGCGTGCCCAAATTCCCTAAAATACAAAAATAAGCAAAAATCGACACTCCTTTGTGTTTGGGATATATGTGTATTTGTCACAGTCTCGACCCTGGGTGGCTCCCAGCGCTCTTGAGCTCGCACTTTCTTTCCAGCAGCGTTTGTTATTTCTCTCCCTCTTTTCCTCGCTCTGTGTATTACCCCGTTTTTGTCCTTTCTGAAGCCACAGTACCCAAAAAAAAAAAAAAAAAAATATGGAGCCGTCAATCAAATAAGTCGACTTG
>CM031949.1:25040254-25242199 GCA_018749465.1 Paracanthobrama guichenoti
AGCTGGTTTAGAGGGGTTGTGGACACTTTTCTAAGATGGTTTTAGCTGGTCTTCCAGGCTGGTTTTAAGGGGGTTTGGACAATTTTCTAAGCTGGTTTTAGCTGGTCTTCCAGGCTGGTTTTAAGGGGGTTTGGACACTTTTCTAAGATGGTTTTAGCTGGTCTTCCAAGCTGGTTTAGAGGGGTTGTGGACACTTTTCTAAGATGGTTTTAGCTGGTCTTCCAGGCTGGTTTTAAGGGGGTTTGGACAATTTTCTAAGCTGGTTTTAGCTGGTCTTCCAGGCTGGTGTTAGAGGGGCTCTGGAGACTTTTCTAAGCTGGTTTTAGCTGGTCTTCCAGGCTGGTTTTAAGGGGGTTTGGACACTTTTCTAAGATGGTTTTAGCTGGTCTTCCATGCTGGTTTAGATGGGTTCTGGAGACTTTTCTAAGATGGTTTTAGCTGGTCTTCCAGGCTGATTTTATGGGGTTTTTGGACCTCTAAAAGAAGAAGAAGAAGAAGCCACTGACTGGTCAAGTGTAATAATGTACAGCTTTTAAAGATCTTTTTCAGGCTGTGAAGTGGATTAGCAGCAGATGTGTGTTTGTGAACATCTGCACTGCTCTGGAAAAGGGAAGTCTATTTTCCTGCTGCACAGATAGAGGGAATGTTTTTTCTCTCATCTGATTGGCTGCTTTGTGACATCATCACAGCAGCGGCTGACCTACATTAGTACAGCAGTGACTGTGACGTCTCAGACTCACACACACTTTAGTCAGCACGGTTTATTCACGACTGACTGCAGCAGAATCTCCTGAAATAGGACACGACGTCTTCAAACTCCATCTTATCTCCTGAGATTCCTAAAATCTCTCCAGACCACGTCGAGTCTGTGAAACGCAGAGGAGCAGATGCTCTCACACACACAGGGTTACTGTTGTCACGGATGATTGCGTCGCATTTGAGAAAATGACTGCATTATCCAGCATCAACAACAGAAAGTGACCCAGAAATCACAAAGACGGCCGGATATTGACAAAATAGCTATTTCAAAAAGGACTATTACTGCTCAAAAGGCCCAGAATGGATACTGTATGTCTTCAGAATAGCCATGCTTTTTCTGCACTATTGTGCAGAGAATATTAATTTTCCATATGCACAAAATACCCAGGTGATATACCCAGTGTTATTATGTTTAACTAAATCTTCAACCATAAAAAAGTTACTTAAAACACAATAAGCATTAACAGAAATTAAATAAAAAAACTTAAATAAAATCAAAATGAAATATATAAAAATAAAAACAATATTTAAAAATATTAATAAGAAGAAGTATATTAATGATACTTAAAATAACACAGTTTAATAATTTTCCAATATGCACAATTAAAACTGATGTATTATTATTTTAGCTGTTGTTGTGAATTGTTTTCACAACAACAGTTGTTCACTCATTTATTGAGTGATAATATTTATATTAAATAAATAGTTCTCATATAGGCGTTGTATATAGGCGACTCACTTTCAGAACAGATGTGACCCTGGACCACAAATCCAGTCATAAGGGTCAATTGAGATTTATATATCACCTGAAAGATGTATGATTTGTTATGATAGGACAATATTCGGCTTATTGTGTTTGACTATTTGAAAATCTGGAATCTGAGGGTGCAAAAAAATCTAAACATTGAGAAATTCTCCTTTACAGTTGTCCAAATTAAGTCTTTAGCAATGCATATTACTACTAATAATACATTTTTTATATATTTACGGTAGGAAATGTACAAAATATCTTCATGGAACATGATATTAATATCCTAATGATTTTTGGCATAAAACCCATACGTTGTATTGTTGGCTATTGCTACAGATATACCCGTGAGACGCAGGACTGCTTTTGTGAGTGTGTTGTATTGTGCTATTATAAACACATCTGGAGAGCACTGGAACTGAAGGTTCCGCAATCCGTCCTGTGAACATTCTGAACATTCCAAATGCTGTGTAAAGTTCCTGACCTCCTGATAACCTGAAACACACCTTCTCTAAAGCGCCGGAGAAATCAACACATATACACCACATGAAGAGGAGCATTTCATCTTTCCGTGTTTTGCGCTATAGATCTGATTTATATTCTGTATTTTTCACATTCTGGCTGTGTAATGGATGGATCTTTAGAGGCCAGAGGTGTGGCAGATCCAGTTTCCTCTCCACAGACCTTTAATCTCACAATGTTTTCTTTGTCTTCCTCTCGTTCACAGATCTGGTTTCTGTTTCAAAACACACACTCATGTGCTTTACACACATTTAATCCCTGCGGATGAATGGCAGCTGCGAGTCACCAGAATCCCTCAATAATACACACGAGAGACACGCATGTTGAGTGCAGTCACAGGTTCACAGGAAACAACCGTGAGTCCTAATAATGTAAAGAGTGAGTTATGATGAGGAGTTCAGTTATGATGAGGAGTTCAGTTATGATGAAGAGTTCAGTTATAATGAGGAGGAGTTCAGTTATGATGAGGAGGAGTTCAGTTATGATGAGGAGTTCAGTTATGAGGAGGAGTTCAGTTATGATAAGGAGGAGTTCAGTTATGATGGATGAGTTCAGTTATAATGAGGAGGAGTTCAGTTATGATGAGGAGTTCAGTTATGATAAGGAGGAGTTCAGTTATAATGAGGAGGAGTTCAGTTATAATGAGGAGGAGTTCAGTTATGATGAGGAGGAGTTCAGTTATAATGAGGAATTCAGTTATAATTGAGGAGGAGTTCAGATATGATGGAGGAGTTCAGTTATAATGAGGAGGAGATCAGTTATAATGAGGAGGAGTTCATTTATTATGATGAGGAGTTCAGTTATAATGATGGAGGAGTTCAGTTATGATGAGGAGGAGTTCAGTTATGATGGTAGGAGTTCAGTTTGATGATGAGGAGTTCAGTTATGATGGAGGAGTTCAGTTATAATGAAGAGTTCAGTTATGAGGAGGAGTTCAGTTATGATGGAGGAGTTCAGTTATAATGAAGAGTTAGAGGAGGAGTTCAGTTATGATGGAGGAGTTCAGTTATGATGAGGAGTTCAGTTATGATGAGGAGGAGTTCAGTTATAATGAGGAGGAGTTCATTTATAATGAGGAGGAGTTCAGTTATGATGAGGAGTTCAGTTATGATAAGGAGGAGTTCAGTTATAATGAGGAGGAGTTCAGTTATAATGAGGAGGAGTTCAGTTATAATGAGGAATTCAGTTATAATGAGGAGGAGTTCAGTTATGATGGAGGAGTTCAGTTATAATGAGGAGGAGTTCAGTTATGATGAGGAGGAGTTCATTTATGATGATGAGGAGTTCAGTTATGATGAGGAGTTCAGTTATGATGAGGAGGAGTTCAGTTATGATGAGTAGGAGTTCAGTTATGATGAGGAGTTCAGTTATGATGGAGGAGTTCAGTTATGATGAGGAGTTCAGTTATGATGGAGTTCAGTTATGATGGAGGAGTTCAGTTACGATGAGGAGGAGTTCAGTTATGATGAGTAGGAGTTCAGTTATGATGAGGAGTTCAGTTATGATGAGAGTTCAGTTATAATGATGAGGAGTTCAGTTATGATGAGGAGTTCAGTTATGATGGAGGAGTTCAGTTATATGAAGAGTTCAGTTATGAGGAGGAGTTCAGTTATGATGGAGGAGTTCAGTTATGATGAGGAGTTCAGTTATGATGAGGAGGAGTTCAGTTATAATGAGGAGGAGTTCAGTTATAATGAGGAGGAGTTCAGTTATATGATGAGGAGTTCAGTTATGATAAGGAGGAGTTCAGTTATGATGAGGAGGAGTTCAGTTATAATGAGGAATTGGATGATAATTGAGGAGGAGTTCAGTTATGATGGAGGAGTTCAGTTATAATGAGGAGAGATCAGTTATAATGAGGAGTTCAGTTATTGATGATGAGGAGTTCAGTTATGATGGAGGAGTTCAGTTATGATAAGGAGGAGTTCAGTTATGATGAGTAGGAGTTCAGTTATGATGAGGAGTTCAGTTATGATGGAGGAGTTCAGTTATGATGAAGAGTTCAGTTATGAGGAGGAGTTCAGTTATGATGGAGGAGTTCAGTTATAATGAAGAGTTCAGTTATGATGAGGAGTTCAGTTATGATGGAGGAGTTCAGTTATGATGGAGGAGTTCAGTTATGATGAGTAGGAGTTCAGTTATGATGAGGAGTTCAGTTATGATGGAGGAGTTCAGTTATAATGAAGAGTTCAGTTATGAGGAGGTTCAGTTATGATGAGGAGTTCAGTTATGATGAGGAGTTCAGTTATGATGAGGAGGAGTTCAGATATGATGGAGGAGTTCAGTTATGATGAGGAGTTCAGTTATGATGGAGGAGTTCAGTTATGATGAGAGTTCAGTTCAGATGGAGGAGTTCAGATATGATGGAGTTCAGTTATGATGATGAGGAGTTCAGTTATGATGAGTAGGAGTTCAGTTATGATGAGGAGTTCAGTTATGATGGAGGAGTTCAGTTATAATGAAGAGTTCAGTTATGATGAGGAGGAGTTCAGTTATGATGATGGATGAGGAGTTCAGTTATGATGATGAGGAGTTCAGTTATGATGGAGGAGTTCAGTTATGATGAGGAGGAGTTCAGTTATGATGAGGAGGAGTTCAGTTATGATGAGTTCAGTTATGATGAGGAGTTCAGTTATGATGAGGAGTTCAGTTATGATGGATGAGTTCAGTTATGATGAGGAGTTCAGTTATGATGAGGAGTTCAGTTATGATGAGGAGTTCAGTTATGATGAGGAGGAGTTATTATGATGAGGAGTTCAGTTATGATGAGGAGGAGTTCAGTTATGATGAGGGAGGAGTTCAGTTATGATGAGGAGGAGTTCAGTTATGATGAGGAGGAGTTCAGTTCAGTTATGATGAGGAGTTCAGTTATGATGATGAGGAGTTCAGTTATGATGGAGGAGTTCAGTTATGATGAGGAGTTCAGTTATGATGAGTTCAGAGGAGTTCAGTTATATGATGAGGAGTTCAGTTATGATGAGGAGGAGTTCAGTTATGATGAGGAGTTCAGTTATGATGAGGAGGAGTTCAGTTATGATGAGGAGTTCAGTTATGATGAGGAGTTCAGATTCAGTTATGATGAGGAGGAGTTCAGTTATGATGGATGAGTTCAGTTATGATGAGGAGTTCAGTTATGATGGATGGGAGTTCAGTTATGATGAGGAGTTCAGTTTGATGGATGATGATGATGATGAGGAGTTCAGTTATAATGAGGAGGAGTTCAGTTATGATGAGGAGGAGTTCAGTTATGATGAGGAGTTCAGTTATAATGAAGAGTTCAGTTATAATGAGGAGGAGTTCAGATATGATGGAGGAGTTCAGTTATGATGGAGGAGTTCAGATATGATGGAGTTCAGTTATGATGATGAGGAGTTCAGTTATAATGAGGAGTTCAGTTATAATGAGGAGGAGTTCAGTTATGATGAGGTTCAGTTATAATGAGGAGTTCAGTTATGATGAGGAGTTCAGTTATGATGAGGAGGAGTTCAGTTATGATGAGGGAGTTCAGTTATGATGAGGAGTTCAGTTATGATAAGGAGGAGTTCAGATATGATGAGGAGTTCAGTTATGATGAGGAGGAGTTCAGTTATGATGAGTTCAGATGATGAGTTCAGTTCAGTTATGATGAGGAGGAGTTCAGTTATGATGAGGAGGAGTTCAGTTATGATGAGGAGGAGTTCAGTTATGATGAGGAGGAGTTCAGTTATGATGAGGAGAGTTCAGTTATGATGAGGAGTTCAGTTATGATGAGGAGTTCAGTTATGATGAAGAGTTCAGTTATGATGAGGAGTTCAGTTATGATGAGGAGTTCAGTTATGATGAGGAGTTCAGTTATAATGAAGATTTCAGTTATGATGAGGAGTTCAGTTATAATGAGGAGTTCAGTTATAATGAGGAGTTCAGAGTGAGGAGTTATGATGAGGAGGAGTTCAGTTATGATGAGGAGTTCAGTTATGATGAGGAGTTCAGTTATATGATGAGTTCAGTTATGATGGAGTTCAGTTATGATGAGGAGGAGTTCAGATATGATGGAGGAGTTCAGTTATGATGGAGGAGTTCAGATATGATGGAGGAGTTCAGTTATGATGGAGTTCAGTTATGATGGAGGAGTTCATATGATGGAGTTCAGTTATGATGATGAGGAGTTCAGTTATGATGAGGAGGAGTTCAGTTATAATGAGGAGGAGTTCAGTTATGATGAGGAGTTCAGTTATGATGATGAGGAGTTCAGTTATGATGAGGAGTTCAGTTATGATGAGGAGTTCAGTTATGAGGAGGAGTTCAGTTATGATGATGAGGAGTTCAGTTATAATGAGGAGTTCAGTTATAATGAAGAGTTCAGTTATGATGAGGAGTTCAGTTATGATGAGGAGTTCAGTTATGATGAAGAGTTCAGTTATGATGAGGAGGAGTTCAGTTATGATGAGGAGTTCAGTTATGATGAGGAGGAGTTCAGTTATGATGAGGAGTTCAGTTATAATGAAGAGTTCAGTTATGATGAGGAGTTCAGTTATAATGAAGAGTTCAGTTATAATGAAGGGTTCAGTTAAAATGAAGAGTTCAGTTATGATGAGGAGTTCAGTTATGATGAGGAGTTCAGTTATGATGAGGAGGAGTTCAGTTATGATGAGGAGGAGTTCAGTTATGATGTGGAGTTCAGTTATGATGAGGAGGAGTTCAGTTATAATGAGGAGGAGTTCAGTTATGATGTGGAGGAGTTCAGTTATGATGAGGAGGAGTTCAGTTATGATGTGGAGGAGTTCAGTTATGATGAGGAGGAGTTCAGTTATGATGAGGAGGAGTTCAGTTATGATGAGGAGGAGTTCAGTTATGATGTGGAGTTCAGTTATGATGAGGAATTCAGTTATGATGAGGAGGAGTTCAGTTATGATGTGGAGTTCAGTTATGATGAGGAGGAGTTCAGTTATGATGATGAGGAGTTCAGTTATGATGAGGAGTTCAGTTATGAGGAGGAGGAGTTTGTTATGATGAAGAGGAGTTCAGTTGTTATGATGAAGAGTTCAGTTATGAGGAGGAGTTCAGTTATGAGATGAGGAGTTCAGTTATGATATGGAGTTCAGTTATGATGAAGAGTTCAGTTATAATGAAGAGTTCAGTTATGATGAGGAGTTCAGTTATGATATGGAGGAGTTCAGTTATGATGAGGAGTTCAGTTATGAGGAGGAGGAGTTCAGTTATGATGAGGAGGAGTTCAGTTATGATGAGGAGTTCAGTTATAATGAAGAGTTCAGTTATGATGAGGAGTTCAGTTATGATGAGGAGTTCAGTTATGATATGGAGGAGTTCAGTTATGATGAGGAGTTCAGTTATGAGGAGGAGGAGTTCAGTTATGATGAGGAGGAGTTCAGTTATGATGAGGAGTTCAGTTATGATATGGAGGAGTTCAGTTATGATGAGGAGTTCAGTTATAATGAGGAGGAGTTCAGTTATGATGAGGAGGAGTTCAGTTATGATGAGGAGTTCAGTTATAATGAAGAGTTCAGTTATGAGGAGGAGTTCAGTTATGATGAGGAGTTCAGTTATGATATGGAGGAGTTCAGTTATGATGAGGAGTTCAGTTATGAGGAGGAGGAGTTCAGTTATGATGAGGAGGAGTTCAGTTATGATGAGGAGGAGTTCAGTTATGATGAGGAGTTCAGTTATGATGAGGAGTTCAGTTATGATATGGAGGAGTTCAGTTATGATGAGGAGTTCAGTTATGAGGAGGAGGAGTTCAGTTATGATGAGGAGGAGTTCAGTTATGATGTGGAGTTCAGTTATGATGATGAGGAGTTCAGTTGTTATGATGAAGAGGAGTTCAGTTATGATGAGGAGTTCAGTTATGATGAGGAGTTCAGTTATGAGGAGGAGTTCAGTTATGATGAGGAGGAGTTCAGTTATGATGTGGAGTTCAGTTATGATGGAGGAGGAGTTCAGTTATGATGAGGAGGAGTTCAGTTATGATGTGGAGTTCAGTTATGATGATGAGGAGTTCAGTTGTTATGATGAAGAGGAGTTCAGTTATGATGAGGACTTCAGTTATGCAGTCGTCCCTCTTGTTTACAGCCAAAGTGACATGAGAAAGCATGAATGTTGCCTTTCTCTATAATTCAGTTTCTTTAAGTTTCATGTGATTTAGTGGCATGACGCAACAGGTTTGCCATTTTATTTTATTTATTTATTTTCTTATTTTATTTTATCTAAATAAATAAAATAATAAAATAAATGTTTATTTATTTTATTTATTTAATTGATGTATTTAATTGTATTCTTTTATTTATTTTATTATTTTATTTAATCTAATTTAAGTATTTATTTATTTATTATTTAATTAATTTAAATTAAATGAATTTTCATTTTATTTTATTTTATTATTGAGTAAACCAGTAATATTAACAAATAATAATAATAATAAAAAAAAATTATCTAAATATCAATAGGGCAAATATAGTAAACCAATAATATTAACAAATAAAATAAAATAAGAAAATAAAATAAGAAAATTCAAAATTAAATTCAAGAAAATTCAAATGAGTAAACCATTATTGTTAACAAATAAAATAAAATAATAGCAGGAAAATATACAATAAAATAAATATAAATAGTGAAAATACAGTAAACCAATAATATAAAAAAATTAAATGCAAATATTGTCAAGTAAAATAACAATAATGCAAAATTCTAAAATAATTAAAATAATTTAATTAAATGAGCAGAATTCAAATACTAAAAACAAAAATTATAATAAATAATACTAAGTAATAAGTTATTAGGTATTAGGTAAGTAGCTATGAGGGATAAAGTAAAAATAAAAATATGATTTAAAGTGCCAATAATAATGATAATTCTCATAAGTTTAGTGATCAACTCACTGTCTCTGTAAACACTTAGTGTGCACTCAGCAGTTTTCCTAGTGCCCTAGTAAGGGTTTCTCTCTGTCTTGTTCACTAAAGCGCTCTCACGGCTCGCTTTGTTCGCTCTCATTTACATTCTAGCAAGTCATCCGTAGACCAGCAGCAGCACAATGCAGAGGGTCACACACACAAATACACACAAAACACACACTCACTGCACAGTCACGCTTCCTAAAGACCATGTTATCCAACAGCACTGAACACACACACTCACACAAAACACACAGTCAGGAACAAACACTGTCTTGGCAACAGCACTGCACACATGACCTTCTCAAAGACACACACAGGTATTTCAATACACTCACACACTCACGAGTCAGATTCACAAATCACCTCCTGCTCCAAACATCCTGAAGGATCTCCCAGACTGCATCAGTGTTTGTGTTATTGCGTTTCTGGTTTGGTTAGTCAATTCGTTTGCCTGTCAGCGAGAACTGTCTCTGCATGAAATGCATGTCATATCATGCATGTATGAAAGAGTGTGTGTGTGTGTGTGTGTGTGTTTGCATGGACTTGTGTTTGCTGAGCCGTGAGAACTGGCAAACAGTGGAGATTAAGTGTGATTGTGTAACTGTTTGTAACAGTGTGTAGTTGTGTGTGTGTGTGTGTGTGTGTGTTGACCTTTGGTTATTTAATTCAATGTGCAGGTGTCTTTTTTGTTTTGTAGCGTGTGTGTGTGTGTGTGTGTGTGTTGATCACTGGACAGCACTGAACGGATTTTAACTGAATAATGATGTTTACTATATGTTTAATTGTTTACTATTGTCTTAAGACAGACCAATACTCCATCTACCCATCATCCATCCATATATCCATCCATAAATGCACCCATCCATCCATATATCCATTCATCCATATATCATCCATCCATATATTCATTCAACCATCCATCCATCCATCCATCCATCCATCCATATAAACGCACCCATCCATCTATATATCCATCCATCCATCCATATATCCATTCATCCATATATTCATTCAACCATCCATCCATCCATCCATCCATCCATCCATAAACGCACCCATCCATCTATATATCCATCCATCCATCCATCCATCCATCCATATATCCATTCATCCATATATTCATTCAACCATCCATCCATCCATCCATCCATCCATCCATCCATCCATCCATCCATCCATCCATCCATCCATCCATCATCCATCCATCCAGACTGGTAACCCAAAAGTTGTGGGTTTGATTCTCAATACTGGCAGGAAATGACTTGAGCCCTTGAGTGAGGCACCTCACCCCCAACCTCACCCTGGGCACCACAGCAAAAGTGGCTGCTCTCAGTGTGTGTGTCCACGGTTTACAGTGTGTGTGTTCACTACTCACTACTCATAATCTGTGATGGGTTAAATGCAGAGGACAAATTCCAAGTATGGGTTACCATACTTGGCCTTCACATGTCACTTTCAGTTTTTCACTTTCACTCCTCCACAGTTCACCTTTCAGCAAAACCTACTCTCACCCTCCCTCTTTGGTCTCATCCACACTTCCTCCCCCTAATCAGCTCGTTTCTCTGGCTCTAACATATTTAGACAACGTTTGCCCCCTTTCATCCAGGCCAGCCCGCGCCACCCCCTCTGCCCCCTGGCTATCTGCTGTTCTCCGCAAGCATCGTCCTAAACTCAGGGCTGCAGAGAGGAAGTGGCATGAATCAAAATATCCCACTGACCTTGGTTTGTTTGTATCAATCCCTCCTCTCTTCCTTCACTGCTAATGTCTCTACTGCTAAAATGACATACTACCACAAAAAAATTAACAATTCTTCTGACTCTCACACCCTCAAAACCTCCTTCATCAATCCTAACAGCTGACGACTTTGCCACATTCTTCATAAATAAAACAACAACCCTCAGCGGCCAATTTTCCACACCACAAACTTACACACACAGCAAACACACACATTCCCCCCTCATTCTTTCCGCTCTCGGAGGCAGAAGTCTCCAAACTCCTTTCCAATACTACCCGTCCTCTTGATCCTACCCCCATTCATCTCCTTCAAGCCATTTCCTCTTCAGTTGTACCCGAACTTACTTATATAATCAACACGTCTCTTTACACTGGTACCTTTCCCTTTCATCTTTTAGAAGATCTAAAACACTTGAGCGAGTCCTGTTCAGCCAAGTCTCTACCTTTCTTGCGTAGAACAACCTCCTGGACAGCAATCAGTCTGGTTCCAAAAGCAGACACTCAACTGAGACTGCCCTGCTCTCGGTTATTGAAGCTTTGAGATTGGCAAAAGCAGCTTCCAAATCCTCAGTACTCATCCTGCTGAATGTGTCTGCTGCTTTTGATCTTCCTGTCAACCCTCATGGAGAAGGGCATCTCAGGAACCACACTCCAATGGGCCAAGTCTTATCTCTCAGGTAGGTCCTTCAGGGTTTTGTGGAGGGGTGAGGTGTCTAAGTCGCAACATCTAGCTACTGGAGTGCCTCAGGGCTCCATCTAATCATTAAGATCTGTCATTTAGAGACATGGCTTTTCCTATCACTGCTATGCTGATGACACTCAACTCTACCTCTCATTCCAGCCGGATGATCCAACAGTTGCTGTTCACGTCTCGCTTATAACGTGCATTTGAAAACATGAGAAGCATTTATGAACCTTTTGTCCAACAAAAGACATTTAATAACATGTTTTAGCAACACCCTAGAAACCACCCCAAGCACCCTAGCAACCACCTAGCAACACCATAGCAACCATAACAAAATAGAGTGATGGATGTCAAAAGAGATAAGACAGGAGGCCAACAGGAGAGAGAGAGATGACAGATCTGGTGAATGCATGAGAGGGTGTGTTCACTGCACTGGAATGATCGTGAGCAGTGAGGCATCAGATGTGCAGCGCTGCCTGTCACACACACACACACACACACACACAGCTTCATTAATGAATATTTGTGTCCGGCTGCCGTGCCGTTCTGCCATCTGTGGCATGTTTCATGCAGTAATTGTTCTGTTCATCTTCATTTCATTGGTCCTCTTTCACTTGCTGCATCTGAAATCGAGCAGATGTGTGTCACAAATTCAATTCGTTTGATTGTTTCTGCATCCGTCCACTTCCAGCGACACAGAGTCATTTAATTAATTTTAAATAATCCCCATTTAATTAAATTGACCTGCAAGTTCATTTCGTTCGAGTCTGTTTCACGTTGCTTGATTTCACTGTGATCTAACAGGTAGAAGGTCATAAAAGAACACGCAAATCATCTAAATGACCCGCCATCAAATGTCATTCTGTCCTTATGGTCTCAGATCATAAAACTCCTTTTTGATGCAATAAATTAAAGTGAAACGAGGAGACAAAGCAAGTAATAAAGTAGAACTGCAAGTATCAATTACAGGCGTTATGAGTAGATTTGAGCTGCATATTTTGTCTTCACTTGATACACCATAACATTTTTTATAATAAATATAGCTGCAAGCAGCAATTATCGGGACCAAGCACAACAGCAGCAAACAAGGAAGCTAGCAGCAGACCATTTGCAAAAATTAGTAAAGACATTTGGTGCGTCCCAATTCGCATACTATCCATCCTAAATATAATTTGAAAATAGAATTAGTATGTCCCAAATCGTAGTATGCTGAAATTAGCAATCCAAAGATACCCGGATGGTCAATTAGAATCCGAAGTGCAGATCGACACACTCTCTAACGGCTGATATTACCCACAACCCATTGCGAGTTGGACGAGGATTCGATTAGAACTACAGACGCGGATAAAAAGTGTTAAAAAACTACAAACATGATAGATGTGCAAATCCTACGGTTTAGTAAGAGAGGTTTAGATAAAGGGGTTTGATGTACACACTTATTTAATATTATCCACATTATATTTAATCTGGAACAGCATTGTGAACGTTTGTAATGATACGTTTGGCCATTAACTTTTAAATGCATCATTATATTTAAATTGCAAACACATGAAAGTCTCCGCATGAAAGACCCACGAATGGCAGATCAACATTTCTCTCCGATACGGTAGAAATTAAATGTGGAGGACTGTAACTGTCATGATTGACAGGGCAGTTTAAACGGAGACGGGATGCACGTACCTAAGCGACATAGTCCGTTAAAGATGATGAAGTGGTATGTCCCAAAGCATGCATACTCTTCTGCTACACACTCAAATGTATGTACTTTTATTCACAAAAAGAGTACACACGTACATACTACTTATACTTGTGGGTCGTAGTATAAGTAGGTGAATTGAGACGCAGCAAGTGAGACAATTTTAAGCAAAAAGGTTGAAAATCCATAAATACCCTGTAACAATAAGATATAATTGCTTATATTATAATATAATTTCATTATAATTTTTGAAACTTTTTGAGCACCTGGTGCCGAAGACACATACTGAGTTTCGTAACGATATGTGTTTGTAAAATATAGCAATATGCAAAACAAATTGCATTTACAGCTTTGGATCTTTTTAGTCATTTTATAATTTAAATGATGGCCATGTTTTTTAAGGTACACCAATGTCATAATGGACTATGATAACAAATGAGACCAAGTCAATCAGACCAACAGTACTGTAGTTAGAGACTGTAGTTTGTTTTGTTCAATTATAGCGCCACCAAGTGTGATTGCGAAACAAAATTTTGTTGTGTGTCCTCCATAGTGCCCCCCATACATAAGCATCAAATTTGGTGAAAATATCTAACTTCGTTTAGGAGTTTTAGACATTTATATTTATATATTACACATAAAAAATTACCCACACCCGACTTTGATTGCATTTTTTTCCCACTTACTATCAAAATTTTGGCATTTGGCCTTAAACAACAGTGTCAGTCTCAACAGTGGTTTCATCTCAATTGGACTAACGGTTTCGAAGATGTTCACGAAAGTTGTTCAAGCACTAAATCACAATGTTGCACAAAACATAAGGTGAAACCTAGCATGTTTGGTATCGTTGGACTCTGCTAGGATTCAGGAATCTAGGGATAATTAGTCGAACACAACCAAAGTTATAAGCACATGAATATTTGATTTTACCACTAGGTGGCGCTGGCTCGAACCTTCTCAGGCTCCTTCAGGGTATCGTTTTTAGATGCCGGAAAATGACAGAATGCAATAGAATTGTCTTAAGCCAAGTAATAAAAGGCTAGAAGCAATCATTTCTTTATTTCCATAAATGTGGGTGCAACTTTGGACAGTTGGTGGCACTAGAGGGATTGAGTTAGAGACTCCAAATTTGCTATGGTGACAGTTCAGACTGTCGCCATTTCCTGCAAGCAGTTATATGGGCTGCCATAGACTCCAGAGCAGAAGCAGAAGAGTAGGTGACACTAGAGGGTTTGTATGACTGACCGCAAAACTGAGATGGAGCACAAGAAAACCAAAAGATACACTCAGAGCTTGACTTTGAAAACGTATTAGTATTCCTGAAAGAACACTGGAGCACCATGCAAACTCCATCTTCTGATACTGTGGTCGTACATCAGCCAGAAACATTGCATCAACACTTTCACAGGCTCCTGATGCCTAAACAAAGAGTTTCGAGCGGTTTGGGTTGTGTTTTAACAGGTAATTCTGCAGCGACAGACAGATCGAGAGATGAATGTAGAAGGTGAAAGGCTAAAAAAAAACATCTCATAAAAAAGAGGCTAGTCTAGACGTGTTTGTCTGAACCTAGTCTTAATTTCGTTACACAATCACATCTGTGTCCTAAACAAACATTCAGTTGCATGCAATAATACTCACAGGTTTCTCAAAGGAGAACTAAACATCAATCGCAATGTTGAAGAAACTCTGAAACCGTAAAGCCGAGCTACTCAATTTACAGGAGTTTATCTCTGAAAAGAATCTTGCTGCAGGCTTTAAAACAATGAGCTTTCATTTGATGACAGCAACACAGATTTACACCAAATCTAATAAAGCAAGAAAAACAAAAGCCCTAACGGCAGTAATAAAATCATCAGCGTCTACTGGGAACGCAATTGAATGAATCAAATTAATCAGCGTTTCTTTTAATTAGTTCATTGAAATTAAGCAAATTGTTTTCCTAAAGTAAATCATTCTAGTCGAAGTCCTCTCTCAACTTGGTTTAAGGCTGCATGCAATTAAATCCAAGAAAACATGGCATTTTGTCACACTACGGCCCTGTTTATTATATTGAGATGCGTTTTGGTAGATCAGCTCACTAGTAGACAAGGGAAACACACTTTATGCCATCTTTTGTCCACTTTCAACCACTTCTGTCCTGACTTCTTCGAAGGGAGGGTCTATGGGCGGGCAAATATACAGACTTTTTCAGATCTTTCAATCTAATGGACAAGATAAGCTCACGCTATTTACATATGAACGCGACTGGAGACGAAGGAAACATGGAGAAAACATACTTTCGTTTCTGCTCTGACAGCCGCGAGACCAGCCGAACACTGAGAGTGTGCTAGAAATCAGGAATGGTGAGAGAACATTGTGATTGGGACATTTCTTTGTTTTCAAACCAAACTTGTGTCTTCTTCCGACAGTTTAAATCCCATCTGGCTAGCACGCTTCCCATGATGTTTACACATTAGGTCAGTAGGCCCCGTTTACACCTGTATTTAGCGTCGTCCACTTGTGATCCGATCGACCAAAACACATCTTAAATGTTCTCAAGTTCTCAAAATTTACTCACCCTCAAGTAGGGGTGGGGATCAGAGGGTACCTCACAATACTAATAATATCACAATACAGTAAATTCTGCGATAATATACTGCTAAACAATCCTATAATGATACATCAGGATATCCAACTATGAAAACAAAATGCCCGTGAAAAGATTATGTGCAGGTTTTCCAAACTTTGGACTTAAACATGGCTGGGGCATCTATTATTTCACTCACACTGCTGTCCGCCATCCCGTTTAAAACCTTTTTCTTAGCCTAGTTGATTTATGTTCACATTTCCTTCATTCACGTGTTGAGTGCCACCTCGAGGAGCCATGAAGTAGCAACGCTAGGAGCAGGGAAATCTGTTTAGAACGAATTATGTTATTAATTAAAATATCAATATTTGTATCAATTTTCATATTGCACGGAGATTGACATCAATATATTGCCCTATCGATATATAGTCCCACCCCTACCCTCAAGCCACCCTAAGTGTATATGACTTTCTTCGTTCAGCCAAACACAATCAGAGTTATATTAAAAAAAATATCCTGGCTCTTCCAAGCTTATAATAGGAGTGAATGTAACCAAAAAAAGTGCATCCATCCATCCATCCATCATAACAATAACCCACATGGCTCCGGGGGTTAATAAAGCCCTTCTGAAGCGAAGCCATGCGTTTTTCTAAGAAAAATATCCATATATAAACTATAAATCACTAGCTTCCGGGAACGGCCGTACACCAGTAGAGTTCCGCCGGAAGAGTGACCTCTGACCCAACACCTGACATAGGAGAGTAAGCTTTGGTGAAAGTACGCTCACGGTTCAAATAGGGCTGGGCAACTAACCCAAGCCCCTCCCATATTTTCATCTCACTATTCACTAGTTCAGTATTGGCATGCATATTACTAGGACAGTGCCTGTTTATAAGTACTTATAAAGCACATATTAATGCCTTATTCAGCATGACCATATTCTACACCCCTTAATCCTAACCAATACCTAATCTTAAACGCTACAAAAACTACCTTACTATTAATAAGCAGTAAATTAGGAGCTTGAGGCAAAAGTCATAGATGTGAATGTGTTCCCCATGCTAAAGTGTTACCGACACTTCTTTAAAAATTCTGGTTTTACACTTCTAATTCACACCCCGTGTTTTGGTTTGCTCCATCCTCTGCTCTTCCACGTTCATCAGTACGTCAGGTCAGAGGTCACTCTTCAGCCGAAACACGACTCGCATACGGCAGTTACCGGAAGCCAGTGATTACCATTTATAAAGTTATGGATGGAGGTTTATAATGATGGATGGATGTACTTTTTTAGACTTTAAAATCTACCATTCACTCCCATTATAAAGCTTGGACCTTTTTCATTTAACTTTGTGTTTGGCTGAAAGTCATATACACCTAGGATGGCTTGAGGAGGGTAAAAAAAAAAATCATGGGATCATTTTCATTTTTGGGTGAACTAACCTTTTAATACCAGGTGTAAACAGGGCCTACATGGCAACATTAACTTTTAATGTTCTGCAACAATTAGCAGTCTTATTTAATCTAATAAGCTACAATAACAGCAAACATGTCATGAACATTTGTAGTTTTATTGAAACTTAATACACAGACCAAACAAAAGACAAACAGAACAAATGAAGAAAACAGAACAGCTACAAACACATCTTGTATTTTTCAGAAGCAACCTCACCTCTTAGTGTCACTGTACACAAATACAAACTGATAGGTAAAATTACGCTGACTGTACAATCCAAACTTATTCTCTCACACTCAGTGACCCCTTATGGAATATAAAAAGGTTCCCTTCAGTCAATCATACAGTATTTCTGAGAGGTCAAATAACAGAACTGGGCCACACTGCCGCCCACTGGTCAGGACGAGTAGTACATTTACTCTCAAAATTAGCATTGTTGCGCTTGAACCAACACACACACGCGCACACACACACGTGAATAAACTCAACTTCACATACTGCATGAGTTCAGCAAGTTCAGGCTCCATCAAGAGCTTCAGGAGAGCCATTTGAGACTAAAAATGCGCCAAATCAATCTAATAACTGTCTAGTATGTGTTGGGAAGAGGACTATGATGAACAGCCACAGGAATCATGAAATGCATTGGGGAAGAAAGACGTTTATGGGTATTTGAACGCAGTATCTTTCAGCACAGGCTGGTTTAAAATGTGAATGACCTGAAACTCCAGCCATCGTTACCATCACTGTAACTAATGCAGTGATCTAAGACTTTAAAAACAACAAACCAGAAGGACCTGAACGTGTCTGAAGTGTTTTCAAACCTTGACAATCCAATTTGTTTGTACTGGCAGGACACAGTTGGTGCAAACCAATTGACAAGGTACAAAATGCATGTTAGTGTCTCTTTAATATCTTAATTCAGTGCATTGGCCCTATCAATTTGTCAATCACTAAACCACATCCAGTAGACAAACATTAGTTGAGGATGTAGTTTTGCTTTTTGCTTTATTTAAAAAAACTAGTTTTTTTGCTCTAACCTTCAGCTACGCACAACCTATAACCAACTGTTTTGGTAAAATCCAATCATAGCATGTCTAAGCGCAGTAGTTCCTCCTCCAAATCTTATGCAAACACATTCAAGCTTCAAGACGCCAGTCTTAAAACAGCTTGACATGGTAAGTTTGCTGCAAACAATAAGGGAGATTTCACTACAGCCAAAAGCGTCGGTCCTAAAGCAGGAAACTTACCATTCGGCTGTTTTTATAATGCTAGAATTCTTAGTAAGGTGTCAGAGTTTCATGCGATTGATCAGTCTAAAAGTGTCATGTGTCAAGCAGGGATTCGTTATCATGATCCACAGCGTCTTCGTTATCGTTCTGGACTTATGAAATTAAACTTCAATTGTGCATTGAGGGTCGGAGGATCTACTCTATATCTCACGGTGAGCATGCATGTGTGTCCGTGTTTGTCGCATTTAAGAGTGGTCTCCGTTGGCGCTGTCTCCGTCGTCCTCTCCTTCCTCCTGCTCACCCTCCTCTTCCTCCTCATCATCCTCCCTTCCTCGACTCTTGATCTGCACAAACCGAAAACGGCACGTGAATAGGAGCGTGGCGATATGGGATTTATCACTGTTGTTTCGCTTTCCCTCACCTCCTCTTCCTCCAGCAGGTCTCCCTCGTCCTCGTAGTCGTTCATATCCGTGCTCTCGCGCTCTTTCTTCCCGCTGGAGTGCTGCGGCGACACCTCCTCTGGCTTGGCGCCCTTCACATCTGTGCAGACGCGCACAAATAATCAGTGATTGTGTGTTTTGGTGTCTTTAGAAGCGAGTAGATTTACTGGCTGTTGGCACGTACCTGATTTCTTGCTGTGGTCTCTCTCCATGCGCTCCAGGCTCTCCAGCAGGTAATCCACTTTGTGTTTAATCTGAGTCAGTTCCTTCTTGATGGTTTGTAGATCATCAGCTCTCACTGCGCACACACACACACAGTGGCTTATTAGCCTAAATGCACACTACTGTTTGGGGTCAGTAATATTTGATAAACATTTGAGTCTCTTCTGCTCACCAAAGCTGCATTTATTTGATTAAAAATACAACTGTAAAAACTGTAAAATTGTGAAATATACAGATCAGGCATAACATTATGATCCTAATATTGTGTTGGTCCTCCTTTTGCTGCCAAAACAGCCCTGAGCCATCAAGGCATGGACTCCACTAGACCCCTGAAGGTGTGCTGTGGTATCTGGCACCAAGATGTTAGCAGCAGATCCTTTAAGTTGCGAGGTGGGGCCTCCATGGATCGGACTTGTTTGTTCAGCACATCCCACAGATGCTCGATCGGCTTGCCTTCTTCCCATAGTGCATCCTGGTGCCATGTGTTCCCCAAGTAAGCCACGCACGCGCACCCAGCCATCCACGTGATGTAAAAGAACACGTGATTCATCAGACCAGGCCACCTTCTTCCATTGCTCCGTGGTCAGTTCTGATGCTCACGTGCCACTGTTGGTGCTTTCGGCGGTGGACAGGGGTCAGCATGGGCACCCTGACTGGTCAGCGGCTATGCCGCCCCATACACAACAAACTGAGATGCTCTGTGTATTCTGACACCTTTCTATCAGAACCAGCATTAACTTCTTGAGCAGTTTGAGCTCCAGTAGCTCGTCTGTTTGATTGGACCACACGGGCCAGCATTCGCTCCCCACGTGCATCAATGAGCCTTGGCCGCCCATGACCCTGTGTCCGGTTCTCCACTGTTCCTTCCTTGGAGCACTTTTGATAGATCCTGACCACTGCAGACCGGGAACACCCCACAAGAGCTGCAGTTCTGGAGATGCTCTGACCCAGTCGTCTAGCCATCACAATTTGGCCCTTGTCAATCTCACTCAAATCCTTACGCTTGCCCATTTTTCCTGCTTCTAACACATCAACTTTGAGGACATGTTCACTTGCTGCCTAATATATCCCACCGACTAACAGGAGCCGTGATGAAGAGATCATCAGTGTTTTTCACTTCACCGGTTATGCCTGATCAGTGTATATACACGCAGACATTTAGTAGTTAACATAGAAAAAGTATTTAAATTAGAATGAAGAATCAGGGTTCCTACACATTTTCAATTTCAAAATGTCATACTTTTTCAAACCTCTCTGCTACTTTTTCAGATCATATTTAACATAAATGGTTCATACATCATTATATTTGGCATACAATCATCTGTAAATATTCTTATTTTTGGTTTTATTTTTCATAGTTTTTTTCTCGAAGTGATAAAATGCACTTACATAAACACAAAAGTATATTGTGGTTTGATCGTGGTACGGTCTGATTGAGATGATCGTTTACTCCTTTATCTGTTGCTGGTTTGAGATTCGATTAGTGAAGTTCAAAAGATACTCGCTTATAGTAAAAGACAGAGCTCTGCGTACTGAAAATATGTGTCTTGAATGCATTCAATTGTGTTCAACAATCACTAAACTTGCCATTAAAACATTCTGTACGATACATTTACGTTTAGAAATTCTTAATTTTATATTTTAGAAAACTGAATAGGGGCACAATAGCCTGGAAACACACATATACATCTCCATACTCTGTTTTCTTTTTTCCATAGGGTGAATTCAGGGTGTTTTTCCAAGTCATCTCAAAGGCAAAAAGTGTTCCAATCACCCTGAATTCACCCTACTTATCCAGACCTGGAATAAAATTCCATACTTTCCCAAACTGCGTAGGAACCCTGAGGAATAAAAGGCATGAGAAAGCGCTCACTGGTGCGGGAGGTGCGCTGGCTGCTCTTGGAGGAGAAGCTGCTCTTGGTCCTGCGGCTGCCGCCGCTCACGCTCACACGCGCACGCTTGGACGGGATCACCGCTCGCGACAGCGGGGGAGGAGGGGGCCGGGGGACGCGCGACGGGTACGAGTACATCCTGAAATCACACACGCTCAGATTAACACACACGTTCTGGGAATCGAATACGAGTTCAGACAGACATTCAAAGCCCTTAGTAATAACAAAAAAGCTTTTGATCAGTTAAAATGTGAGTGAATCTTTCGAGAGGGAGCGCTCACCTGTCATAGTAATCTCTCTGAAAGTCATAGTCCAGATCAAACGAAGAACTGTGGGAGGAGAAGGCCAAGAATTAAAAGTGGAAAACTCTTATAATTCAATTAAATAATTATATAAAGAAATGATAATATACAAAGCAAACCTGTACATATCTCCTGCAGAGCGTTTGATAGTCTTTGACCGATGAGGTTTTGGCTCACCAGCCAGATTAATATCTGAAAAAACAAAGATTGAGCATTCAACAAACTGACACGTGGCCTAGTGTTCACGAGACAAATCACTTTGGATGAAAGCATCTGCTAAATGAATGTAAACATGAGGTGCTCATGCATGTAGACATTTAGCAGGCATGCAAAACATTATCTTGCATTGGTTAGACTTGGTTTAGCAGAATGATAATGGGACCTATTATGCTCCTTTTTACATGTAATATAAGTCTCAGGTGTCTGTGAAGTTTCAGTTCAAAATACCCCACAGATCATGTTGTAAATGCCCATTTTTGAGTGGAAGGAAAAATATGCTGTTTTCGTGCATGCGTCTTTAAATGCAAATTAGTTGCTGATCCCCGCCCCCTAATGTAGATGAGGGCGGAGCCTGTACAGCTCATGCCTCCGTGAGTATTAAAGTTCTTTCATGTCTTATGAAACAGTCGCTTAAACAGTCAAATACACAAAGTTCACAAACACAATCGGTTATGTCCATGAACATCAACAGCAGGGAAAGAAATCACGTGTATATTAGATATGTGTATTAAAGAGACAGTATATGCTGTTAAAATTTATCAAACAACAAAAGATAAACAGAAAATAATTCACTGCTCATCACTGAGCAGCTTTAATAAGAATACATTTCTAACTTGAAAGCTGCTGTTAAATGCTCTGATAAGGATGACATGGCCGACAGTGTACAGCTCACTGTGGGCAGGGTCTATGTTAAAAGAGCGGAGTCTGTCAGCAGTCATGGGTGGAGCCTAAGCATATGTGGTGTCACATTGCATTAGAAACGGCAAATGCTTATTCTGAGACACTGTTTATGACTTATGGGGGTTAAAAGAGGAGCAGCAGGTGGATTTTTATCATTAAAGGGTGGTTGTGTACACACACTGCCGACACACATTTATGTTCAAACACCATGTAAAAGTGAATTTTGCATTTTTTTTAATTTTTAAATAAGAGGGATCATGAAAATTGCATTTTGTTTTTATTTACTACCGTTTATTGTAAAATGAGCTATTTCCATAGCTCCCACCCCAAAATTAAAAAGTAAATACATTTTGCGTGCATAAAGCCTATTCTAAGGCCATTAAGATTTTGCATTTTGTCAATATTACTTAAATGTTTTTTTTTTGTTTACATTTTACTAATGAGAATTTGGATGGACATGCTAAATTGCCATGAAAATGTCAATGCAAAAACTTAATATTCCTAAAATTAAGCTTTACTTTAAGCAAAATATAGTTCTTATTCTTTTGATTTTTTTAGTGGACATTTTTTTGTGAGATTTACCGAAGACTTGGGAAGAATGGGGAAATACTGAAATCTCAAAAACTTGCCAAATTCACATTTAAATGACATATTTCAAATCAGCAACTAAGTGTACGCTTATATGGGACTGTTTATGTCAGATTTAGTTGCTGATTTGAAATATACTTACCGAGCACCTGTCCGACGATCATCCTGCCATCTTCACCAGCAACCGCCGTCCTGGCGTTCCTCTCGTTGGCGTACTGGACGAACGCGAAGCCTTTGTGCACGGAGCAGCCCACGATCTTCCCGTACTTACTGAAGATGGCTTCCACGTCAGCCTTGGTCACCAGCATGGTGTTGAGGTTCCCGATGAAGACCCGGGAGTTCAGCGAACGCGGATCCGTCTTGTTGGTGACGTTGCTGGCCATCAGGCTGCTGGTTGTGGGGGAATGTCTGGGCGAACAGAGAGGAATGGAAGGTGTGCAGAAGATGCAGAAGAAAGAAAAACGAGAAATTAGCTTGTCGATAACAACACTCACGGCCTCTGCACCTTTGTTTCCATCCAAAGTTGCGAATTTAAATTGGAATCTCGAATAAAACGAAAAAAAAAACGTTTTGCGTTTGGGAACGCAATCGTGAGACAGTTCTGGGAAGGAATTAAACCAAATCATTTATGACACACTTTAGCTCAGGGATTCCAGAATGACGGAAAGGCCGTTTAACACGACCCCGTTTTCAACTATAAACAGAAAACATTTCATGCATTTGGCCCTTCATTTACACGATAATGGCATTTTGGGTGCCTGAAAACTATTTTATTTAAAACAGTGCACATTATGTTTAGTCTATAGGCGCGTATTGTACAAAGTGACATCACCATCTACTGGCCTAGCAGCAGAATACAGAGTTTTTAGTTGTTTACGTAGATCCGTGTGAACGGGATAGTTTTGAGAATGTTGTCATCTACACGAGAAAAATACAAAAGGAAGAACTTTTCCGTTTTTAGTCAATCGTTGTCGTGTAAACGTACCCTCAAACAATATTCGAGTTGCTGTGCAATGAGATTGGTCTGCTGGTTAGTCCAGTTATCCAAATCACATGATCTGGTGAGGAAAACAGTTTGTTGAATTTATTTGATATTTGTGTTTCCATAACAGTTCACACACGCACGTCTTCTTATCGGAAGCAAAAACTAAATTGAGTGCATTTTACGATTTTATGCACAGAGCATTTTTTTTAATGCAACATCCCAAAAAATGTGGATGGAAACTAGTAAGTGAGACCGGATCAGTTCTGGAAAGTCAACATGAAACTGCATTCCCAACCCATTTTACTTCTATAATAACATGCACAGACGAATTGCTCAAAATAAGAGCAGAAACATTTTATTGAGAGTAAATGGGTCTAATTTGGTTTCATGTTGCCTTCTTACAGATTAAAACAGAACCACATGAAGATTACAGTACAGATTTAGACACATTTTCAATTAGTCCATTATGAACATTACCAGACGTTTGGGGTCAGAACAAACATTTCCAAGATATATACGTTTTGTAACAATCCAGATTGTAATATACATTAGTTTCATCGACTAGTATGTTTAAAATCAGAGCCTCAGCAGTCATATATGAAGCTTCCCTGTACTATAATGAGCTTAGATATACATTTTAAATCAGAAGATTCACATATCAACTAGAAGGGCATATATGTTGTGGTTTATAGTTTGTTGGGCGACGGTGTTCATATCTGCACTCACCAGGACTGGACGGGTAATGTGGAGATGTACGGGCTGTTGAGATATTGCATGCAAACTAAAAGTGCAGACGTGAAACTAAATGTCCACCGCACTAGTTAAAGTCAATAGAGGTGTTGTATTTTCAATTTGCTCGTGGGTTTAATGAAGAGTAAAATGCACTTAAAATGTATCTGGTTGTGTGAAGTACTATGTGTGTGGATCATTTCCTGTGCTTACGACACGTCTGAGGAGTAAACTGGTATGCTTGAGCTGGACTGGGCAGTGTTTGGAAATATCTTTGGATGCTTAGACCGCCACATAACGTGCACATTGAGATATTTAAGTGTGCTGAGGGGGAAGTTGGGGGTTGAATAGTCAGAACTCACTCCATTCTGTCTGTAATTCAGGTCGAGTCGTCTGTCTGCCTGATTCTGTTGGAGAGAAGAGGGTCGTTATTGGACACCGTTGAGCTGCTGCTCAGCAGTGCATTGTGGGTGAAGGTCGTACTGTGTGGGTGGGTGATGTAACCCACCGCACTTTAACAGACGTCACACCAATTTTAACACTTTTCCAAGGTCAAACACGCAGTCTAGTGTTCAGCTGCTGCCACCCAGTGGTTGGTGCACAAAACTTGAGGCAAAGAAAAGGAAATCCAGACAGATATGCCAAGTGAAACAGAACAGCCATGTCACCATAATGTTGCTTAAACCCACTCAAATGTCACATGATCCCAAACTAAAACCCTTTTAATTTAGGGGAGAAATTAAGAGTGACGTCAAATCGAGTGACGTTTCTCAGCCACGTGATGAAATGACGCATCAAATCCTGCGCTAATGAAAGAACCCTTTGAAACGGCCGCCAAAGAAGATTAAAAAGGTCCATCGAGTGAAGCCCTGGGCGCAGCTTAAGACACACCATTAATCTGTATTACAGCCCACTGAACAAAGAGATGAATATCAGGGTGTCTGCAGGAAATTTCAGTATTATAGAGATGAAAGTTTAAGGCCAATTACAAAGCAAGTCAGAGGTCTGTGCAAATGAAAAACTCAATCTCCCCAGGCTCCATAATAGATAGTAGGACAATAAACATGAATTTAGGGAAATTAGGACCTATGATTGGTAATAACTTGCATAATAACCGTACTGTAGAAATGCTGCCTTGTGTTTCCTCAGGGAAGTTGAGAATGAAGACAATGTCTCTAAAATGTGCTAAATACAACGCTGGTTTCCCAAAGGCTGGCATCTAACGATTAAATCAAGACAAGTTTAATGTCTCAGTATTTAAAGAGCACTGTATAAAGTCAAGACTCGAGATGTAAACATTGCTTTAAACCCTTCCCCAATGTAAATGTGGGTATTTTAGGATAATTGTCATGGGAAACCAATGCGTTTTAAATGTGAGTATTGTTCTTGAAGCTTGTCTACAGCAATCCATCATGGCAGCCAACATGCCGAAGACTCGTCTTTAAATGTTTAAATGGTGTGAAATGAAGACCAAGTAGACACAAACTTGTAATTGCAAGACCTCTGTATCAAATGCTGGGATTCTCTCTGGGAATGGCTCAGAAAATAATATAGTGCGTCTTTTGTTTAGTGTTCTGCTTAAGCTAATTCAGACTATCAGCATATCTCTAATTGCACTACATAAACAAGTCTATAACACTATTTATAAAGAATTTTAACTCTATGGCAGTTTTAAAGGTGATGGAAGCAAGTAAAGGTTGCACACAACAAACGGGAGTCTAGTCTGCACACTTGTCAGGAAGATTGGTGCGGAAGTGGAGAATAAAAGTAAAACCAACTTACGGATTGACGTGGGTCAAAAAAGCTGCCTCAAAAACTACAAAAAAAGCAAAATGAATAAAATCAGAATCAGTCCCTTTTAACTCACTAAAGAAGGGATTTTATTTTTTTTGTGTTTTTTTTTTTTAACAACCAATCGAGTGCACTACACCTGAAGTCTACATGATAGGGATAATCTATCTTCATGACAAATTTGGTGTAGATTATAAAACATTCGTGAATTTAAAGATGGTGCATGTTGTTCAGTCTAGGCCAGGGTTTCCCAAAGTGTAGGTCGCATGTTCTGCGAAAAATCACATACAGTAGAGCACTGCAGTGCAACAACACTGGATCAATCCCATTTTATTAAACAACCGTCTTGTGTTGCAATGTAACTGCCATTCCCATTTTAATCTACTTTGTTTCTAGTGTAAACGCACAAACGGATTCAATTACAATGTGTAAACAAGGTTTATAATTCCTCCCCCATTCCAAAATCAAAAATATATCATTACACCAACTAATCAGATTATTGAGATCGCATAACGTGCCAAATGCAATGGAACTAAATGCTCTCATTTAGCATTTTAGTCGTGTTTTCAGTGCAAATATTAAAAAAACTCAAGTCAAGATGCATTTACTAAATACGTAAAATATTTGTTCTTGTTTTCTGGGGAAAGAAAATCAAAATTAAGTGAGTTTTTGCTTAAAACAACCCAAATTATCTGCCAATGGGGTACGAAAAATAACAGAAACCAGATTTCTTACTCCGTTGGTTTTAAGCAAAAACTCACTTCATTTTGCTTTCCAGAAAACAAGAATATAATCTCTCGTCATTTTAGATATTTAGTAAAAGCATCTTGATTTAAGGACTGTTTGATATTTGGGCTGGAAGCCAGATGAAAAGACTAAATAAGAAAAGCATTGTTTATGCAGTGAGTGATGGACAGCCTGGTCATTCATACCCAATATCTTGGGGTGTGTATGATTATCATGTTTGGGAACCCCTGATCTACACACATACAGATAAAAACAAAAGCCACAAACTGGTTTTAGCTGGAATATGATGCTGATGTGTGCCTAGTGGGGAACCGTGTGGGGAACATGATTTGGTGCATATACTCGTATAACAATACCAAACACTTGTGTAATCTATAAATCAAGCACAGAAAGAAGACAGCCCAATTAGAGCACTTACAAATGTGATACTGCAATGAAAATATTGTTCAATTCTTATGAATATGCAAGTGTGTGTGTGTGCGTGGAGGGGTTGGGTAACAACATAAATATAATTTTCATATCATCAAGACATTCTACAAGGATTAGACACAAATATGATGTAATATCCAATTGACTCAATGCAGCATGAGGCAGTAATACTGTTCTTGGCCCACTTCTTGACACATTTATTAAATAGTAATGCAACCAGCTCAATTTAACATTCTTGATGTACTTTTAATGGAAAGATTGACCGTTTACATGATTTTGCATAGACCTGGGATGCAAATGTAGAAAGGGTTAAGTGGTCCATGCGTTATAGATTATTGCATGAGACAGAAAACGTGTTTTCTCAGTCCATTAAAAGTGTTGGGACAATTCAAAACCTGCAAAAACGTCGCCTGGAAATATCAATGTGGAACGCAACGACCCTCAAAAAGAGGAGCAAAAATATCACGCCCAAATAACCGCATTAAAAACGACATGCTCAGTCCAAATGTCTACAGCCGAATAAAAATAGTCTACTCATGTTGGGGGAAAACAGTCTGTCATCTTAAAAATGGACTTAAAACGCGTTTATATTCTGAATCCCGGACATGGAGGGAAAAACGACCCCATCTTGAAAACACAACCACCGGTCCATGAGACATTCCCTCCACAATAACTTCAAAAAAACTAATAAACCAGCTGCTCTAGCAGAAGTCCTGCAAAAAATGGGGTGAAAAATAACTCCTACTTTGAAAAATAAAAATAAAATGGCGCGGTCCTCTCAAAGCATATATGTTTTTTTTGTTCACTGCTCTACCACGGCATCACAAAATGTACGCCACCAAAGCCAAGCAGAAAACGACCAGAAAAATGCATTAAAAATAAAAAGAAAAAACACAAAAATTCTCCAAAGATAGTTCAAAGTCAGTCAAAAATAAAAAGTGACAAAAATCTCTCGAATCAAAATACTCACCGGGAGTTTAAGACTAAAAATGATTAAAATTCGGTGCTGTACTGTTTTGTGGATACAGTCCGTACCAGCTCGTTCAGTAGACACCGACCAACACACGAGTGCACGAAATGGCGTCGGGCAAATGCGCACTGAAGACAAGACCCGCCCCCGCACTGCATATCTGCATATAATTGGCCGCTGTTCAACGCGCCGAAGAAACCGGCGACACCGATTGGTGGATTTACGCGTCCATCTCTTGCACGCGTTTCTTTTTAAATAAAGGGCACGTTTGATTGGTGGATGCAGGGTTTGGTAAACAGCATCCTCCTAGTAATCGCTTTACAAAAGCGGTCTCATTTGTACAGGTCGTTAAATGTCAAGTAATGTTTTAAATAATACAGTGTACACTGCAAAAAAAAAAAAAAAATGCTTCTCCTACTTAGTATTTGTGTCTTGTCTTGCAAATATGTAAAAATTCTTAAATCAAGATGCTTTTACTGGATTAGTAAAATTATATGTTGTCAAAATTTGCTTTTCTGTGGGACAGAAACAAGACACGATCTCACGCAGGATGGTTTTTCAGGATTGACCAAGATATCAATGTTTAAATAGCACTGTGTAAAGTCAAGACGCCAGATTATTGGTAATAACGTGTGTATAATAACCGTACAGTAGAAATGCTCCCTTGTGTTTCCTCGGTTGAGAATGAAGACCAGTTCAATGTCCCAATATTACATTTTACTGAAATGTGCTAAATACAACATTGTTTTCCCAAAGGTTGAATTTAAGGTCTTTAAGGATAAATCGATACTTAAATAGCAACAGTAAACATTGTTTTAAAGTTTACAGCCAATTACAAAGCGAGTCAGAGGTCTGTGCAAATGAAAAACTCAATCTCCCCAGGCTCCATAATAGATAGTAGGACAATAAACATGAATTTAGGGAAATTAGGACCTATGATTGGTAATAACTTGCATAATAACCGTACTGTAGAAATGCTGCCTTGTGTTTCCTCAGGGAAGTTGAGAATGAAGACAATGTCTCTAAAATGTGCTAAATACAACGCTGGTTTCCCAAAGGCTGGCATCTAACGATTAAATCAAGACAAGTTTAATGTCTCAGTATTTAAAGAGCACTGTATAAAGTCAAGACTCGAGATGTAAACATTGCTTTAAACCCTTCCCCAATGTAAATGTGGGTATTTTAGGATAATTGTCATGGGGAAACCAATGCGTTTTAAATGTGAGTATTGTTCTTGAAGCTTGTCTACAGCAATCCATCATGGCAGCCAACATGCCGAAGACTCGTCTTTAAATGTTTAAATGGTGTGAAATGAAGACCAAGTAGACACAAACTTGTAATTGCAAGACCTCTGTATCAAATGCTGGGATTCTCTCTGGGAATGGCTCAGAAAATAATATAGTGCGTCTTTTGTTTAGTGTTCTGCTAGTCTGTTTGCTTAAGCTAATTCAGTCTATCAACATATCTCTAATTGCACTACATAAACAACAACAAAAAAAAACGTGTTTTTTTTTAAACGCTATGGCAGTTTTAAAGGTGACGAAAGCAAGTAAAGGCTGCACACAACAAACAGGAGTCTAGTCTGCACACTTTTCAGGAAGATTGGTGCGGAAGTGGAGAATAAAAGTAAAACCAACTTTTGGGACAGAAACAAACAAGACACAAGATTTCAATCAGAAACAAGATTATTGTTCTTACCCCATTGGCAGATCATTTTGCTTGTTTTAATAATAAAAAAATTAAAACAAATTCCAGAAAGTCATTGTACTTATTAGTAAATGCATCTTGATTTAGAATTGTTATATATTTAGACTGGAAACAATCAAAAATATTAAATAACAGTTACAGCGTACTATGGTAAACCCTTTTCTGACAAAGCTATTTCTACTGCAATAAAATGTGGTAAATTATTGTAAACAAACAAAGAAATGTTCTGAAAACACTTGCAAATTCTTTATTGATTATTGTTTTAATGAAGAATAACTAGTAATTATGCCAGTTGACATTGAACAGTTTCAAGCATCAGTAAACCATTAGCACCATGGTTGTTGTAAAATAATTACACTTAACATAGCGTGGTGTGTGTTCTTTCTAATCAAGATATGCTAAATCGCTAATCAAGAAATATTAGGAATATTTGAAATTCAGAATCATTACAGGAAATTAGACAAGAAGAATGCTAAAAGACAGTTCACTGTAGTTTAGCAACACCACTGTACCGTTATAAGTACCTATAACATGTAAACAAAGTAGTATCAATGCAAAAGAAATCACAGAAAAGTGAATTTTGTTTCCATACTCAAAAATATAATTAGCTGACGCGCCAACGGGCAAGACCTTTGAAGGAAGGAGGATTGGAGTTCACCACTTCAGCCGTCGGGATTGACAACCTGCAACAAATAATCCATATGTAAATATTTTCGATTTTACTTGAATGCCAACTTGGCAACAGATATAATACCTCTCTTGTCGGATGTCTTGCTGCGCTGTCGTGGAAGAGTGAAGTCAAAGTGGAAAGACGATGATGATTCAGGAGTCTTCAAAACCTCCTCAAGTTTCGCCTGCTCCTGATTCTCCTACAGTGAAAATCATCTATCATCATCTATAGCTTCCTAATTATTCTCTCTCCAAAATACATATCTGTAAAAGCAGTGTTTGTGAATTGGAGCCCTTTACATCAGATGGGCTTTGTTGGAGGGTGATTTTGCGTTTAGGCATGTTTTGGCTGTCCTTCTCCCTCTCTTTCTCCTTCTCTTTCTCCCTCTGTTGAAGGATAGCATTGCGAGTGGCTCTGTACTCCAGAGCGAAGTCACTGACGGTCTTACAAAACGCCTCTGCGCTCGTTTCTCTCACCATGGAGCGTGAGTAACCGAGGAAGAGCAGGAACGAGTGGAATCTGGGGGAAAGGAGAAATTAACCTGAAGACTTTGTTTGCATTGTCAGAGGAATTTTGAGAAATTGATTTAAACGCTAAGTACTATTTGTAGCTGAAAGCATATTCAATAAACTAACTATACCAGTGAAGAGTTTTGACAAACTGGACTGAATTAATGTTACATGCTTGAAATTTCAGACATTTCATAAACATGGCTAATATACACCGATCAGGCATAACAGGTGAAGTGAATAACACTGATGATCTCTTCCTCACGGCTCCTGTTAGTGGGTGGGATATATTAGGCAGCAAGTGAACATTTTGTCCTCAAAGTTGATGTGTTTGAAGCAGGAAAAATGGGCAAGCGTAAGGATTTGAGCGAGTTTGACAAGGGCCAAATTGTGATGGCTAGACGACTGGGTCAGAGCATCTCCAAAACTGCAGCTCTTGTGGGGTGCTCCCGGTCTGCAGTGGTCAGGATCTATCAAAAGCGTTGATCCGTTGCTCGTGAACGAGTTAAACTCTTTCTATGCTCGCTTTGACTGTAACCGCGGCAACGCGACTCCGCCAAGTGGCGCGTTAGAGGAAATTACTCAGAGCAGCAACAATCACGTGATCTCTGTCTCAGAGGATGAAGTTCGGAGAGCACTCAAGCGTGTGGACGTTAGGAAAGCTGCCGGGCCGGATGGTATTTCAGGTCGTGTTCTGCGGTCCTGTGCTGATCAGCTCACCGGGTTGTTTACATCTATCTTTAATGAGTCCCTCGCTACATCTGTGGTCCCCACCTCCTTCAAAAAATCCACCATCATCCCTGTCCCTAAGAACAGTAAACCCTCTTGCCTAAATGACTATCGTCCAGTGGCTCTCACGTCTATAGTCATGAAGGTCTTTGAGAGACTCATTAAAAACACCATTTGCGCCTTCATTCCTGACACTTTGGACCCTCTTCAGTTTGCCTATCGTCCCAATAGATCGACTGAAGATGCCATCTCTCATGTCCTCCACTTCTCCCTCACTCACATCGACAGCAAAAGTGGGAACTACGTAAGACTGCTATTTATTGACTATAGCTCAGCCTTTAACACCATAGTTCCCACCAAGCTAACCTCCAAACTCCTGGATCTCGGCCTGAATCCTTCTCTCTGCCACTGGATTGAGGACTTCCTCACTGGCAGGCCTCAGGTGGTGAGAATAGGCCAGTCCACCTCCACCTCCATCACCCTGAGTGTGGGAGCTCCACAGGGCTGTGTCCTGAGCCCCTGCTCTACTCTCTCTACACGCATGACTGTTTGTCCACACACAGCTCCACCTCTATCATCAAATTTGCTGATGATACTGTTGTCCTGGGCCTCATTTCCAACAACAATGAGACGGCATACTTGGGCGAGGTGGAGCATCTAACATCATGGTGCCAGGACAACTGTCTCTCTCTGAATGTTGGCAAGACCAAAGAAATGATTGTGGACTTCAGGAAGAGACAGCAACGGACATACTCCCCCTCATGATCAGCGGGTCACCAGTAGAGAGAGTGAGCAGCTTCAAGTACCTGGGAGTAAACATCTCCGAGGACCTGACCTGGACTGCTCACATTCAGACACAGGTGAAAAAGCCAGGCAAAGACTGTACCACCTGCGCCAGCTGAGGAAATTCAGGGTTTCACCAGCTATCCTGAAAACTTTCTATTTAGGGGCGATAGAAAGTGTTTTAACTCAGTGCATCACAGCGTGGTATGGGAACAGCACCAGTCATGACCGCAAAGCCCTGCAAAGAGTAGTGCGCTTATCCGAGCGTATCTCAGGGTCAGCTCTCCCGTCTCTGCAGGACGTCTACACCAAACGCTGCAAAGGTAGAGCTACCAAGATCATCAAGGACTCTAATCACCCTGCAAACCCTCATTTCACGCTGCTACCATCTGGTAAGCGCTTCCAAGCCTGATGGCCAAAACTGAGAGACTCAGGAGGAGCTTCTTCCCCAGGCCATCAGACTCCTGAACTCAGTCACTTAACATCACGTGACTTCACGCCAGGATAAACATCGATACACTGACATTGCACTGCACTTTCTGTTCTCGTTGTTACTGTGTAACAACCTGTTATAAACCTGTTTGCACATTATACTCTTATACATTTGTTAACCACATATTTATAAGTCTACAGTTTACTCACTGCAAAGTCTACTTCAATTATTTTATTCCACTTTATCCTTATTTGTTACCTTTTTTTTTTCTCTTGACTTGATTATTTATAATTCTACAGATATAGACATATATATATATATATAGATAGTACTTTTTTTATATCCTATTTCTATTATAATTTCTTCCTTGTGTTTTTAACTGTGAATTTGCACTGTCCATGGAGCGGACCTGTTTACATTTCACTGCCGGTTGTATATTCTGTATATAACTGTGTATGTGACAAATAAAACTCTTGAATCTTGAATCTTGAAAAGTGCTCCAAGGAAGGAACAGTGGAGAACCGGCCACAGGGTCATGGGCGGCCAAGGCTCATTGATGCACGTGGGGAGCGAAGGCTGGCCCGTGTGGTCTGATCAAACAGACGAGCTACTGGAGCTCAAACTGCTCAAGAAGTTAATGCTGGTTCTGATAGAAAGGTGTCAGAATACACAGAGCATCTCAGTTTGTTGCGTATGGGGCGGCATAGCCGCTGACCAGTCAGGGTGCCCATGCTGACCCCTGTCCACCGCCGAAAGCACCAACAGTGGCGCGTGAGCATCAGAACTGGACCACGGAGCAATGGAAGAAGGTGGCCTGGTCTGATGAATCACATTTTACATCATATGGATGGCCGGGTGCGCGTGCGTGGCTTACTTGGGGAACACATGGCACCAGGATGCACTATGGGAAGAAGGCAAGCTGGCGGAGGCAGTGTGATGCTTTGGGCAATGTTCTGCTGGGAAACCTTGGGTCCTGCCATCCATGTGGATGTTACTTTGACACGTACCACCTACCTAAGTATTGCTGTAGACCATGTACACCCTTTTATGGAAGTGGTATTCCCTGGTGGCTGTGGCTCTTCCAGCAGGATAATGCTCCTGCCACAAAGCACAAATGGTTCAGGAATGGTTTGAGGAGCACAACAATGAGTTTGAGGTGTTGACTTGGCCTCCAAATTCAAATTCCAATCAATCCTGTGGGATGTGCTGAACAAACAAGTCTGATCCATGGAGGCCCCACCTTGCAACTTACAGGGCTTAAAGGATCTGCTGCTAACATCTTGGTGCCAGATACCACAGCACACCTTCAGGGGTCTAGTGGAGTCCATGCCTCGACAGGTGAGGGCTGTTTTGGCAGCATAAGTGGGACCAACACAATATTATGAATAATGTTATGCCTGATTGGTGTATGAGAGCATAATAAATGTGTGGATCAGTGCAAATGTTTCCATGAAAATGCCTCAGATAAGGTGCCGTTTAGTTGTAGTAAGCAAATGTTTTTACCGGTTGATGACTCTGCGGTGAACTGCTCGTAGCACCTTCAACCTCTCCTCACAGTCTTTCAGAAACTGGGGGAGCCGATGATGGAGCACTGCCTCTTCTCCGGCTTCCTCTTTTCTTCTTCCACCTTTCTTCATCTTTCCATCCTTCTCAAGAAGTCTTAGTTGATCCCAGGATGCTTTGCAAAGGGATTCAAGCTGGGAGAGATTCTGCTGCACTTGTGTGTAGTCACACTAGTGTGCAATTGTTTATGAGAGACAGGAAAAATGAGAGAAGAGAAGAAAACACGGTCACTAGAAAACAAATAACAGGATTCAAATGAACTGGATATCATTAAATGATTATGCATTTTTACTAGTCAAAACTTTTGACACAGCTAAAGCCTTACTAGGACACAGTCTAACGATTGAGAAGCACCCTCTTTATACTCATGTGTTTCCTACAATGCAATGCACATAAATTAAATTTCCAGTGAACAAGGTCATGTCATCATCTTCCTGTGTCATTTTTTGCTTAGACTGCCAACATTAAAGGCAATTTTCCACAGCGCTGAATTCAAAATGCAATTCGACCATTTATTTCTGAGCTGACACCTCTGTACACCTCTGGCTGAAGTAAACATGTGCAGTATATATTTGAAATGTTTGCTGTTTCACATTCAGTGCATAATGCACAATATTCTTAGTACAAAACAGCCACATACCTTGCTGGCTTTTGTGACAGCAGTGATGTCTGAGTAGAGATCAGAGGATTGTGGGTAAAGCTGGAGCAATAACACGCATACGTGATGAAGAAGAGGCCGCCGACCGTGTGTGTCTCTCACCTGTGAGAGTTTGCCCAGGTAACTCAACTCAAAGCCCCTCGCCTATACAAAACACACTCCATCATGCATTGTGCAGGATAATCATGTGTTGCAGTGCATACATCTTTACACAGGCGTTCTCACCTTACAGCCGTTCAGAAAGTTGCCGATGGCCAGCACAGTTGCAAGTATGCAGCGGAACGTCTGATTGGCCGCCAGCTGCTCCATGGCTAGCTTCAGATGGAAGAGCGGCTCTGCGATTTCCTGTTTACACACACATAAGCCAAGCATGAGGAGCACAAATAAGCAGACACTAGACAACAGAAATCAAAATGCTCTTTAGTTGATAGAGATTTGATTACAAACAATAATGGATAATCCCAGCTAACAAAAATATATTCTAAGAACATTGTGGTAACATTCCCATTCAATTATGAAAATGTTATTCCTGAATGATTTCTGAATGTTTAAAGCGTCCAGTTTTTTAAGAATGCTTAATCTTAAAAGAACATCCGTTTTATAATTCTTAACAAGAATGTTAAACGAGCAAACATAACGAGAATGTTTTCTGTGTTTTTCTTGTTGAACGTTCTCTGAACATTCTGAAACAAGAAGCATTTAAAAAGCAGACAAATTGCATGAGCCAATAGGCATGAAATGATCCTGAGGTATGGGCCCTATGGGTTAGCCTAAGGATGGGCTAATACAGATAGGGCCAACATGGGACCCATGCATAAACTCATGTAGGGCCCATATCTCAAGCCTACATTGGGCCTACATTGGCCCCATGCATGCCATGCTAGCTGGGTAGGGTTTTCTGGGTGGCTGCTAGAAAATTGCTGGAAAAGACAATGTACGATAAGCATGCACACGATACGCTGATAACTCCCAAAAATCAGCTTATTGAATTAAGCCATGGGTTACATGGGTACCAATAACCTGGCAACTGGCAACCTGGCAGAATTGATTGTGGAGCAGTGTATATTGTGGTATAGGCACTATGCTGTTTTTACTCAGAAAACCCAAGATAAGATTAATGGATTGGATTGAGTACCATTTTGTCAAGGACAAAAAAGGTTTTGAGGCAGGGCAATCCTTAATAGTCTTTTCTCTCATGTCCTTCACTTCTGCAGTTATTTTTCTCTGTTTGCATTCACTTATTTACCAAAGTCATCTTGAATGTTGAATTGTCAATACAACTGAACATTTGGAGAGAACCACATAAGCTGACTTCATAAACTGATGTTGATTTTTTTACTCGCCATTATGGAGATCAGGGTTCCCTTTGGTTGGGCACTTGGAACATTGATATTATTTTAATGTTCTTTTTCTATTGATGCAGCGATGATATATATATATATATATATATATATATATATATATATATATATATATATATATATATATATATATATATATATAGATAGATAGATAGATAGATAGATAGATAGATAGATAGATAGATAGATTTTACAGTGCACACGTATTGTCAGCTTATTAAGCATAATCGGGTTAAGTGTGTGCATGTAAATGCACTCATTGGCAAACGCTACACAGTTTTCGCTTCTCTCTCACTCTCTCCAGGTTGTCGTGGTCCAGCGTGAAGGCCCAGAGCTGCAGTCTGGCGCTCAGATGAGGGACATTCCCCAGGGTCAGGAGACACTGCTCAGCGGGGCCCAGAGGTGAACGCGGGGCCTGAGCCTTCACCTCCTCGATCAGATGCAGCTCGTCTTCGGTGGGAACAAGCATCTGCAACCTCTGAACCACAACAAATGCATGTCACCAAACACTTCTGCTTTCATAGACTAATACAGTACTTCTTTATGATTTGGTGAACCGTGCAAAATTAGACCATGTATTTAGAAAGCAGGTTTAGACTCTAAAGTGAACAGCGCTGTAGGGAGCACACCTGGATGTCTTCTCTGTCTAATACAGTGTTGTCCATATTGAATATGGCAGGAGGAAGCAGATGGGCCGGTGGCAGGCTGCTCAGGGCTATAGTGATGATGTTACTGCGCTTCACACCCAGTACACACACACACGGCTGCTTCTGCTGCATGAACCAAAGCAGATGGAGAGAGATGTGAAGCACAAACGCTGAAAAGCTCAATATGCAGAGGCTTGAAAACACTACGATTTTTGACCTGATTTTCAGTCTGAATCAGTCAACGATATAGTTGCCTAAAGTCAGAGCCAGCCGAAGTTTACAGATTTCACAGAAAATCGGGCACAGACTTTGATTCCATATAGTCATAGGAGATCAAACATGCTTGATATTTTGAACTGACTTTAGAACGCGTCTCCTAGCAACAGGACATTTGTTGTTTTTGGAACACCTTGAAATGTCTGTTATGCGTTTAGTGCAGGGTTTCAATCTTTTCGAATCTTTTAGATTTTTTTTTCATGAAAAAAAGACCAAATTTATCTATTAAATAAATATGGATAAAATATTATTAGGAAATATTTAGTTACATTACTTTTTTCTACTGTACATGTATTCATTTTTTTTAGATTTTTTTTTTATAAAGCCCCCTATATTATTTTTGTCGCAGCAATAGAAGAACCATTTTTGGTTGCCCAAAGAACCTTTGATTGAAAAGGCCTTATAAAAATATAGCTGCGAGCAGCAATTATCAGGGTTCAAGCACTTTAAGGCCTTTCAGTGTATGCTTAAAAAGGTATTATGTTTTCTTTATTAAGCCGGTAACCACCTAGATCATTGATGGAAAAGACCATTTACAGCCAACACAGGCAATTTATATGGTTTTTAAAGCTTTTTAATAGCACCACCTATGGTCTGATCTACATAAAAGTTGGCATGCTTCTTTAGAATCATATGCTGCATGTGCTCACCTAATTTTGTGAAGTTTTGAGTTTTTGTTTAGGATTTATAGACTTTTAAATATATTTTGCCACACCCGTTTTCTATTGGAGGTTGTTATAGCTACCCAAAGGGTAAAGTAGGTTTTAAAAAATAATCGCAAATATTTAACAAACGATTTGATTGACCGTAGTGGTTCGCGAGGTAAAGTTGTTCAGAATGAGGAGATCTGACAAATTATATGAATATTGTGTGTATTTGTGAAACAGCATGATTACTAATGCGTAAAACTCTTTCAATTTCTTTCAAATTTCTCACAGACATCTAGGGCCATGAGCCAAACAGGCCGAATGAACTTCATCCTCCATTATTAACCTTGTCTAATAGGTGCTCCAACTTCATTGGCCAATGGCGGTCATGTTTTTCAAGATACGTGAATGTCCTCATAGACTATCATGGCACCGTGGACAAATTTTCAAGTCAATTTGACTAACAATTGGGTGGTTATAGCCATTATAGCCACTATAATGGCTATAACATTATATACTTTCCCTGCTATAGCGCCACCAAGTGGCCAATCGCCACAATTTTTTTTTTCACGTGAGCACAGACAGAGCCCATACATAGGTGTATTGAAATGATCTAATTTCCTTCAAGAGGGACAGCTGTTTTAGTAAAAGTGACCATGCCCACTTTGAAAGTTTTAGCGTCCTGTCGCATACATGAATCGAAATGTCAACCTTCTTTTGCTGAATATTGATAATCTCCAGAGACTCTTTATGCACTGGTTTGGTTCTAATTGGGCAGAAAACCTAACAGTAGTTTGCAAAAGTAGGTTTTAGAAAAATCCAAAATTAGCTATTACATACTTTTGATCGATCAGGCTGATTTGGGCGAGCCTTGGTGACATTGTAGACGGGGTGAGTACTACCATCGCTCAAAGTTTCATGTCTCTATACGACTTATGGTTTGGTCTGCCCAATGATTTTTAGGGGAGAATGCTGATCACTACACTCTTGAACTCCTAAATATCTAAAGAACCTTTTGTGAAATGGAAAGATTCGATGGATGTTAAAGGTTCTTTATGGAGCGATTGAAGCCAATAAACAACCTTGGGGTGAAAAGCCTGATTTAGCATATGATGCCCAGTTTTTCTCTGTAACCATTTTTGTTTTAAAATCTGTTCCGTTTAAAAGTCGTGTAATGTATTCCAAATTTTAATGAAAGTTTACTTTTGGGCGTTTATGCAAACATTAAAGTCTTACCCGTCGCCGCTCCATCAGACTGCAGAGGGTGCTGTTGCTGCTGCTTTTGCTCTCAAACAGGTATTCCAGTCTATTGGTGTCTAGACGAACTGGCTCCAGACCGGCCCAGATCGACTGAGGCCCGAAGCGGCCCACTCTCGGCAAAGGCTGCAGACTCAACAGCGCGCTCCAGTGGAGCCTCAGAGTACGAGAGCCCGTTGGCTGCGGCGGCTCAATGGCTACAGGAAGAGGAGGGGCCAAAGGGGGAGGGGGCGGAGGGATGGGAGAGGCTGCAATCTGATTGGCTGAAGTGTGGGAGGAGTCTTCATCAATGCTGTCCAACTCAAGATCCTCGTCATCCCATAGGTCGGAGAAGTCAAGAGTGTTAAGGCGGAGAAGGGGGGCGTGGCTTATGAGGGACGTCCCAGAGGTGCCCAGAAGAAAGGATTCGGCTTGTTTCATTGGGTCTTCTTGGTGATTTATGTTTTAAAAACTCGAAGAAAGTAAATAAATGTTGTGCAAAATGATGCTTGTTCTGCTTAAACACAATGGCCAAATATCCAGTCTAAACATCCAACTACTTCAGAGGAATGGCCTACCTTGATCAGTGTCCATTAATGGTTGCATGCAGCTTTGCAAATGATCCTCCAAAGTTAAAAGATATGCCTTGTACCAAGAAGCTCCATTCTTCGTCAACGTCCTCTGAAAATCAGTCAACCTTGAGTTTGAGCTACTCCAACATCTGTCTGAAAAGCTTGCACATCATGTGATGTGTATTTCAGAAGGCCCAGCTCTCCAGTGAATCCAGGCGCAGTCGTTGCGTTTCAAACATCTACAATAGCTCAAATGCTATTGATCCTTTCTTGTGCATTCTCCCACATCACGCCGTCGTCTTGGTTTCAAGCGCTCTGTTGCATTGAAGCTCTTCTGGTGAGCAGAGACGTGACCCTCCGTCTGTGTCCCAGACATTATGAGGGGTCGTTTAGACAGAAAAGAGTATGTGAGTTTGAATGTTTATTTGAGTTGCGCCCTTTCCCTTAATTTCCTTATCTCCAGCATCTCCTGTTTATATCATTGCTTCTGTACACACAAATTCACTATCTCTCTGTCTCCACCCTTTCGCTCTCCTTCCCTCTTTTTCAGTCTCTCCCGCTTTTCCCAGGTTGCGATCGCTCTATAGAGTCAATCCATGCTGAGACTGCATATTTTTGGTCAGTCATCATTATTACTGTTGCTAATATTTGATTGTTTGGGATCTGAACAACCGTCTAATTCTAAGTAAATTGCGTAATATATTCAATGGTAATAAGGGGCCAAGCACCGAAACACCTATTGTACCCGTTGGCTTTCCTATTAATATTATTATTATTATTCAGTTTTTTTTGCTCTGGAAATCTATGGCAGCCCATAGAATCATAATCATAATTTCAACAAAGAGCACACCAAATTGGACGTGAGGCTGTATCTCAGCAGTGCTTTAGCATATTCAGACCAAACTTGGTACATCCCAAGCATGAACTGAGGCTACATGCAGAGTTTCGGCACAGCACTACCTACTGCTCCTGAGATATAAAAAAATGGCTATTTTTGCTTATAACTTCTGAATGGTTTGCCCAAAAATTATAAAATTGGTCTTGTTAGATTCGGTACTACATGCCAAATGGTACCTAATTTTCCAATATTAGCCATTTTGGGAGTCGGACATTTTGAATTTTGCAGTAAAATGCTGTATTTTATGAAAACATTAGCATAATGTTACGAAACTTGCTATGGATCATCATGCCATGCCCTGAAGAAGCCTGAGAAGTGTCAGGTCAGCACAACCTATTGGTAAAAATAAATACTTACATACTTTATAACTTTGAATGTGGTTGACTTATTTTCACAGCAGTCATCTCATTAGATTCCTGAATCCCAACATGCCTTATGGTTTCTGATTTAGCGTTTAAAAAACTTTTGTGAATATTTCATTAGAAAAAAATCAAAATCATAGCAAGTTGACTAAATGTTAAATGTCAAAATTTTGATTGTAAGTGGCAAAAAAAATTCGGACATGGGTCATTTTTTATGTGTTCATAAATATAAATCTCTATAACTCATAAACGAAATGAGACATTTTCACAGAATTTGACACACTTATGTATGAGCACACTCTGAGGACACAAGTTCGAGGAAATGTGGCATAATTGGTATCATTGTTCTCGGCATGACCCAAGGAATCTATTAAGACCAGTTAAAATAGGCAAAAGTTATTAGCATTTTTGAACACGTCTCGAAACAGTACCTTCAAGACATGGTCCCGCTAAGTCGAAAATGCTATATTTTACAAACACATTAGCGGGACGATGCCTTGAAGATACTCAAACAGTTTTGAGACAGTGCCACCCTGTGTTCAAAAGTTATAACGGGTCTTAATAGATTCCTTAAGTCAAACCGAAAACAATGATACCAATTATGCCACATTTGCTTAAACTTGTTATCCACCATGTTTAGTTTCTTTGAAGACCTACCTTTTCAAACTCCTAGACCGGTGGTCTGATTTTCACCAAAATTGGCTTGGATCATCTTCAGACCATGCCGGAAAAAAAGTTATCACAAGCTTTTCGACAGACCAAACCGCATCAAAAAATGTTTTGGCAAGCTGATTCTGAGGCTGTAGCTGTGCAACACCAAACTTTTTGTGTCATTGTCACCTCACACTGGCACCACAATACTTTTTTATAATAGCACCACCTATTGGTCAAAAGTGATAAGCAAGTTAATCATATTACAGTGTTTATATAATTGTATTCGTGATTTTTTTTTTTTCTTTTTTTTTTTTTATAAAACATCTTTAATTGCTTATAGTTGCAGTTTTTCTGAAGCTCCCAGCCATTGTTCGTTTTTTGTGCTTGGCCCTGATAATTGCTGCTTGCATATTTACTATATTTAGAAAAATGATTTTGGTTGCAGGTTTCTATCTGCCAGAATATGAATGGTTTTCTTAAAAGTCAACTAAATAAACTAAAAGAATTGAAGAACTTGATTCAAGTTGCTTTAAGAACCGAAGTGCCTGTTTAGCCTTGTCATTTTCCAATTCATCTCCTACGAACACATTCAGAAGTCTTTGCCGTTCGTTTTCCTGGAGCTATAATGTCTGTTTATGGCTGTTGGCGAAGTACACGGTCCAACTACTTCAGCTCTTAACAACCATTTGGGATTGAAGTAGTGAAAGGCCAGCGTTTAATACTAAAGCATTTGTAGCACAGATATAGAGACATTCAAAACTGAATTAATTTTGTCTAGCTCTTATTTTTTCACCTAAAATATTAACAATCATGTATAGGTCTAATAGTATATAAATAGCATGCTCTGAATGGCACAGTACAGAATCTGTTCCGAATAATGGCGTCTCCCATGTGACTCTGTCTCCAGAAGCTGTTTGTGTGTGTTTGTAAACTCAGGGGAAGTGATTGCTATCACAGGGCTGAATGTTGTCCATAATTGGGTTTAATGATGTTTAATTAGCTGCTTTGAGAGGGCAGTCCCAGGGAATGACCTCTGATTAGAATCAGTGAAACGTTATTCATATTCATTCTCTTTGTGATGTGAAAGAGATGTATATATGAGTCAGAGGCGCTGCTGTTGAACTCCAGCGTCCTTCAGCTATTCAACTGCTAGACGTTAGCTCGTTTTAGCTTTTTCCTTCGCCCTTGTTCAAAAGCTCCTGCATCTTTCTTTTTGTGCATTATATGAGCTCTTAGTTAGGCTCATTTAGGATATTTGACAAATTATTATAATATAAATTGGTTTTATAGTAGCCTATCTGTGACCCTGGAGCACAAAACGTGCGTCTCACGGGTATATCAGTGGCGATAGCCAACAATACATTGTATGGGTCAAAATTATCAATTTTTCTTTAATGCCAAAAATCATTAGGATATTAACGTCATGTTCCATGAAGATATCTAGTACATTTCCTACCGTAAATATATCATAAACGTATTATTAGTAGTGATATGCATTGCTAAGGACTTCATTTGGCCAACTTTAAAGGAGATTTTCTCATTATTTAGGTTGTTTTGCACCCTCAGATTTCCCAGAATAGTTGAATCTCGGCCAAATATTGTCCTATCCTAACAAACCATACATCGATGGAAAGATTATTAGTCACCCTTATGACTGGTTTTGTGGTCACATATCATGTTATTAATGCACATTTATATAATGCAACTATTTGAAAATGAATTCTATTATCAATGCACTTTTGTAGAAGCTGCCCTCGTCACGACGACCTTTCATTGGCTCTCCGCTCCGCCTCACGTCATCTCCACACTCAGCGTCGGGATCGTGCGCGCTCCTCTGCCCTGCTCCGGAATGTTATTTATGGCAAGGCTCGTTCCCGCGGACAGCACCGTTATTATTCGACGAGCGACCGAAACTACAATGTCAAACATTTTCGGGACACCGAGCGCTTCCGTGTTCACGCGCGCCGGTAAGGACCCATCCTGATCTGTTATTATTATACGCGCAAAATCTACCAGCGATCACATGATATTTCAGGACGCAAAAGATTGAGAGGATGTGTCATCTTTCAGGCAAGGTAAGTGACGCGCGAGCGCTTTCCGAAGTTCACGCACCGCAGTGTCCGGTAACGAACAATATCACGCGATTGTTCAATTAGCGCGCGCTTGTTTTATAGTTGTTTTTGCGTGTTTCTTGTGCCTATAATTACTTTAAATGACTGACAACACCCTCGAGCCAAATATGTCACAGCTGCGAGGCGGAGGCGTTGCGCAATGTTATTTAAAGTGCGGAAGGAAACATGTGTCCGAAAGACTGCGCGGATACAATATGTGCGCGTATTACGCAATGAGCGCGCGGGACAGATGCGCGTGGGATTGAGCCGAATCCATCCAGGCTTTCTTAAAAGCGCAGTTCCTTATAAAGGATGAGTAGAAGAGAAAGAAAACAGCATGCATATAAATATAATTCAATGCATGCATTGCGTAATATGATCTAAACCAAGACGGTTTCAGTTTCAGACAGCTGCATGATGCTTCAAACTGATGGTGCAACCACTTTAAAACACGCATCACTGTCACTCATCCAATCCAATAATGTCTCAATAGAAATGTGTTCAAATCATAATGAACTGCATAGGCCACAGTTAGCCTTGCAAATGCATGTTGAAATGGACCCAGCAGCCTGTGGTATGATCTCCTTTTTAAAAGTCATAACTATGTGTGATTATTGCATGTAATAATCTAGTGCATTCAGCCTGATCACACACTGGCGATGCATGTGTGAGTTTCAGTGGAAGTGGCTGTGTTTCTTTATTTATCCCTCGCTCACCCGGTGTAGGTGGAAGTGTGAGAGCGTGAGTGAGTCAGGGAGAGATGGAGGTGATCAGAAGAAAAGACTCCAACGGCCTGTTCTCAGACAACTCGGACAACGACTGTGAGGTATGACCGACGTCTGAGAGTGTGTCAGAGATGATCTGTGAGCGTCACATTGGAAATACACATGTTGGATTGGTCTCTCTGTAGGACATGGGGGCTTGTGGACAGAGTACAGGTGTGTGTTTGTGTGAAAACACGCCCTTCACCGCCTTCTGTGATCAGCACCCACACGAGGTAAGTGTTTATTATATATAGAGAGATTAATACTTTTACAGTAAAGCCGTTTGTTGTGTTACAGAAGATGTATATTACAAATAAATGCTGTTCTTTTGAACGTTGTATCATGCATATAAATGTATTACAAAAATATGAAGCATCACAACTGTTTTCAACATTGATAATAATCATAAATGTGTCGTGAGCAGCAAATCATCATATTATAATAATTTGTGAAGGATCATGTGACACTGAAGACACTCACACACATACACTCTCTCTCTCTCATACAACACACACACACACACACACACACACACACACAGCCATCAGGGAATACCGTTTACATGAAAGGGTGTACATACATGTGTCAGTATATTTGACCACGGGCCAAAAAAAAAAGACCGCCTTGCTAAAACACACATATGTGGAGATGCAGAACGGATAAATCATAAAAGAGGACTTGAATAAGCCCAATAATGGCATGTTTGAGTCATGCTCTTAATGAACTGTTTTATTTCCTCTTTCCATATCGTGAATAAATGTGTATTTTAATTTGCTTGTTACACAATGGAGCCTAACTTATTGTAATAACTCTTTGATGTAGCCTTCTTTTACGCTCAGAAATATTCCTTGGCATCCTTTTTTATTGTTTGCGTGCTGGAGGTACGCCGTTACGTCGTGTGCAGAGTGATGTTAACATTTAAGCTAGTCGGCGAGAGAAAGTGCCACTATCACAGAGTCTAAAGAACAAAGTCAACAGCGAAAATAGGGCATGGAAAGACAACTGTGCGTTCATCCTACCTGGCTTTGTGAATGCAAAGCCGGTGTGTCTCATCTGCAATGAAGTTGTCGCTGTTTGTAAAGATTATAATCATAATTATAATGTTTGTAAGATTATTATCAGACAGCACCACGAGACAAAGCATGGCACATTTGTGTTGTTCATGTGTTGGTGCTGAGGCCTCGCGTTATGAGCAAACGTTTCAGTGGTTCACTGTTCGTTTTATCATAGCGATCCATTCCACAGACGCTTCTGAATGTCTTTCAGAACTTTTCAAATCAAAAGCTCTCAATTCATCCCAAAATAAAACATTGCTGCAAAAACTTTCTCGTACCGTGTTTGAAGGCAAAATCAACAATTTGACAATTAAAGACAATTTGATTGAGAGTAACTGTTACTGTAATTTCACCAGCTCGCACCGCCCGCTCTAAGCGGTGCTCAAACTCTGTCTTTCTGCATGGGAGCCTGACGCTCTAACAGTGAGGCTGAAGGCTGCAGCTTCTGGCTTTAGCCACTAGAGCGTCTCTTGACATGAGGGGAGTTTACCTGCACAGCTCTCACTAGCTGGCCTCCGTTACACTATCATGACAGATCTATTTCAGAACCAGCCGCTATCAAAACTGCTGCGGGCGCGGGCCAGATGTTATTGCTGGCAGGCCAATTTTGGCCTGTGGGCCACCAGTTGCCGACGACTGGTGTACATGGTCTGCAACAATACTAGGTAGGTGGTACGTGTCAAAGTAACATCCACATGGATACCAGGGCCCAAGGTTTCCCAGCAGAACATTGCCCAAAGCATCACACTGCCTCCGCCGGCTTGCCTTCTTCCCATAGTGCATCCTGGTGCCATGTGTTCCCCAGGTAAGCCACACACACGCACCCGGCCATCCACGTGATGTAAAAGAACACGTGATTCATCAGACCGGGCCACCTTCTTCCATTGCTCCGTGGTCCAGTTCTGATGCTCACGTGCCACTGTTGGTGCTTTCGGCGGTGGACAGGGGTCAGCATGGGCACCCTGACTGGTCAGCGGCTATGCCGCCCCATACGCAACAAACTGAGATGCTCTGTGTATTCTGACACCTTTCTATCAAAACCAGCATTAACTTCTTGAGCAGTTTGAGCTCCAGTAGCTCGTCTGTTTGATCGGACCACACGGGCCAGCCTTAGCTCCCCACGTGCATCAATGAGCCTTGGCCGCCCATGACCCTGTGGCCAGTTCACCACTGTTCCTTCCTTGGAGCACTTTTGATAGATCCTGACCACTGCAGACCGGGAGCACCCCACAAGAGCTGCAGTTTTGGAGATGCTCTGACCCAGTCGTCTAGCCATCACAATCTGGCCCTTGTCAGACTCGCTCAAATCCTTACGCTTGCCCATTTTTCCTGCTTCTAGCACATCAACTTTGAGGACAAAATGTTCACTTGCTGCCTAATATATCCCACCCACTAACAGGAGCCGTGATGAAGAGATCATCAGTGCTATTCACTTCACCTGTTATGCCTGATCGGTGTATATATATACATTCTCTGTCCAGGCAATGGTCTATAAAAAGTAGAGATGTGCTACTATTCTTCTTTTAAATGGCTTACAATACTCAATTTAGAGGGTGACAAAGCAGCAGTAGACCCAACCAAGGCAAAAGAATCAGCTGACTACATATAAGCTAAATCTGAGCTAAATTATGACACTGTTGTCTTTTAGATATGCTTTACAGAACAGTAGTTGAGTTTCCATAATTGAATCTGCTATTTTCCTGTTATCAGACTGCTTTGACACAACCTATTGTAAAAAGTGCTATAGAAATAAAAGTGACGTGACTTGATATAAGGCACACACACACAACAAGCAGTAAACAGTATAAAACAGTATAAAATAATGCAGTGGTTTCCAAACTCACTGCAGAGTCTCACTGTGAGATTCAGCAGGAATAATGATTTCATAATGTCTCAGAGAGCAGTGATAAATGAGCAGTCAGTACCTGTTTTTTAATGTATTATTTTGGGCCCTATTTTAGCGATCTGAGCGCAGGTGCACATAGGGTCGTGTCCAAATCCACTTTTACTAGTTTAATAGGTTGGTCCAAAAGGGTTGTACCCAGTCTCTTAATGAATCATGTGTGTGTTTTGGGCGTAATGTGCAATAAACCAATCAGAGTCTCATCTCCCTTTCCCTTTAAAAGCCAATTGTGCTCGCACCATGAGCATATTCACTATTTACATGGAGGAAAGACTGAACGCTTCTCCAGAGAGGAATCCTTTCATTTTTAATATTTAAAAATGCGTGTGCTGCAACGCATCCCTGTGTGTGTAATAATCAGAGTGCACTGTAATATTACTATTATATTACTATGTGTATAGGTGCATATTACTAACACACCCTTTAAATAACACACAAAAAAAAACACTGCGCTATTGATTTTAGAGCAGGTTTGTGTTGTCAGTGATTTTCAGTTCCTCACAATAGCAACGCTCCAACAATGCTCCTGAACACACCTGGTGTTCAGACCAGATGCCCATGGGTGAACAGATGCGCCAGTGCATTTGATATTTAAACAGCGTGGAGCTGAACGTGAACATGAGAACTGCGTCGGGCTGAAACTAACACTTGCATTGTGCCGGTTGTATGTTAGGCTCCTTTGTCTTCAGTTACAAGTGAAAATGTCACAGTTCCAGCCTTACTGAGCAATGGTGCAAACCATCCCTTTGCGGCACCTGGTGGTGAGTTTCAAGTACTTGAAAGAATGTCATGCTTATTTTGGTCACTATAACTCACAACATAATTATTTTGATGACTTTGATGACAAATAAAAATATCTGGGGGAACCCCCCTAAAAGCCTGTGCACACCGGGACGATTATGCGCACACTTATCACCGGCGTCTTTCGCTACGCTTTTCGGCACACCAACTGGAAAGCTCATCCTCTTTGTCTACTTCCTCTTCGTCGTATTGATGTGTGCTCGGCAAGACCGTTTTGTGCTTGATCTTCAGCAGCTCCAGGCACGTGAACAAAAGCGCAGATCTCACTGGCCAGTTTTTAACACGCCGTGTCAAAACAAAAAAACTAACCCAAGGTGTTTTTAAAAAAATTATGCTTTTACGCCTGGTGTTTTGCGCAATGGTGTGCACACTCACATTAGTGCCCTTTGTTTAGTCACAAGGCATTGGACTTGTAAAAAGCGCTATATAAATAAAGGTGATTTGATTTGATTTAAAATGGTCCCGGTGTGAACAGGCCTTAAGCCTTTTTTTGTGCTTCTTATGGGAGCCCCGGATCCCCCCTCAATTCGAGCACTGCACCCAGTATTTGGGTCTCAATATGTGGCTCCAGTGTCTCTTTTGAATGTGAATCTCTGATGTCTTGTCTCTCGTCAGGACTCCAGGGTGAAGTGTGTCCAGTGCGGTAAGAACAGACCCATGATCACCAGATACTCTGAGGGTTACGGCACAGAGGTGAGGGCAGCGTCTGCATGTCTCTGAATGTATAAGTGCGTGTGTGTGTGTGTGTGTTTCAGTGTGTGACTGGTGTGTTTCAGGAGGAGTGTGTCCAGTCTCATCCTCAGGGAGACAGCGATGCAGACGCAGACATCGAGGACACGGACAGCAGGTGTGTGACTGACACACACACACACACACACACACACACACACACTGCACTGCATCACCTTCTGCAACTCTTTCTCTGCATTGTGATTCGCCCAGGCTCCAGATTGCGGGTTCCCTCCAGCGAATCAGTTCCCGGAAGAGGAAGCGCCAGCGAATCACGCGGCAGGACACCACTGAGAGTGAAGACGACGGTGGGCGGAGCCACAGGACTCACCGCTGGAGTCTACGCCTCAGTCCTCATCGCACACACAACAGGACGATACTGGAGGTGCGCCACATGATACGACTGCATCTATCGCTGAAATATATCTTAATGATTCTGGATCTGGTCTGAAATTACGTTATTTTTTTACGTTTTAGTTTTTTACCACATAAACTAAAGAAAAAGTTATTGTTTTTATTTACATGTACCATTATGACTATGCATAGAAATGATACACATATTAGTAAATAACACACACACACATTATTTTAGTATCAATATACTATTATTTTTTATTTTATTTTTTATTTTATTTACATTTTTATTAATGTTTTTAGTTTTATATTTTCCATTTCCTTAATTTTAGTTTAATTTTTAGCAGATAAAAAAATAAAATAATGTTTAAATATACATTTTAAATATAGTTTTTATTCATTTATATTTCATATTTTTATATTTATTTTTAGTAAATGTAGTAATTCAAGTTAAACTAAACTGTGGCCTTGGGAACTTTTTTATATTTTATTTCATTTCATTTCAGTTAATATTAATTTTTCATGTTATTTACATTTTTATTAATGTTTTTAGTTTCATATTTTCCATTTTTATTAATTTGTTTAATATGTTTTAAATATAGTTTTTATTCATTTTTAGTTCAGTTTGAGTTTTAGTATTTTTTAAATGTCAGAAACATCTTTTAAATATAAATTTAAAATATAGCTTTTATTAATTTTTATTTAAAAACAAAAAGCCAAATACATTTTTAAAATATAGTTTTTATTCATTTATATTTTGTATATTTATGTTCATATGTACTTTTAGTAAATTTAGAAATTCAAGTTAAACGAAACTGCTGCCTTAGGAACTAACTGAAATTAATATTGTATTTCATTTCAGTTCACTTTCATTTTAATATATTTCATTTTATACATTTAAAATATGGACTAATATGAATATGAAGTAAATGATGTTCTGCGGATTCTGTTGACTGGCTCTGTCTGTCCCGCAGGAGAGCGTGTCTCAGGTGCGCCCGCTGGTCATCTGCCGCTGTGCAGCGCGAGAGACTCAAGCCGTGACCGACGACAAACCCGACGGGAGAAAATGGCTCCTGACCGCGTTCCCCGTCCCGCTGTCCCTCCCTGTGTCCTGCTATCTGCTCATCGTCCCTCTGTCCGTATCCATTATCATCATTCTCATGTCATTCCTCTTACTGCTCACAGATACTTGACATTGCCTTACTATATCACTGTATAATCCTTCTCACTCCATGAATCCATTCATTTCTCTCCAGCTTGTACAGTAATATTAGATCATGCACTTTCAATCAAGACATTTCATTTTAAACTCTTTTGTACAGTGTTATCTATGGAAGTCCATTTCTGCCACGCATAATAAAATAAAATAAATCATAATGATGACATAAAAGTCAAAATCATGACATACAAAGTCATTATGAGAAAAAAGTCAATTATGAGATGTCAAAATTATGACATACTTCATAAATAAGTTTTATTTATGAAACTATGAAAATTATTACTAAGTCATAAATTAACATGGCATAAAGTCAAAACAATTGACATACAAAGTCATAATTATGGCATAAAAGTCAAAATTATGACATACTAAGTTATAAATGTGAAACTATATCAAAATTCTGTTATAATGATGACTTAAAATACATACTTAAAAGTCATACTTATATAAAAGTTAAAATTGACATACAAGTCATAATTATGACATAAAATGTCATGATTGAGATAAAAAGTCAAAATTATGACTCATTTATAATTATGAAACTATGAAAATTCTGTCATGATTATGAGATTAAAAGTCAAAATTATGACATAAAATTAATAATTATGACAAGAACATCAATTATGAGATACAAATTCTAAATTATAATTCTTTTTGTAATAATTATGACTTTGTATCTCATAATTCTGGCATGATTTTTTCTTGTGTGATGGAAATGTGCTTCCATAGTTATCGAACACCAAAGACATTCAAATCGTTTGACAAAAAGCACAAGACGTGATCAGGAGTGTGATTGGGAGCGATCATGTAATTAAGTGAAAACACAAAGTCAAAAACGCAAGAGCAAAAGCGTTTCCGCACTCAATCGTGTTTAAGTTTAAAGTTGTAGTTTTTTAACCAAGGCGTCTCTTCACAAGGAAAAATGACCGTAATTGTGGCCAATTACATTTCACATTGAAATGGATTTTATTGGCTGTAAATAAAAACAAATTGATGGACTCAGCAGCTTAGCAAGATGACATATATATAGGCCTATATTTTTTATATAATACAAAATATTTAAGTAATGACCTGTGAAACATATACTTGGTTCCTTGGTAGTTTTTCCCTTGGGTTCCATATGAGAGTTTTTTTGACCTGGACGTGGAGGATGAAGATCTTTCCTCGTCTGCTATTATCGCCATTAACCAGCATTAAATGACTTCAGAACACAACAGCACCCGAGTGCGAAAGAAAGATGTTTTTACTCTTTAATGAAAGAGCACAAAAACAGCCGTGCTCGACATTTTGCTTTACTGTCATCTTCATGAAGTGAATCACTGCACCGTCTCTCAGTGTCATCAGAAGTAGAGCGGTTATCTAATTCTTCATGTGTGGGAGAGAAGCACATCGGGGCCAAAGGCCCACCGCCACATGTGGGCTGAATCTATGCAAGCGTCACTCGTTTTACAAACCCTTTTTTGTGTGTGAATATGCTCTTAAGAGTTTCAATCCCTCTTTCATCTGTTCCTGATTCTTCATTCGTGTCCATGGATGCGTTCCTCTGTGTAAAGGGCTGTTGTTTGTCTCACTGTAAAGGCAGTGTTTCACAGCGAGTGAATCATTTGAACCGTCTCGAGACGCAATATTCACTGACAGAAGCACAAGCGCGAGTCAGGTCGAGTGAGTTCAGACAAACCTTTCCCATAATCCCTCTGCATTAGTTCATTATCCGAGCGTGAACAATCACGGTTTGCATGTTTATGAGTGTTATTCCTACCGGTGTGCATCTCTACCTCATTCCAGCTTATTTTAAATCTCACATTTGCTTACTGCATATTTTCCTTTGTATATCTTTCCCTGTGAAAATGATGTTGTAAATTGAGTCTCTGTCTGGATTTTACGGGAATTAAAATGATAGTTTGACAGCAAGTCTTAAGTGTCTGATTTTCACAATTAACATACTATTGTTACGTCTCTGGCGTGTTTTGGTTGTGTTTTCTTTTTCCTCTTTCATTCTTGACTGTCGTGATTCTTAGGTTTTGCGATTGGTTATCATGTCAATCATCATTAGTCACCATGCCGACGCCCATCAAGGAACCAATCAGAACTCACCTAATCTGCATAAAGACCCGGATGGGACAAGGCGATGGAAGTAAATAAACAATTATTTTGTGTTAAAGTTAGTATGTCACATGATCTACACAATGCATCACGTTAGAGATTGAGTTTGTTTATACACACCAGGGAACGAGCGGATGCTACCCCATGTATTTATGTCTAGTTAGTATAGTTTAGTTTTGTTGTGGAACCTTTTCATACTTTCTTACTACATTCTTTGTTAGTTTAGTTCATTAAATGATGTAAGTTAGTGTGTGTTTTGTTGATTTCTTTGCTTTAGCACCGCTTATTGTCCCTCACTCCAGTGTTCCATGTTTTGTTGTCTTATTATTTGCATATATTCTGTAAATATTTATTTATTGTTTCACTATTGCACTGTAAAAACAATCGTATATGTTCTCTATGATTTGACACTAAAAAGCATTCATTCATATCTGTCTCTGCCTGATTCATTTAACCACATTATATTTATTGAATATTTATTTTCTTAATTCATCTAACTAATGTTGCATACCCTATTACCCCTAGACATCTTAAATAGGGAGACGTAACACTGTTTATTAAAGAATTGTGTTGTTTTGATAAGTTGTGATAATACTAAGCTTGCTCGTGGCGTTTCATTTACAGAGTTTCCCTGATAATCCCTTGTTAGAAGCGATAGAAAAGTGTTAACAAAAACTACCCACTTCCATATTCCTATTCCAAAGCAAATCACAAAAAAAAACAAAAAAAAAAATTAAAGCCAAAGTGATAGATCAGCTGTTTGAATTCAAAATTTTGATGTAGACAAAGAGACCAATCCCTTTGGTGAGGGGCAGGATGTTACTGAACCGGCAAATAGGAGGTAGAGACGGCCGTGACTGAGGCTGAGGCTGATGTCGGGGCAGTTTTGCCACCCTTTGAACCTTTTTCACCAGATACTTCCAGTCCAAGAGGGGAGATACAGAGGAAGGTGTGAATTGCACGGCTCCGTATGGAGGTGCAAGAAGGTGTACAAGCCCGCCAAGCAGAGCTGGATCTGTGTCTGGAGGTCTGCAGGCTCAAAAGTGACATTTCGTAAGTTGGAGATCTCTTGGCACCGGTCTCCTCTGTTCAGAGGAACTTCTCGTTGGTGAGTGATAATTCATCTAATTCAGGTTCTACCACATTTGAAGTGGGAAAACACATTGCTTTGGTGCCGAATTTTAGATAACCGGAAGAGGATAGTTATTTTATTGATTTTAAAAGGATAGCAACTTCCTTAGGTTGGCCGAAAGATGTTTGGTCATTACTGTTACAGTGCAAATTAGTTAGCAAAGCCTTAGAAGTGTACTCTACCTTGTCTTTGGAAGATGGTCTTAAATATGAATATATAAAAAAAAAAACCCTACTCAAACTGTTAGAATTTGCATGAGAGAAGGGAATTCTCTTTGACAAATGGTGCATTTCTAGTAAAGTTGATGAATTTGTTTCACTTGGGTAATTTATGTTACTTAAGGATTTTAAGCAGTGAGTGGGTGGTGCGTCAATTTCGTAAGCCATTTTGTGCTTACGCATAAAAACGTTTTTCAAATTGCAAGTGCTGAAAAGAGTTCCTTACCATGGTCTTCGGTGAATGTTCAGCTGCCTAAACAGAATCTGTTCTGAATCAGTGTTAAAGTTAATGAGATAATTAAACAATTGATTGAGTGATGATTGAGCATTAGTGATGAACACCTGCTGTTAACAAGCAGAACCAATGGAGGAAAGAGTCACCAATTTTAGGTCACCATTATGGTGATCAGTGTTTGCTTTAGTTGGGCTCTTTACCCTTGACTTTATAACATTACTTTTTCTATGGCTGCTTTAACTGTGTGTTTAACAAATGTGTTTTCTATGGCAAAGAAAGCACAGAGAAAAATATTTTCAGGTGTTGTCATGTTTTCATAGTAACAATCTCTTAATTATCTCATTAACTTTGGAGGACTGTTACTTTACCACTGGGGTTTTTGCTGTGTAGAAAGAGACTCAAGGATGTTTTACTGTCATTAGAAAGGACATGTGATAGCCGACTGTTTATCTTTGAAGCGCAAACAACTTTCAGAGGAAATAAGTTGCGCTTGTGAAGTGAAGTTATTAAATGTAATTTCGGGAGGAGTACGCCCATCTAATCTTCCAATTAATACCAAGGTATAAAACCAGCAGCTTACCTCTTCCCGTTGTTAGTTCTTGCAGCATCCCTCCTCCTCCCCTGCTCCTCCTTTTTGTACAGTTTTGCCTGTTATGGGGGGCAATCGGAGCTCAGGAAGAATATCTTCTCCGAGCCCTTCTATAGCCGACAGCAAGCCAAATCTGTTTACCACTTTCACTAAGATTATATGGGCACACAAACTCGTGAACTCTGTTAATTCATGTTTGATTTCTGAACAGAGACAAAATGCCAGACCCTACTTACCTTTTCTATTAAAAGGTTTTATTTGACAGGTAAAAAGGAGGACCAAATTGAAGTCCAGATGTTACGTGGCACAGGACCTGCACAGTCTTTTGTATGTATTGGTGTGTTGCGTTTTGAAGGATATAAAGGTACTCATACATCACATCCATCTCCAATCTGACTTGGAGATTTTGGAGAGGTAGGAGTACGTCCAGCATTACCAGTGAAAAGTGTGTCTTTCATTTTAGATAATTATTTAGCTGTGGGGGGAGGTAATAACTTTTCTGGAAGTGGTAGATACACCACTGACCCAGCTTAAGACCGATGAGTTGTTTCAGAAATACCAGAGTGCATTTCCTGTGTGCGTTGTCACACGTGGCCAATGTAAGAAAGGGAATGACATATTTACTTATGTACAGTTGAGGAGTCTGAGGAGGTTTGCGGAAACCAAGTCTTGTGACAATGGCCAGGTGAGGGAAGTTGTAATGAGTGATTCTTTGTCATCAGCTGTAACTCGTGAAAAACTCAAAGCTCACAAAATGATCCCATGTTAGTAGTGTTTCAAATTGGCAGAGAACGATGAATTGGACAATGTTTCATTCTTGGTTAAGGATGGTTTACTTATGCAAAAATGGCACAATTGTAATACTATAAAGAACAACTGGAGCATAGCTTATCAAGTAGTAGTTCCCACTGTCTTTCGATCCCCAGCAGGTTTTGTCATTGGTGCATGTTCACCTGTTGTCAGGACATTTAGGAATAATAATGACCTATAACCATGTCCTTCAGTGTGTTTTTGGTATGGTCTTAAGCGTGATGTAATACGGTATTGTAAGACCTGCCAGGTGTGTCATTATACAGAAAATCTTAACCAGGTGATTCCACTGGCTCCTTTAATTTCAATCAGTGTGTTGGGCGAAACTTTTAAACAAGTGATAGTGGACTGTGTGGGGCCTCTACCAATGTCTAAATCAGGCAACCAGTTTCTGCTTACGATCATGTGCAACACTACCAGGTACCCAGAGGCTATTCATAGTTTTCATGTGACTTCACCCTTATAGGAACACCCACCTGGAGGGAAAATCAAGGCTTTCCTCTGGTGCCCACCAATCATTTTTACCAGGTTTGTAGTAAGTACTAAAGAAGTAAGACCAAATTAAATATACACCTTATTGATGATCTTGTACAGGCAAGCAGATTAACACAGAATATAAATGCAACACAAGGTTTAATTTCATTTTTTTCCATTGAAAACCATTATAAAGAAAATACATTGCGTTCATATTCTGGGCTCATTTGCTCACCTGCATTTAGTATGCATCAACAAAAAGGTGTAAAGTGAATTTGATCTTTTAATATCACTGTTTTAGTACATTAAGGCACTTTAAGGGTGGGTTGTTGCATCAATAAGGATTATGCATCTCCTTAGCCTGGCTAAGAATGTCCCGCAGTTTTTAATGATTGAAATACTGCAAAAGGTGCTGTATGTTGATCAAAAGTGCCTAAAACTTGCATCTTGTTCACATAGTTTTGTGATGGAAAATGTACAGGCTTGTGCTGCATTTTTACGGCTGTTTTGCCCTCCAGGGCTCTGCAACAGTCATGTGACTGAAAACTATAAATTCCTACCTATAAACTATAAATTACAGCCAAAGTGGTTATTAAAACTTTAGCAACATTTTTCTCCACTTTTGGTTTGCCAAAGTTCATACAAACTGATCGGGGCACCAATCTAAACTGTGCTGTAAACAAGTTTTCAGGTCGTTAAATATCATAGAGAAAAAGAGTGGGGCCGATTATCTGGTAAAACAAGTACCATATTAATATGCTAAAAGTTTATTGTACAAGTGGTGGCTCTGATACAGAATCCCTTACCATGTAAAATTAAAGCTCTGTTGTCTTTCCAGTAGATGTTGCGTGTGAGATGAGACCAGCTGTTGAGCAGCACGATACTGATTTGGATGGTGTGTTTGAGTCTGATACGCTGTTATTAGGTTATCAAATGTGAAACTCTTTTTAAACTTATCAAATTATTTAGCTCATCTTAATGCAGATCAAAAGCAGAATGTTGTTGAGCTTCTTAACAAATTTTCTTCTATCTTTGGTGATGTTCCCACACTAAAAAACGTGCTGCAACATGATATTCAAGTAACTAATGCACAGCAAATTAAACAACACCCCTATAGGATTAAGAGCTTTAATGAAACAGGAAACTCAGTATTTGTTGGAGAAAGGATTAGCTATTAGACCTTGGAGTTCCCCATGTCTCTGAGCAGAAATCAGACGGCACTAAAAATTTCTGTACTGATTATCGACGTGTGAATGCTGTTGCGATACCAGATTGCTTCCCATTGCAGAGGATGGAAGACTACATTGATGGAGTAGGGTCAGCAATGTTTGTCAGTAAACTCGACTTGCTCAGTGGATACTGGCAAGTTCCATTGACTTCTAGAGCATCAGAAATTTCAGCTTTCGTAACACCAGTGTAACGCCACGCCAGCAGAGGGAGCCCTCGCCTGAATTCTAACTGTGATCTGTTCACTCTGCAGCTACTTCCTGTTTGGTAGCCATATTAAGCATGGCTTGACCAAACAAACCTTGCAAAGTATTGCCAGTCAACCTGCCTTACCAAGCATTCATTCCTATACTGATTCATTGCCTTATTGTTGACCCATTGCCAGTTTATTCTGATCTCTGCCTCTGGATTATCCCTCGGACTTGTTTACCTGTTGAACTGCCATAGTGTTGTCGACTCATTGCCTGGTTTCTGTCTCTGTTCTGGATCTCCCAAATAAAAGTTTCCGCACATGGATTCTAACACGGCTTCAGCCTATCCTTACAACCAGATTACTTTCTGCAATATAATGTTATGCCGTTTGGCTTGCTGCTACAAAGACTGGTCAGTTTAGTGCTTTTTGATGTTCCTAACTGCAATGCTTACCTTGACAATTTGATTGTTTATTCACAAAGTTGGTCAGAGCATGTATCGTGACTAGAAACTGTGTTTAAGTGTCTAGAGAAGGCACCCCTAACACTTAATCTAGCTAAATGTGATATTGGGAAAGCGACAGTGACCCATTTAGGTAAACTTTGCTTTGTCAGCAAAAATTTTGACTATTAGTAAGTTTCATGTGACAACTACCAGACAGCCGATTATTATCAATATATGTTTCTGTAATTCCATTCCAAACTCCAATAATTATCCTTCAGAGCCATTTGCATGGTCACTTGAGTGTCAGAATGCTTTCAGCAATATTAAAACCTTGTTGTGTAGTGAGCCTGTGTTGTCTGCCCCAGATTTTTCTATGCCATTTAATGCCGAAATGATCAATGCAGAATGTTTTCTGAAAACACCTACAATTGCTGAAAAAGAAGCAATTGAACAAAAGCCAAGGGTCAAGAGCCCAACTAAAGCAAATTCTGGTCACCATAATGGTGACCTCAAACTAAACATTTTCAACCAAACATCAACATCTAAACCTCTAATTCTCAATAAGAGCTTCTGTAGACGTCTGACAGAAATAGGGTCAATCTAGTTATTATAGGTGAACCTCGTAATGCTGTTTGTGGAGTTGTTTAATCCTCCTCAGCTAATATCTTCAGAGGTAATGTTTTTTTTTTTTTTTTTTTTTTTTTTTTTAACTCTTCAAGTGAAGGCTGTGGCTGAAGAAATTTGTAGTTTGTGTACTTAGTTCTCTTTCTTTCAGTGCTTGTTAACAGCAGGTGTTTGAATGATTGAGATAATGTTTCATGAACATCAAACTAACATTTAAATAACATTCTAATAACATTAAGGAAACTGCACATTTTTATGTTCTTGGAATGTTACAAATCAATGTTCCTAGAATGTTGAAATGTTTATCAAATTTAAGTTGAAAGAACATTTGAGGAACATCATACCTTTTTAAAACGTTCCTCTAACGTCAAGAAAACTGGAAATTTGGAGAACGTTCTTATAACAAAATGTTTTGTTGTATATATATATATATATATATATATATAAATATATAACATATATAATCATATATAATCAAACAAGCTTACAGTGCAAGTGAAAAATGGACATAAATTGAAGCTCATAATGAAGTTTATTTTCTCTGTTTATTTGTTGAGTTGCAGCACACAGCCCACTCATGGTCTGTAGGTGTTGCTGTGGCTTTGGAAGAGGTTTGTTTGTCATTAGCAAAATATATGAGCACTCATCCTTGGGCTGAGAGTGAGAGAGAATCAATCACTCAAGTGCCACTGGACGTTACAGAACAGAAGGGACGTGTCCTCGGGGCTGCTTGACTGACAGCTCTCTGGGCCAATAGTAGAGCTGATATGCACGTGGCTTTTGATATGCAAAGAGGCTCATTTGGAGCAGTAGTTCAGGCTGCAGGATTGCAGAATGAGAAACGTTATCAGCAATGTGGTGTAAAACTATACATATCTTGTCCATTACCACCCACTGCTACTAATACCAACAACGAAAAATAAGAGTATAAGTTATAAATGAGAGGGTTTATTAACAGTATTTGGTTATGGTTATAGTTGATTTGATTACAAATTAGATGTATAAAACACAATTAATTGTACCCAGCATGCATGTAGAATGCTAGAAAGAGAGAGAGAGATGGAAGGCAGAGATGGAAGTGAAAGACCCCCAAAGAACAAGAAGAGACAAAGAAAAGAGGAGTCAAGAGTCAGTTTCACACCGGAGGAATCTTTTCATAGCTCCTAGAACTAAATTACCCGCTTTTTGGCATGTTCCATGCAGGAACTGGGAACGATTTTAGTTCTAGGAACGCCTTTTGGGGGAACTAAATTAGCTCCAACTTCAGAGTAGCATCTAACCTAGCACAATAGGAATTACCAGTGATGTAAGTGTACGCTGATTGGTCTATTGCATGCGAAAGACCAGCACACGCCATTTAAAAAAAAGCAGTGTACACACACAAATTATAGCCTATATATTTACTCCACAAACTTGGAAAACAGCGATAGATGGACCTCTCAACCTTTACACTAAGGAAAAAATCTGACGCAACTTTGAGGGGATCAAGCGAAACATGAATATGTATTTCTGCTCAGCTAGTGACATTGGGAATCAATCACTGTTCCATGTACTGTCTACTTTCTTTGTATAACAGTTCTATCTAATAATGCATTAGACAGGACTGCTAAATAGATCTTAAAATAATGAAGACGGAGAATGTGAGCGCTGTGTGCTCAGGCTCTGGCGTTCTCAGCACCATCAAAATAAATGTCCTCCACGCCATCAAAATAAAGGTCACAACAATAGGCACAGCTCACATCACTTCAGAGTTCCTACTGGCGGTGTGAATGCAACCTATAAAATGGCCCTAGGGGAAAATGTAGTTCTGGGAACTAGTTCCTATTACTAAGTTCCTAGAACAACCCAGTTCGAAAGTGGCTAAAGAAAGAGTTTAGAGCTACAGAAGAGACAGAGCAACAGTTACAATCTACTTTTATCCCTCCCTTGACCATGTGACTGAAACTCAAATGTGAGACATTCAAACTGACCGATCAGCAGATTACAGCTTCCCCCACCGTACTAAAGGTGTGAGAATGAGCAGACCCCTGATGTAAACACATCTTGGCCAACACTATCAGCACCTGTGCCTTTAGGAATTCCAAATGGAAAAGAGGGGGATGGAAGGAATTCCAAGTGGAAAAGAAGGTGATGGAACAGGAAAGCAAAAGTCTTGGTTGATTTTCAAGCCTACATAGTAACCATTTGCAAACATATTGTGTTGTCCTTCATCTTCTTTTCTTTAACTTGCCATTTTAACACTTTTAAACAGATGCCATTTGCTTTGATATTTGTCATCTAGGCAAATTAAATTCCAACAGGTGTGAAATTGGCTTCAATTTCCAGACACTGGTCACTGTATTAATTAACAGGGCAATCAGGCATTGCTAGTCTTAGCGTGAGCATATTCTCTCTTTCTGTCTCTCCGTGGCCTCTTGGCATCTCCGGCAGGTTTCTAGTCCAAGGCTGACAGTGACATTTGCTCCTCTGTTTGTAGCTCTTAAAAGAGCCACGGGTTTCCATCTGCTGTCTCACATATTCACGATTTCCATACATGAACAGACAAAAGACATGGAGAAGCCTAATGATCTGGGCTATGTGTGTGTGTGTGTGTGTGTGTGTGTGTGTGTGTGTGTGTGTGTGTGTGTGTGTGTGTGTGTGTGTGTGTGCTTGTATATTAGAAGGATGTAGCCATGCTATATTATAACAGTATGTATTGTTATTATTATTAATAACAAAACTGCCATATTGAATTTTAATATCAACCTTCAAGTCTATAAAATGCTTGTTTATATCTGCCCTGGGCTCCTTGACCCAGATAGCATTCCTAGGCTGTGGAGGAGAAATATGATTCTACTGACTCAATCAGAATCTAATGCCTTAAGCCATCACATGCTCCAAGCACCTACTCCAAAGTTTCTTATGGCACAGAATGTGGGCAGACGTGGTCAGACTGGTAACCCAAAGGTTGTGGGGTTGATTCTCATATACTAGCATGCCCTTGAGCATAACACCTATCCCCCCGCAGCAAAATGGCTGCCCACTGCTCTGTGTGTGTGTCCATGGTTTGCAGTGTGTGTGTGTGTGTGTGTGTGTGTGTGTTCACTGCTCCTGATGTGTGTGCACTAACTTGGATGGGTTAAATGTGTCTGACAAATTCTGAGTATGGGTTACCATACTTGGTGTCTGGAAATTGAAGCCACTCTCACACCTGTTGGAATTGCATTTGCCCAGATGTCAAATATCAAAGCAAATGGCATCTGTAAGAGATTTAAAATGGTAAAAAAAAACAAAAAACTTTTTTAATTATTATTTACGATTATATATGTTAAGCCTTCAATTCATGTCACTTAATAGTCAATTAATGGAACTGAGCCATGCAGTCAGTGTTCTCACGCAGGCAAGGTCACGCAGTTCCTCTTTTAAAATCATCCCAGCACAGTGTGGAGTTGGAAAGTGTGGAAAGACCACTGGTGTTTTAGGTGTAATGTGACTGAGAACTGCAGATTTCATCACAATAAAGTAAGAGTAACATTTATTAAACTGATATTTTATATTTGGAAGACATTCTCTGCCATGATGTTCTTCAAAGTCGACACAAAAAGTTGTTCATGGTGTTCACCTGTTTTCATTTGTAATCAAATTGAGTGATACAGGCTGAAAAGTAAGAGGAATTAGTGACATTATCTGAAAAGGAATGGCGGAGCAAGTGATTTGATGGCTTGGGATGTGATCTTATTGAATGCTAGAGGTAAAAATAGCGTCATGATGATAACGGTGTGAGCTCATGAGGGACTGATCTTTTTTGCATACCTGACTACAGCACAAGATCCCACATCAACAGAGAGATTCAACACAAGTTAAGAAACAGATTTGGTGCAACTTGTCCTGGTTTTTGAACAGAAGTAAGAATATAGTTTTATAGCATTTTGACAGATTTGCTCTTTACAGAATCATGAAGACACAGTGACAATGGATCAGCAGTGTCTTCAGAGAGAGTGGAGAAGTTCATGGAGAACAGCCAGACAGGATACAAACATGAATAGTGAAAATGGATGGATGGATGTGAGCGAAGAAAGGGAGGAACGGGAGAATCCAGTGGAGGGAGATGAGCAGTCGGAAGAAGAGGAGCTGCAAGTAAAAGCACAGGGAAGTGAGAAGGCTGTTGATGAGGGTGAAGGATGTAGTGTTAGTTTTCCTTTTATGCCTGCAAACTGTGACCGTGTTGTTGTTATGTGTACAAATAATGATAATTCCAGTGATGAAGAGGATGCCAATAAATATGACAACAACAGTAATGTAGAGAATGCTGATAAGTATGACGACAAAAATAATGAAGAATACAGTTTACTTGTTAGGTCTACAAATGGTGACCATTTAGTTGCTGCGTGTAAACATACAGATAAAGGCACTAATAAAGATTATGATAAATATAATGATGATTATGAAGATGACTGTTTTGTTGCTGCCTCCATCAGTACCGATGACACTGGTGGTTATGAAAAAGACTTAGCTTTTAGAGGTTTAACATTTAGAGGTGAAGAGCAGAAGATGACAAACGCCAGCTCGGAACTGGGAGTGCTAAATCAAGAGTTAGAAGAGGAGGAGGAGGAGAAGGAGGAGGAAGAAGATAAGAATGAACATGAAGGACATTGCAGTTTTGAAGATTCTGATGATTGCGACATGTATCCCAAGAAGCTATACCCCGATTCAGCGTACCCAGGTATGGTCTTCGAGGCTCTGGAGAACATGATGTTGTATTCTGTCCTCACTGACATGACCATCTACACAGAAGACGGATATCAATTCCAGGTCCATTCTATTGTCCTAGCTGCGGTCAGTTACCTTATTCAGAAGAGACTCAGACAGAAGCCCAGACAAGAACAGATTATCACATTGTGTTTGGGGCCTGAGGTTTATGGTTCGGGGTTTGCAGCAGTGGTGGAGTTTGCCTATACGGGGAACATCAGCATTCAGAACAAAGACAATATGGAGTTGGTCTGGACTGCAGCTGTCAACCTGGAAGCTCCAAGAGTTCTGGAACTCTGCAGAGAGGAGAAACAAAGAGAACAGGACAAGGAAAGAGGGAGAAATGAAGACAAAAAAAGGATTTCTGCTGAGGAACATATGAATGATAGTCTACAGCATATCAGACAGCTGTGGACACAGAGAGTGGGATGTGACGTGAAGTTTGAAGCAGAGGGAAGAGTGTTTCATGGTAAGACACTTGTAAATAAGACAGCGTTTTAAGTTTCCTATGCATACATCTAGATGATGCCTCCATATTGTAGATATCACAGTATTAATTTGATGCCCTCTGTATTTGTGTAACTGCTCGTAAACTTTTATTTATTTCCCACCCTCATGAAGCTCACCGGGTGCTCCTGGTTGCCAGCAGTGACTACTTCAGAGGCATGTTTACCAGCGGTATGAAGGAGAGCAGGCAGGAATTGGTGTCTCTGCTGTTAGTCAGGGCTGCCATGTTTGATTCCCTCCTCCACTACAGCTACAGTGGGGCTCTTGCTCTTGGATGGGACTGCGTGTTTGACCTCACATGTACATCTCTTCAATTACAGTTTCAGAATGCCTTCTCACTATGCCTTAACTTCCTGCAACAAGAAATAGATGCTTACAGCTGCCTGGATGTTGTATCTTTCGCAGAGGCCTATGGGATGGCTGAACTACTTGCATTTGCCAATGACTTCATCTTGAGGCACTTTCAAGATGTGTCTGTCTCTCCTAAGTTCCAAGATCTTCCTGTAGAAAAACTTAAGAAGTACCTTCAAAGTGATTCCCTCTGCGTTCCCTCAGAGTTGTCCTTGTTTAAAGCAGTCATGTCTTGGATCGAAGCCTTTCCCATTCAACGGTTTAAACTTGCCAGGGAGCTGATGGGAACCATCCATTTTCCCCTCATGACCTTTAAGGAGTTCAATGAAGTCGAGTCCATAATGTCTTGTCTGAGAATTGATGCCAAAAATCTCTATCGGTCTCTCCAAAAGGAGTTCTTCTCCAGTTCTTCAGATGCCCAGTCAAATGTCAGGGTCTACATACCTAAAGAGACTCTAGTCCTTGTTGGGGGTGAAATGATCAGTGATAATTTTGACAAACATAGACCCTGCAGGGAAATGTGGTTTAGTAATTCTTTTGAGAACCACATTGGATTGGTGAAGAAAGTAGAGTGGAGAATGCTGGGAACTTTACCTGAGAAACCAAGATTCAGTCATGGAGTTGGGGCGATGAGAGGGAAGCTTTATGTAGTTGGTGGACGGCATTATTATGGAACAGCTGATACCATGAAAAGCACCTACATGTAAGATTAAATATAAGGCTTATTCTGTCTAAACTTGTCCAAGTTCACCCCCTCATACTATGGACTACTTGTTCAATCTTTGATCTAGGTATGATCCAATCCAAAACTCTTGGCAAAGGCTGGCTGATATGCATGAGAGAAGAGGCAGCTTCACTTTAGTCATCCTGAATGGTAAACTATATGCTATTGGAGGAGAGAGAGACTCAGGGGTCAACATGGAGAGTGTAGAGGTCTACTGCCCCAACACAAATTATTGGAGGTTAGTACAATAAATAAGTAACTCACACAACACCTAGCAAGAGACCACAGGTCAAACACAACTGCAAACCCTAACCTATGTCTGAATGTTGTTCAAGACCCAAACCCCAGATCAAACCCTTACCCTAATATTTGATTTGTTTATGGATAAGGGTAGGTACCATATTGAACTATGAGCAAATGAAAACGAATTTGTGAGGGATCAATGTACTTTTTGTGTCACCAGGAATTTACTGACAGCCAGGTTAATAACATTATTTGTATGTATTGTATGTCTATCCCTCATATCCATAGTAAGTGCTTACCATGATTAATTAGGAATGTTGTTTCAGGACTAATAACGATGTTGATTTCGAATCATGTCCTACTTTGCTAAATAACTTTGTTCAGAGTAAGAGTGAGCTAGATTTAAAAATCATAGAACATACTGCAAATGTATTGCAAAATTCTAACTCTTCCTAATAGATTGGTTATAAGAATGAGTGATGTTGGGAAACCTGACCCTCTCTTCAAAGCCTTTCTTTTTAATTCTCTACTTTTCCAGTTTTGTCTGCCCATTAGACCAAGCTCTATGCTGTCATGCAGCCAGTGTATGGAACGGCACAATCTTCCTATCCGGAGGTTTTAACAGCCAGTACCAATGCCTGTCGTCTATGATCCTTTACCACCCAGAAAGAGGATCCACTTACCTGGCTGACATGAGAAATGACAGAGCGCTACACTGCATGGAGACCCTGGGTGACCATCTGTACGTGGCTGGTGGGGTTTCATGCATTGCTGATGGCCGTCTGGTAGATCAATTACCTTGTGAAGTCTATGACGCTGTGGCCAACTCCTGGACTGCCATTATGCCAGTCCCAGTGCCTCATGTTGGCTCAGCGTCAGTAGTCTTAGAGGGCAAGGTCTACATAATTGGAGGCTACTGCCATGATAACTACAAGGATACCAAATCAGTACACCGCTATGATCCTGCAACAGAATGTTGGGAGAACATGAGCAGGACACCAGGCCCGAACGCATACGTAGCTGCCTGCGTGCTGCCCATACCTACTCACCTTAGAAAGTAAGATGAATATATTCTGAATGCAATAAATTGTCAATACACTAGGACTGCACAACATATTGTTTTAGCATTGATATTGCACTGTGCGCATCCTTGATAGTCACAACGCAAGCTGTGCAATGTCAAGTATAGGGATCGTAGTTGAGGGTACGGGCCAGCTGCCCACCAGTTTGGAGTGCATGTGATCTGCGGATTAGTTACAAAGTTTAACCATCATAAACTAAAAGTTTATCATATGCATGTGTTTTTAAGTCCTGTCAGTTTAAACATCAAGCACAAGAAGACTGAAACTCACACGCTGTTTTCTGACAGAGCTGCGCATACAGCACGTGAACACTGGATTCAGTTATATTGTGTACTGCTGGTGTGCTATTACGCAACATCTGAAAGAGTACAGACTCTCTGGATCAAAACACAGGAAAAAGGAGCAGAAACGACATAAAAGCAGGGCTCTGAAGCGGTTCAAGGAATGAAAACGGAAACAAACTAAATTTTAGCAGGAACTGGAACATAAACAAAACATTCTTAACAAAAACACTTATTTGAAAATACTATTAATCGGAAAATACATTTATTTTATCATTCTGTTTAAGATTTTAATTTGACTGTCAACCAATCATGAATTCAAATGTGTAAGACGCAAGGCAATGTGCTGGCATTAGCTGTTGGATCACAGGAGTTTATCCGAGGATATGTTGCCATGGCAGGTTATATTCAGCCTGGTGTTTTTTGAAACCAGCAAAAATTGCAGGTTACCATTCAGTCAGTCAAGTTTGGCATTACGTTGATACTGACATAATGGGGTCTCGTCTGTGAGCCCAATCACCTTTAAGAGGTAATTAAACGAGACAATGGAATTGGCCAGTACGATTTGCATCCCAAGTCACTTTATTTACATCACCATTACTCACTTCATTCATATTTTTCTTTGGAGCAGAGTGGTTGTGACAGTGATCGCTCAATCCAATCATCTGGCAAACAGCATTTTTAAATGCTAAAAAGGAATTTATATCCAAAAACAGACATTTTAATTGCTTTAATTTGCTTTGAAGCTAATCAGTTCATCGTGGGAGATCTTTCTGCCAGTGTGTGAGCACATCCAGCAGTGATTCACCACTTGGTGCTTCGGTGTTCAAAGCAGACTTTTTAAAAGAGCAGCAAGCAAAGATGTTTTCTGGTCTCTGTTTTTATGGATGTGGCAGTTTCCTGACTTCACCTGACGGCCATGATCACTGTCTCATATGCCTGGGCAAACAGCATGCTGAGAGAGTGTTTGTGGATGGTACATGGAGCATGTCCATGTTGGCATTGCGGTTGTGACTATCCTTCTTTAATACAGAGGTACGAATCCTCTCTGCTGCTACCCAGCCCACCGTCACTTCTCATAGCAGAGCCGTGGGTCTGGATAACACTTTGGGAGACCTGAGGATTACAATGGGAGCACTTCCGCTGAGCCAGCCCCCACCAGACCTCCCACTCCTCCCATCTAAGACATGTAAGACGAAAGCAGCCCTGGCGAAACGTACATCGAAGCAGCCCTGAGACGGGTGGCCCAGAGATGGAGGGAGCTGTTCTGAACCAGGAGATGGTGAACAAACCACTCCTTACCCCGCAGGAGGGCCGGGGGGAGAATCTTCCATTTTGTTTTATTTCTGTCCTGCTTTTTCAATAAAAGAGCAGTTTCCTCAACCTCTGGGCCTGTGCTGACAGTGAGGGTTAGGCTTACCGGGTTAGGCTCCAGTGCTTCTCACTGCACCCCCCCACCCACTTCCCAGCCTGTCCCATTGGCTCATTCGGTCAGACCTGGCTATGCAGATTCAGTTCACCAGGCGTTCCCTCAGGTTCAGTGGCGTCCTTTTTACCTCAGTGGCAAGCAAAGATGCCCCTGTCCTGCATGCAGAAATTGGGGTCCTCCTGGAGATGGATGCATTAGAACCTGTCCCTCCAGCCAAGATGAAGTCAGGGTTCCCGTTCAAGATGCTCAAGCAGAAATGCATCCTTGCATGATTGGTTTGCAGTGATCAACCTAAAAGAACTTTCATGTCCTGATCTTATCTCAACACAGGCCATTCCTATGTTTTGCTTTTGAGGGTTGAGCATATCAGAACAAGGTCCTCCCCTTTGGGCTGTCCCTGTCTCTCTGAGTCTTTACCAAAGGCTGCCCTTACCCCGCTCAGGGAAGTGGGAATTTGCATCTTGAACTATATCAACGACTGGCTGATTCTAGCTCACTCTCTGGATCAGTTACGCAAACACAGGGACCTGATGCTCAGGCACCTCAGCCATCTGGGGCTTCGGGTCACCTGGGAAAAGAGCAAGCTCTCCCCCGTGTAGAGCATCTTTTTTCTCTGTGTGTAGTTGGACTCGGTCAGTATACCAGCAAGTGGACACAGTCAGTCCTGAACTGCCTAAATACATTCAGATGGAAGGCAGTGGTTACACTGAAAAAATGTCAGTCTCCTGGGGCATATGGCATCCGCAGCCACAGTAATGCCACTCAGATTGATGCATATGAGACTGCTTCGGCACTGGCTACATGGCCGAATCCCGAGATGGGCATGGTACTGCGGCAAGTCACCTTGAAAGTCTATCTGTGCCGCCATTGCAGCACATCACGATGCTGATGGCAAGTCACTTAGAAAGCAAGTGACTTTAAGAGAGCTCCCTTTAAGCCGCTTGAGTCAGTATAGCTCAGTGTTTCTCAAAGTGTTTCTCAAAGTGTGGGGCACACCCCACTGGTGGGGAATAGAGACATGACAAGTGGGGCGTGACAAACAGGAGGACATTTGGTGCCCACATTTTTGTGCCCATCTCTATTAACCTTTTGAGAGTATAGTGCCACTTATGGGATTTATAATGTTTAGTGACGTGACATAACTGCCAGATTCAAACTGTTTTCACACTTTGGCTGGCGCTGGGCCAGAGGCAGATGCTTTCAACGCTTGACATATATCATGCAGTGTTTTTAAGCTTTTTTTAAATGACAAAACACACTCTCACGTATTTTAGAATCTGAATATCAGATAGCTGATGACATGGTTTGTCAATATTTTGAATAAAAAAGGAAAAACTTAAAAGCAATACATCTGTCATACAGCGGTATTTTGACTACGGTGAGTCACATGACAAGCATGACACATCGCCATGTAAACAATAAGATGAAATGTTCTAAAATAATGGTCACATAAAAAAAAATTAAAAAAACTCACTCTGGGGGTTAAAGGGTTAAAATTTGATGTTAATGAAATAAATTGTAAATTTAAAGCCTTGTTTATTACCATTTTGTTGGGGCAATTGGGGACAGGTGGGGCTCGGAACCCTTCCCTACCTCCAAAGTGGGGGTAGCTTAAGATCCTGTCTCTCAATATAATGCTTGCTTCTGTCAAGAGGGTAGGGGACCTGTAGGCATTTTCAGTCAGCGAATCGTGCCTTGAGTTCAGGGCGGACCTGTCTCACTTCATCCTGGATACATGCCCAAAGTTCCCACCACTCCTTTTAGGGACCAGGTGGTGAACTTGCAAACCCTGTCCCGAGAGAAGGCAGACCCAACCCTCACATTGCTGTGTCCAGTTCACGCATTGCGTGTTTACATGAACTGCACGCTGAGCTTCAGAAGCTCAGAGCAGCTCTTTGTCTGCTTTGGGGGTTAGCAGAAGGGAAAGGCTGTCTCCAAACAGAGGTTGGCCCACTGGTTAGTGGATGACATCGCCTTGGAGTGAGATCTCACTCCACTCAAGGTGTTGCTTCCTCCTGGGCGTTGGCATATGGCACCCCTCTGGCAAACATCTGGGTTTGGCACATTTGCAAGATTCTATAATCTCAGAGTGGAGCCGGTTTGACCCCGATTGCAGTGCCATTACCCTCTAACAAGCGCCTACTTGCTCTTCAGGTGATTTACCCACTTTGCGAACCCTGAATAGAGTTCCTCCAGCAGTCAGATGCAACGGAGGCATCTGATGCCAGGCCCAGTACTCATATGCATGCTGGCCTGTCTGACCTAGTACTGGGCTAGATGCTCATATGCTGCGATTCCCCCTCTGTTATCCCATTTGTGTACTGTCCACAGTATGGTTTCCCTGTGGGTAAACCTGTGTTTTTCCCTGGGCAGTTCTGCTCTGCCACATCTCTGCATCAGTAGTAGCTCCTCCCTGGCCAGGCAGGACCTACCACAGAGATTTTCCATACATAGCACTGCCCTTGGGTCAGTCCACATGTGTATCCACCACGTTACCTCCTTTTCGGCAGGGTTTAGCCTCCGTAGCACTCCTCTCCATTGGACTAGGCACGCTTCATGGCTGAAAAACAATGGGAGTTGAGGTCCGAAGCACTCTTCCCTGTGAAATGTCATGCTAAGAGGAACAGCAGATACGACTGTCCCCAGAGTAAGCCCTGTCCCTTCCAGCCCTATTGGTATGGAGGACTACTCTCCTTGGGCTTACATGGGACGACTGGTTACAACTATGTGAGGGCAGTTGCCAAAATGGAGCAGGAACGGAGACATTACGTTCTCCCTATCACAGCCCCGAACCACTGCTGAATGGCCAGGATCCTGTCTCAGGCCCTCAGCAAAACATGAATGCTGGTAATATTTATACCCGTATGTCCGGGTGGGTGTGAAATGGCATGCAAATCTCACTGGCCAATGTTCATTGGCTCATTTAGTTACCACTCAAAGATCATTGAGCACACAGGCGAGACCAAGACGAGGCGAGACGGGGGTTACATTAGATGTTAGCGTAGAACTGTAGTTTTTACTGTAATTTAATATGTTTGGCAAAGAGCTTGTGTTATAATAGACTAAGTGCTATGCACATGCTGTATTGGCTATGACTAGATGGCAAATACCAAACTAAGACACTCTTCTCCACTCCTCAAACACATAAAACATTAGCCTTTACACACATCATGTTTTGAATAAAGAAAATGCTGTACTTATTCAAAGAACCAGTTCTTTATGTACCCTTGCACTGCAAACAAGCAGAGACGGTCTCCAAAATGCGTGCAGGACTTAATTCATGATTGAGGCAGGTGGAGCTTCTGTGTGAGGTTTTGCCTACAGTTTGAGGATCCACTCAAGTTACAAGGTTTAGTCACAAGCTCTTAGTATACAGTTCAAATCAAGCTCTGGTATAAAGTATAGGCAATTTATTTTATTTTTTTATTAACTGGTATTTTTGCTAATTAAACCATTTTCGGAATGATGTTACAGAAGGAAACACATGCACAGAAACGTTAAAATACTGTTTCTGCTTGGAGTGAACTGATTTATTTTATTTTATCATTGTTTTAAGGCCTGGATAAAGCATTGCTAATGCACGTTGTAGTCTTTAAAAAAAAAAAAAAAAACAATTCTCAGCTTTGTGCTGGATTTTATATGTATATAATATTTGTTTTGAAGATTGCTCATAGAATAAAGAAAATAAAGGAAAAAGTTTATTCCTACTGTGTGCATTCACTTTAAGAACCACCCTTCAATATTGTGATATATTACAGTACAATTCATCAAAATGCACCATTGGTTTAAACTTAACCTCAGTGTTTGTTAAGAAGGGATGTCAGATGTGCTTTTGGTATTGGATGACAAAGAAAATTTGGGTTGAATACGTGCATGATTGTCAACACGTGCTTCACTCTTACAAACTGAGGACCAATTGTATCCATTAATTGACAGTGTGTCACAAATACAGTCAACCAAGCTTAGTTTGTATTTAATCCAGAATATTCATTTTACAGGTGTCTTTTGGGGACAAATTTGTTACAAAGAAATTACAAAGACATGCAAAAACAAAAGAGAAGCCATACCAAATTTAGTTTTTTGTTCTTCCCTTATATTTAAAATATTTTAATGATTGCCCCTTATTTTTTTGATGGTTTAATTGAACTTGTAGCCATTAAAAACAAATATTCCCCTCAGACATGACTTTTGGCCACGACTGTACTCACTGGAAAAATTGGAAAAAGTTAAATTAGTCTACATTATAAATAACTTCATATAAAACAACAGGAGTCTATGGTAAGTCCTTATTTGGGTAGCCAAGTGATCGCAGAACCTGATTTCGCCATGTACAACATCTTTCTTGATCCTGGAACAACATTCCATTATTCAACCAATCACATTTGAGGGACAAGTTTATAGTTTATGTCAAGTTTAGTCTTGCAATCAGGGTTTGGTGCTCCTACAAAACATTTCCCTCTGATTTTAGGGATAACTTATTGGTATGGTAGGGACATGGTTAAGACTCAATTTTTAGACAGGAATGTTGTTCCAGGATCAGCAAACTATGTTGTGACATCTAACATCTAACTCTGCAAATCAGGACATGCCAAGTGATGTGCCAGAATGAAAACTTATGTAGAAGAGCAATTTAAGTAATAGAGGAACACTTGTTTTTGTCTGTATATCTGAAATAATAACCTTTTAATAAGATTCATTCACATCGAAGAAACATGAGATATATTTTCAGGACTGTTATTTTTGACATTTTGCCTAATAATTCACACTGGTTAAATTATACAGAAGTTGAGTCCTGTGGGTAAAGCAGGTAGCCTGTGAAAGTGGAATAGTTGTACCGTCGATCCACAAAGATCCAGCATCTGATCCACAGCTTCACATGAACCTCCTCTCCAACATCCAGCTCCATCACGGCTCCGTTGGACATCTGGTCGTTGCGCTCTCCAGAATTATATTCATATGAAGACACAAATCGTGCCGTGCCTTTAAAGATGCTCAGACCCATATCATGGGAGGCAAACGCAGAGCCTGAGTACCTGAAGTAATACACACCTTTAACAGGTGTGGTGAAGACTCCTGCAACAGATATTTTAGTCACATTTTATCACATATAGAAAAAAGCAGCACCATTTTAAATGCTAGAGAGAGGATTTCAGTATTACAGACAGCCAAACTGAATAAGCAGAAACCTGTGACAGGGTTGTATGCGTCGCCAACGTTGGTTAAGACTTTATCAAAGATGAGTTTGGTCTCTGTACTATAAGGTCCTCGGTTTGTACTCTCTGTTGCCGACATGGATGCAGTGAATGCCACTTTTGGACTCTCTGTGTGTGGAGAAGACAGGTTCATTTGCTTTACACAATAAATAATTTCCCCAAGGAAATGTGAATAATGCTTGTTCAAATGGTACAACAATGTTCAGATTCTGTATCCAAACCAAAGTAAGAGAATTTACCCTTAATCTGTTTCCGCAGGTCCTGAATCAAGCTTTTCTGCTCTTGTAGTTCATTTTTAGCAGCGCTCAGATCTGTTGTCAGTCCATCAAGCGAAGCTTTAAGCTCCTTTAACTCAGTGTAGATATTCAGCACAGGAGTCATAAAATCCTCATCTTGTGCCATGCAGGAACTTATAAGTGACATTAAGAAGATCTGAAATAAAGCCATGACGACGTTGTTTCCATGTTTCTCTGGTGCTAAAGATCTACAGTCGCTGTACTTCTTATTTGTACAGAGCTACTCTTGGTTAATGATTAAGAATATGGAGTTTTTAGATCGGGTTACGGCTGAGGACAAACACATACATACGCAAGCTCAAATTTGATTAATCAATATGAAAACTTTCTAGAATTGCATAAGTGAAGTTCCATTATGTTGTACATGACGAATTGCTCAACTCATATCACTAGTCCTATGTTCAAATCCTATGAAGTGATTAATGTATTGCTTGATATTGGTCTAAAAGATGTATGTGTGTTGTAGGGGGAAAGATCCTTCGATGATAGCAATGACATTTTTAGACATTAAGTTCTTTTTTATCAACTGTTTGGTTACCGTCATTCTTCAAAATATCTTCTTTTGTGTTCAACAGAAGAGAGAAACTCAAACAGGTTTGGAACAACCAACACGTTTGGGTGAACTATGCCTTTAATACCTTTCCTCTGGCTTTATTCTTCAAGTGCAATTAAAAAATGACCCAAATACAAAATAAAACAATGATCTGGTTGAATTTTTAACCAAAATACAAAACAACCATCATTGGAAAAGCATGATTTCTGTCCTCATAAAGTTCTACTAGTTAATAGTGGAAATTAACCAGCCAACAAACATGGCCTAAAACTGGTCATCTCACTTGCATATGTTATTTCATTTCCTTAAATTTGAATGTTTTTTAGAGGTGAAACCATTTGTTTTGCTAACCAGGATTTGCACACAGAGATATAGTAGATAAATGGGTGATAAAAACTACTGTCGCTTCCAACAAATGCATGTATTTTAACATATGCAGTTCATGTACAGTTCATACACACAAGATTATCATGCATATTCTTATTTAGGCTATATGAACATTAAAATAATGTTTTATGTTAGCTCACAATATAAGCAAGAAATATTTATCATTTTGAACCTGTCTCGCACAATTTCAAAACATACACTTAAGGTGTCATTGTGCTTTTGAAATTTTGCAGTTTGGATACCTTCGAAACCTCATACGAGGACAACACAAACACCAATACTTTTAAATCAGCATATCCAGAGCATGCTGTAGATTCATAAATAGACATGCCCATGAAGTAAACGGAGTTAAAATACTGATCCCCCTTCATGTAAAAGAGGTGAATAAATGCTCTAGGACTACTAAAAACACTTTAATTTCTAGTTCTGTTGGGTTTCAAATCACCTCTAGACATAAGGTGACACAGAACTAGATCATGTAGGGGGAAAAAAGTAATGTGGCCGTTACAAGGTAAAGTAATTCATGAACAGTACCACAAAATTCATAATACATATGGCAATGGCCATGGTATTGTGATACGTTTACTGTTTTCGAGTACTGTTTCTGCTGTTGGCAAACGTCTTACCTGCACCAGTCATGTACAAACGTCGGATACAGGTTGATCGACAGTGAAATCATCGCTGACATTTGCAGATGTGGATTCAGCGGATTGTAGGTAAATGTCCACTCTATCCAGCGATGCTTTCTTTCTCTGTGTTCCAAAGTATCACGTGATATCATCTGAATCATTTTCAAATGATACATTAAGTGAGTGATTCACTCACAAAGCTGGTGTAAACTTCTAAACAGTCGATAGTACATTGGAATTCTGAAATAATATATGAAACATGCTTATCTGTTAGTATTTTTGTAGATTTATGTAGTGGAAATAAAATACATTTTATTTTATTTCAGTTAACGGATATAGAGTGGTGCAAGTATGACATGACTTTGTAGGCCAAAAGTTAGCATTTTAGCACTTCCGTTTCCCTCGTCCCGTCATTGGGTTTTATGAATGGCTGAAATAAGGTCTGTGATGAACACAAGCTCAAAACACTTTTACGTTTTATGCCACAACATAAAATACATCAGTATTACCCACTCGTGGTTTTTTGAAGCGGTTACGTGCCTTGAAAAAGGCAATAGCTAACAAGTGGCTAAATGGGACTACAGAGGCTGTTGGAGAGATTAAACGCCATCACCCCGAACACGTAAGATCAGTCCGCTTTTACACCCTCATTATGCTTATTATTGTGCTCTTATGAACTAGTCCAACAGATAAACACTTAAAGAGTTGTCGGAAGCTTTCGTGATGGTGACATTTAAGTCGAGCGACTGTGGTGTAGTTCGTCTATAGCCTACTTTTAGCTTTTTACTTCTGGCAACTGCATTTAGGAAGAAAATTCATAAAACATGTAAGTATCATAAACTTATTGCGATAATCCAGAAGGCTATGGAAAAAAATCCTATTGGGTTTTTGTCAAGGGAACTACAAAGTGACGTCATACCTACATCACTTTATTTTGTTTCAAGTAACAATTTTTTTTTTTTCATGATATTATAACGATATGCATCAATAAAAAATAGTTTGAATAGTTCTAATAAAAATGAATTATCAGATCTTCATTTAAGGACTTGCTGCTCATACAGAGCATTCCATATCAGTCACTTATGAGTTTTCATTTGAGAAAAGATGCTCCCTCACAAGGCAGACATAAAGGATAGATACAAATAAAAGCAACACACATTTTTTTTCATTTTCTGATGTGCTCCGGCAGATGAAGGAGGCATGCGCGCACATCTGTAACGGGTCCGGGCATCTTTCCCATGCTGTTCCATCTCTGAGTCACAGGGTCATAGCGGTGAGTGATCCTCGCCTCACTAAAGTCCTCCTGGCAATAGCCACCTAGAATATACAGCCTCTCCTCCAGAACAGCAGAAGCTGCGCCGACGTGGGGAATTGGAAGAGGTGTGAATACCGTCCAGGTGTCGTGTATGGGGTCGTACATCTCACAGACCAACTGGTTGGTGTAGTACTTATGGTAGTTGCACACCCCGCCAGCTACATAGAAATGGTTTCTCATGCTCTCCATGCAGTGCTGGGCTCGGTCGTGGGTCATGTCTGCGAGGTATGTGGTTCCTCTCACTGGGTGGTAGAGGAACATCGACAGCAGGCATTGGTACTTGCAGTCGAAGCCTCCGGAGATGAAGATTTCACCTCCCCAGACGGTGGCAGCATGACCGCTTAAGGCATGGTCCAAAGGATGGGTGAAGCTGTTCCATTGGACAGAAAAGTCAATATTAAACAGCTCTATACTCTTACTGTATTACAAATGACTCATTTGTGCCTATGTTTTATTTATCCCAATTAATTGTAGGAGAAACACCTGGGACAAAGCTGAAAGAGCAACCTCTGAGCAATGACATTTGACTTTGGACTGACAAATCAAATGATTTTCCAGAGATTCTCCTTCATTCTCCTCTCAGAAGTGTTGCTTCTGAGAGCCACTAGGTGTCAGTAAGTTCATTCATTCTGTGCATTCTTACATCTTTAGGAACTGTTTAGCCCACTACTTTTATCCCATTTGACTTCTTTCTCCTACCTCCAGGAATCTGTTTCTAGAGAGTATTTTTCCACACTGTCAAGATTTGTGTGGATGTCTTTGTCTCCTCCGACAGCATACAGGGCGTCTCCACTCACCACCAGCGTAAAGTTACTCCTTAGTTCCAGAAGGTCTGCCAGCCTCTTCCAGTGGTCTCGCTCAGGGTCGTACCTGTTAAGGCAGATGTTGTTAGAGAGAGAAAAGATGAGAAACAGGTGAAAGTGAATGAATGCAGGCTGACATGCACACAGAAAAACAGTTAATAAAACAAGACCTCATTAATCAAGCCACAAAACTTCCACTTTGGATTTTGTGGGGTCTTTAAATATGCTTTACTTTACCTGTAAACAGATTTCATGACATCATGCTTTGCGTAAAAGTGGCAACCTCCAGCTACATATAGTTGACCATCAAGGACCCCAACACCATGTCTAAATCTGGCTCGATCTGGCATTTCTCCCAGCATTCTCCACTCTATCTCCTTCACAAGGCCTGTTCCACTTCTCAGAGAGTTAGCAAACCAGAGCTGTTTGCTGGGAAGTCGTTGATCCATGTCTGGATTCAGCTGATCGCCTCCGACCAAAACCAGGGCGTCTTTGGGGTGACGTACGCGTTGCTGTGCCACACGGTCAGAGATGCCAAATCCAAACTCCTTTAGTGCTGATTTGTAGAGTTCAATATCGACTTCTCCACTGCATTCCATGCTCAGGTTTACGGCGCGGACTTCTCGAAATTCTCGGAAGGTCATGAATGGAAAACGCACCGCTTGCATGAGCTCTTCAGCCTGCGGGAGCCGTTCAGCGGGATCTGCCTCTATCCAAGTGACGACCGCTCGGAAAACAGACAGCTCCGATGGAGTGGACAGTGCGTCGCACCGGAGGAACGCCATAAGCTTCTCAGCCGGGAGGTCCTGAAACTTTGGGGTGGCAGATACTTCTTGGAAGTGTCTCAGGACATAGTCCTCAGCCAGCTCCATCAACTCCACCATCCCGTAGGCCTCTGCAAAGGACACCACGTCCAGGCAGTTGAGGACATTCATTTCTTTCTCCAGGAACTCAAGGCAGAGCGAGATGGCTGGCTGAAACTGAAACTGGATGGAGGTAGAGGCGAGTTCAAACACGCAGCCCCAACCGAGCACCAGAGTGCCGCTGTAGGCGCAGTGCAGGAGGGCCTCGAGCTCAGCGGCTCCGACTAACAGCAGAGACACGGACTCCTGCTGGCTCTCCTTCATGCCGCTGGTAAACATGCCTCTGAAGTAGTCACTGCTGGCTGCCAGAAGCACCCTGTGAGCTTCATGAGGGCAAAGAATTTAGTCTTTTAAAAGATTAAAAATCTTCTATTAAAATAATAACATTTTCTACATTTTAAAACATTCAAATTTGAATGGTCACTGAGGACCAACTGTGGAAAGGATGGAATGGAATCAAAAGGTTAGTAAAGTCACTCTGTCCTTCACTATTGAAGACTAACTACTAACTATTGTAGACTTTTTCTACAGCTGGATAAAAGCAGCCCAGCAGTTGATATTTTCCCCTGCCTCTTTTCTTCAGTTTTAAACTATTTTTGTGTTTTTCTACCACTGGATAAAAATCAAGCCTAATAGTTGTTGTCATTTTCTTGTGTCAAGTCAAAATCAAAATTTTAAACATTTTCCTGCCTATTTTTTTCATTTGTAAACTATTTCCCGGCCTCTTTTCTTCACTTTTAATCTATTTTTTTTTAACAGCTACATGTACATAAAACTCAAGTGGTGGAAAGCGGTGGCCATTTTCTTGTGTTCAAATTACATTTCTTTCACATTCAAATTTGAATACTGGACTCTTTTCCATATGCAAACACCCAGAATGCTCAAGCAGACACCTAGCAGTGCCCTAGAGACAACTGAGCATCTATATGTCAGCATCCTGGAAACCAACCACAACACTAGCATTGTGGAGACTCATGGGCAAGCATCACTATTTCTTGCACAAATGGTCATATTTTGGATGTTACAGTGTCTCTAGGTGTCTTACCATGGAAAACTGTTCTTTCCGCCACCAATTCAACATCACATCCCACTCTCGTGGCCCATAAGTCCTTCATTGACTGCAGGCCAACTTTCATCTGCTCTTCCGCTGAGATCTTTCTCAGTTTTTCTTCCCTGTTACCTCCATTTTCAGAGAGCTCCAGTACTCTTGGCGCTCCCAGACTAAGAGCTGCTGTCTGAATCTGCGGCATGTCGTCTTTCTTCAGATTGCTGATGGCTCCAGTGTAGGCGAACTCCACCACTGCAGCCAAACCCGAACCGTGAACCTCGGGACACAATCTCAGCGAGATCTCCTTCTCGTTCCCATCCCTCTCCTGGAGCTTTTGCTGGATGAGGGAGCTCACCGCAGCCAAGACAAGCGAGTGAACATGGAAGCTCAGACCATCCTCGGTGCTCAGGATCAGATCCGTGAGGAGGTTCTCCATCTTCAGCTCCATCAGAGTCTGGAAGATCTCGCTTGGGTAGCTTTGTCTATGATACCTTTGCAGCAGTTCATCTTCCTCCATGTTATCGCTCTCGCTGTCCTTCACTGACCTCTCTTTCATTCCTATCCTGCTGTCGTTGTAAGACCTTATCCATTTTAGCTTCCTGTTTTCTTCCTCAAACTTCTCTCCTCCTTCTTTTATCATAATTTTCCTGCGCTCCTTCTCTTTTCTCCAGCGTTCCTCCCATTCCATGGGCAGATATTTTCTTGTAAATTCCATGAAAAACAATACTTCTCCTTACTGCCGTTCTCTGTTTACAGCACTCACTCTTGTCTGTGCTCATGTAAGCTGTATTTCCCTGAAGTCAAGTCTAATTATAGCTTCTGAGACAGTAGATCTCATTTCATTAGACCTGCAGCCTTTACAGAGGGGTCGCTATTACTTTACAATTAATAAGTCACAATCATTACAAAGGTGTTAAAGGTGTTTTTTTGGATGATTATCAGAATAGAGTACAATGGGGCTAAAGAAAAATAATTAATAATGTGCTTTTCACTACTCCCATAGTGAATGATTGCTGGAAAAAAAAAAAAAAATCTTATAAGTGGTTTATTTTGTTTAAAAAATCTTGTATGAGGTGGCGAAAGGGGCCTTTTACCGCATAGACACACAGGGCAGTTAATACTAAGTTAATATAAATATAAAGTTAATATAAAGTTAATACTTGTTCAAAATCATCACTTTAGCAGAGTTTGTACTATTTTCTGTTAATTTTGATAAATAAAATAATATATTTTTGTTTAATAAATATACTGTCATTAAAATAGGCTATGTTAATATAGAAATATACACTATACTGCCAAAAGTTTTGGGACGCCTGCCTTTACATGCACATGAACTTTAATGACATCCCATTCTTAATCCGTAGGGTTTAATAGATTTGGCTACCCATCCTTTGCAGCTCTAACAGCTTCAACTCTTCTGGGAGTGTGTTTATGGGAATTTTTGACCATTCTTCTAGAAGCGCATTTGTGAGGTCAGGCACTGATGTTGGACGAGAAGGCCTGGCTCGCAGTCTCCGCTCTAATTCATCCCAAAGGTGTTCTATCGGGATGAGGGCAGGACTCTGTGCAGGCCAGTCAAGTTCCTCCACACCAAACTCGCTCATCCATGTCTTTATGGACCGACGCTTTGTGCACTGGTGCACAGTCATGTTGGAACAGGAAAACTGTTCCCATAATGTTAGGAGCATGAAATTGTCCAAAATGTCTTGGTATGCTGAAGCATTAAGAGTACCTTTCACTGGAAATAAGGGGCCAAGCCCAACCCCTGAAAAACAACCCCACCCCATAATCCCCCCTCCACCAAACTTTGCACTTGGCACAATGCAGTCAGGCAAGTCCCGTTCTCCTGGCAACCGCCCAACCCAGACTCGTCCATGGGATTGGCAGACAGAGAAGCGTGATTGGTCACTCCAGAGAACACGTCTCCACTGCTTAGAATTCAATGATTTGGAGGGGTGTCCCAATACTTTTGGCAACATAGTGTATCTCAGTTCTTAAATGTTTTTTTTTTTTTTTAAATGTTATCTTAATGTTATCTTAACTCATTATATATTGTTTTACTTTTACATATAGGCCAGTTCATACCATCACACCATTTGCAGATCACATTTTACAGTACATAAAGAGCAGTTTTCTATTTTAACATACTTTAAAATAGAATTTATTGATCCTTCACTGATCATTCTAACATGATGATTTGATGCTCAAGAAACGTTTATGATTATTATCAATGTTGAAAACAGTTGTGTACATTTTTTTCAAGATTCTTTGATGAATAGAAAGTTCAAAAGAACAGCATTTATTTGAAATATAATGTCTTTACTGTCACCTTTGATCAACTGAAAGCAACCTTGATGAATAAAAGTATTTTCTTTAATTTCTTTCCAAAAAAAAAAAAATCTTAGTAGTGTATAATAATATACAAAAGCTTTCTATTTCAGATAAGTTTTTTTTTTTTTTTACTTTTGTACTTTTCTGTAAATTATTAAATAAAAGCAGCCTTGGTGAGCAGAAGAGACTTATTTTTAAAACATTAAAGATCTTACCGATCCCAAACTTACGAATAGCAGTGTTTGTCTGATATAGCCACTGACTGAAGCTGAGTATGCCAGATCTATTGAATAGATATTTGGCCATAGCTGACAAATATAACAACATGCACATCTTTGGGTTGAAAATGGACTAACCCAGCGATTGGGTTGTTTAATCCAGCAATTGGGTTAAGTAAACATTTAACCCAACTGCTAGGTTAAAACAACCCATTTACTGGGTTAAAACAACCCAATCACTGGGTTAGTCCATTTTCAACCCAGCATTTTTTAGAGTGTACTCTCTAATACAGTATGCGTTCATAAAACTGCATGTGTAATTATTCAATAATGTTAAAAATTATTTTTAGTGATGAATAATGAAGTTATTAATTACATGCGAAGATAATGAACAAAAAAACAAAACAAAACGACTAACTTCTATTTTTGCTATAATTAGAAGAACAGTGTTGTTCAGAAACACAGTTTAGGTTATGAAACATGTTTTCATCAGAGCTGGTGTTTTGCCCAGCCTACATAATACCAGTAACCCAGCAGACTCACATCCGTGAGCATTTTTTCCTCTGTTTACCACAAAGTAGACGTGCACTTTTCAGAAAGCTGATTCTTATTTAGCACGAACATGTTGCTTCTGTTTGGGGTGAAATTCAGGAAGAACATACTGTTGAAAAGCACACCAAATCAAACACAAACAGGCATGCGACCCAAGTGAACTGTGTGTACACCTGATGTGAAATCTGAGAAATCATTGTATTTATACATGTAACATTAAAGATCTCATAAAATTTAAGAAAATTCAACATGACAGTTTTAATATATTTGCACGGAAAATAAGACATGCTGTCTGAGATCTGAGAAATGAGCATTTAATCACCAGCATTTTACTCAGTTTTCCAGTCATTGATTGTTCTGTACATGGACACATTATTTCTTGTTTGTACTTGTTAACAGAGACCCAAGGTCACTTACACAAAGTGGACAAGCCCACCCACCGGGCTCCTCGTTGAAGGACGTGCCCAATAAATGACCAAAAAAGCCATGCTAGGAAGTTTTACTGTTCATAAAAATAAACTTTTTATGAACCTCTTTATGGCATGCGATTCCATGAAACTTGTATAAACAGTGGAAAGGGTTTATTGTGTTCTTTCGGCCCTTTCTGATGGTTGACTCAAGTGCTCTTTGAAATCGAAATTCTAGGAATGGACAAAAACACTAACTGATTGGTTAATGTCCACTTTATAAATTACATATCCTTTGGCCATCCATATTTTGCCCTCATGAAAAGCATGATGGTTCCAGTAAACACATGCAGGCCTGATTGGTTAGATGGGGATGTGGGTGTGTTTACCAAATACCCCTGTATAGATAGTTGGAACAATCGTCATGAAACTGGTACACGTTCCCAAAGAAAACCCACGTCAACAAAACATTTTCATGTTAGTACTCAAAACAAATGAATGGGAACACTAAGCAAAAGTAGCAGATATCAGACAGCGCACATATGCTGGTTCTGCCAGTTCAAATCATTGCCTTTCCCATTAAAACAACAAGGGCCTTTTACAGTAATTCCATTTGATCAAAATAAGACCATTATTACTACATTTTCATGACGTTCATTATCTTGCTACTAAGTTTTATGTGTAGTCATAATGACCAAAGTTTAAATTCAGTCATGTTTTTCAGGCGGGTTTACAGAGGGAAGATATACAGTGGGGAAAAATCCCTTCAGTGTTTTAGGAGGAAGAAACCTTAGCAATGACTCAACATGTTCAAACATGTCTTGAAGGCAAAAATAAACAAACTAGATAAAATGTTTGTAGACAAACATTAAGTTGGCTTCAGAAATCCTAGACAGAAAGTTTTAAGTAGTTTTAAAAGCTTAGATAGATAGATAGATAGATAGATAGATAGATAGATAGATAGATAGATAGATAGATAGATAGATAGATAGATAGATAGATAGATAGATAGATAGATAGATGCTATGGTATTTGGGGTGGTTGCTATGCGATTTCTAGGGTACTTGGGCTGGTTGCTAGGGTGTTGCTATGCGATTGCTAGTTTTGTAGTTTTAAAAGTAGTAGCTAGTTTTGTAGCCTGGATTTTATGTTGTGTTTTTGTTTTGTTTGTAGGCGGCAGTCGTCCATGAGGGGCTGCCGCCGTTATTGTATTTATGTTTGCTTATTTTTGAGTAAAAATGTTCGCCGGTTCCCGCCTCCTTCTACACGTTGAACATCTACTCATTACAGATAGATAGACAGACAGACAGACAGACAGACGGTTGCTAGGGTACTTGGGCTGGTTGCTAGGGTATTGCTATGCAGTTGTTAAGGTACTCAGGGTGGTTGCTGGGGTGTTTCTATTTGGCTGTTAGGGCACTTGGACTAGTTTCTAGGGTGTTGCTATGCAGTTGCTAGGTTATTATGGGTGGTTGCTAGGTTGTTTCTATGCGGTTGCTAGGGTGTTGCTACAGTGGTGGCCAAAATTATAGGAACACCTGACAGATTTTTTTTCCCTCCAACACATGATTTCATTTTATAATGTTCATGAAACATGCAGGTGGTTGCTCTGAGCACAACAAATATCAGATGAAGTCGTACTTTTTTATCCACTTTAAAGTTAATATTAAAATATAATATTAAATATCCGAATGGTGGCTCTATTCTAATGTTTATAATCATGACTTTGTAGATATTTAATTTGTTTTATGAGTATTGCAATGGCCTCTTAATATGTCAAGTGTTCTAATAATTTTGGCCACCATTGTATATGGTTGCTAGGGTACTCGGGTGGTTAAAAGGGTGTTGCTATGCTGTTGCTAGTATGTGTTATCACATTGATAGTTCAAATAGAGACCATGCGGTTGGTTGGGTGGATGGATGGATGGATGGATGGATGGGTGGATGGATGGATGGATGGATGGAACTTAAAAAGGAAACACAGATAGTGATTGAGTAATCAGTTGTAAAGACTGGAGTTGATCTGAAGCAATTGGAGAATGCTTTTTATTATTTGGAAACAATCTCTCTTTAATAAATTAAAAAGCAAACTGTGACTTTTTAAAGTTTCCTGCTTGTCAGATGTTTCTCCTGAGAAAGAGTAACCTCAGAAGAGATCTCAGATTGTGCTCAGGTTTGCAAAGTCTGCCATCAGAAATCTCGATATGAACGCAAATATTTAACATCAAACGCAGTTATACTCTTACTAGATGACAATGAGTGACTCATTCGGGTCTGTTTTATTTCAGGAGAACTATTTGAGATTAAGCTGATGAGCTATTAAAGATCAAAATCTGTCTCTCCATTTAATGTAATTGTTAGGACAAACAGTTAATGCATTAAAAGATCTCAGTTGTGTCTCTTAATTCGTGAACAGGTTTGAGATGTTGCACATGCTTCTCTGATAACAGCTGGCCAAACTTTAAACTTGCTTCAAAGCATGGAAAAACACAGGTTTACTGGTGAGTTTCCAGTCAATATGGGGCATGCATGTCATTTAGACCAATAATAATATTAAGTCATTTAATTTAGGATGCTCACTTTGGGAGAAAGATATCTTGATGTGACCACACATCCGAACTGTTGCCAGACAAACTCTATTTGACAGATGTGACATCTTGGGAAACCAGTTTGTAGATATTTCTGAAGAAGTCTTCAAAGATAGCAAGAGAACACAATACTAAGAACTGCCAGTCATGATTCTTCAAAAATGTTTGTGTACGTCTAATAATGGGTGTGTGTAAGTAGGCTCAATTTAGGTATAAAAGAAAATGCATTTCCTGACAGCAGAGGAAGGTCAGCTCATCTCCACTCGGCCCGGCGCTGTGATTCCCGTGGATTGGGTCATTCCTGTGATCTCCATAAGGATTCAAGCAGGAAGCATTGACATCAAGTCCTACAGAATCCACGATGGCCAAATTTATTGATCGAATCAGAAACTTAATCCCGGGTCTGCGCCGCCCGGACAATAACATCCCACCTCAAGGTGTTACCGTGGATATCGGAGATTATGGGAAGGAGCAGGACAAGAAAAAAATGTCGTTCTACAATTCACTTGACCCTGTGCCAAAGTTTGAATTTTACGCCAGAGACACAATCTCGGGACGCATAAAATCCTCCAGACCATCACTGGATGTTCTGCGCAAACCAGTAAGTAAATCTGAATGAAAATACAAAAAGTAAATTTACTAACACACACATTTGAGTCTATTGAAAACTACTGAAAACTGTACCTGAAGAACATTGTTTGGATGGCAACACTTTGACATTTGGTGTTGATTCTCTGTATGCTCCTGTCAACAGCCGGAACCGGATGATCTTCCTCCACCACCAGAGGACGACGGACGGCCCAAAGTCAAACTCGTCCGCTTCGGATGGGTTCTGGGAGTCATGGTAAGAAAACAGGAATCATACATTTGATCTCTTTACCATCTCAAGTAGTTTTTCCTAGATGTTAAATGTTTAAGTCTCCAGCTTCTGGAGACCCAATTTGTCTCCTCTTGGGTTTCAAAGGAGAGATCTTAACATCACAGAGCTTTGGGTGACCCGGGTTTAAATCTTGTCTCTACTCTCCCACATGTTTAAATCTTGGCTTGAGGTCCTTTCCCAGTCTTGTTCTCGACTCTACTCTCCCAATGTCTCCTCTCATACTGCCCTATCTAATAAAAAAGGCAAATATATAACCTTAAAAAATGTGTCTCAAACTGTACTCATATTTTCAGTCAAAACCAGATGTCTCTCTCGGAGAACTCAAATACTTTTCATTAAATTCACACAAGAGTCGATTTCCCATTTATCTTATACTTCAATAGCCATATCTGGCTGGATGTGGATGAGTTTCATGTCACATTTCTCCCCATAGTCAATTTAAATAAATAATAAAGTGAGATAAAAAAATAATGAATACAAACAGTTGGCTATTCTCATGTTTCTCCGTACATTTTACCCACATTGTTTTTATCATAACGTTTATTCTCACTGATACCTCTCATTACAGTGATGAGAACTGGGAGTATGAAATATGCTTAACAGGGATGTAAACTGCTCACTTTTCAGTTAATTCGCCATTTTTAAAGCAAAATGTGTCACCTAATTGATTCTTGCAGAACCGAAGAGTACTATGGGGTTTGGGACAGAAACAAGAAACTAGATTTCAGTCCGAAACAAGATTATTTTTCTCACCCCACTGGCAGATAATTTTGCTTGTTTTAAGCAAAAACTCCCATCATTTTGATTTTATTTTCCGGAAAACAAAGAAAAAAATATCTTATGTCATTGTACTTATCCAGTAAAAGCATCTTGATTAAGAATGTTTTGATATTTGGACTGGAAACAAGACAAAAATACTAAGTAGGAAAAGCATTTTTGAATTGTTGATAATGCTATTATAAATATAATTTGGTGTTATCCAAACAAAAGTGTATATAATTTCAATTTATTACATTTTAATGTATTATGTATTTATTAAATAATAAATTATTCAAATGTGTACTCTAAGCTTATTCTTTCATTAGAAGTTCCCTTTGAAGCATATTCCAGATCTGTAATCGTCTCAGCTAGTTTGCAAAATAATGTTGAAATACACAAATTCTTACGCCCACACACCACTGATGAGTTTGCTGTGATTCTGTTTCAGATTCGCTGTATGTTGAACATCTGGGGAGTCATTATGTACCTGCGGCTGCCGTGGATCACGTCTCAAGCCGGACTCAGTGAGTCGATCCTCCATCTGATTCATTCAGTTAAAGTCATTTCTCGAATGCCTTTTTAACGGTTAAATGTTTCATCCCTCAGACTCAGAGAACTGAAAGGATCTAGACCGTATCTAGTCATTTGACACGTTTGTGCATTTTTGCTTGCAGTTCTGACCTACGTCATTATCTTCATGTCTATCACCATCACAACAATCACAGCGACGTCAGTGTCTGCAATCTCCACCAACGGGAAGATCTACTCCGGTCAGTCGAATGAATTGTTACCATAAAAACAGGAACATTTGAATTCATGTGGGATTAATCAGAATCTTTGTCTCGTTTTCCAGTAATATATATATATATACACATATACACATATAGACAACATATAGACTACTTAAAACAATAAAAGTTTACCTGAGATGCGTAAATTGCCTAAGAAATACATTGTTTTCATTGGTCTTAAACACATTTATGGAGGTGTATTTTTTAATCAAGTGACACCAATTTGTCAAAACAAGTGAAACAGACTTGCTCATCTGCGATCTTTCCTCCAGGTGGCACGTACTTCATGATTTCTCGAAGTCTGGGTCCAGAGCTTGGAGCGCCCATCGGTTTGCTCTTCGCCTTCGCCAACGCTCTCGCCTGTGCGCTCCACACAGTGGGGTTTGCAGAGACCGTCAGAGATCTTCTGAAAGTGAGACATGCACACATTGTTGGGCTTGAGGGGCTCAAGAGCAGCCAAAAAAAACAAAAAAACATGCATATGCAGAGTTAAGTTGCGTTCACAAGAACAATAATTAATATTTTGCTAAAACAAGCATATTTGTATTTAAAAAACCAAAAACATTATAATTACCATAATGCAGGGTTTCCCAAACTTTAGATAAACCTCTCAACGGTAAGGTAGGGAATTTGGCTAGCAATAGCAAGTTAGCTTTAACAGCATAAGATCCCACCCTTCCTTCAGAGCGTCTCTAAAGCCACACCTCCTTCAAAACACATGAACACACACAGCAGAGATTGCAAAGCGTCACAAGAGACGGCGTTAAACTACCTCATGTCTCAAAGCATACAGCATTACAATAATGAACATAAACAACTGACCTGTACCACATGACTGCTGCAGATTCATTTCGGTGTTGATAGTGTTGCATAAAACGCATTGAAACGCATAAAGTCACAAACCGCTCAGAGTATAACGTCATGGGTTTTCATCTCTTCCAAATTACAGTACCCAGATAGCAAGCAACCATCAAAACAATGTTAAATCAGTGTTTCCCAGACAGCAACATAGTGTCGCCCAGATCCAGCCCACAGCTGGTACACGTGGAATCCATATCCACATGGGTAATGTGTCAATGTTAACTGCATTGAATCAACATCACTTTTGCACCTGCAATTAATGGTGAAAAAAATAAAATAAATCAATGGCAATGGCTCTGAATCAATGTTCAACAACATGCTTGCACTCTCAGAAAATTAAATGAAAACTACAACTGACTTAAAACCACACAGCCTGACATCAACTGCAAATAAAAGGAGGCAATACACCTCTCAAGATCTCAGCAGTTCTTTTTGAGAATTAGCAAAGGTTTTATTGAAAATGTTTGGTCACCATTATGGTGATCAGTGTTTCCTTTAGTTGGGCAGTTTGACTTTTATTTGTGTTTGTGGTCTTTGTAACAGTGTTTATGGAAACACAAATTGTTGCAAAGAAACCCAGAAACAAAGATGATCAGGTGATATAGTAGAATAATATAAAGTAGAATAATTCACTAATCTTATCCCAGACTAAAAGTGTCTATTTGCTGTTAGTAGATGATATTCACCAACAATGCTTTCTTGCCACAGATCAGACATTCTGAATTCTGAGAAAAATCTAGAAGCTAGAATAAAATCTTGTTTTTTTTTCTTTCTTTCTTTTGTTTAAAAGCAGAGGTCTGTTCTTTATTTCGATATATTGCATGTTCAGATACTCATACAACAAAATATTCTGGGGCCATGAAATATTTGTGAAAAAAATAAAAATAAAAATATAATAATAATAATAATAATTTTTATTATAAGAGTTATTTGGACCAAAATCTGCAAAGAACTCAAAAGGAACACAAACCATTTGTGAGAAAATGCAAAAATTGAAATATGTTTTTTCCTCCCATTTCATATTGTTGGTCGGTCGGTTTTACCAGAAGTGAAAGACAGAAAGTAAAAAGTATGTTCAAATGTGTATAGCACATGCTGTACATTTGAGCTCAAAGTTAACAGACCGCACATCAGTTTAAATCTCATCCACAGCCGTTTTCTTTATTCTCAGGACTATAAATCTCAGATGGTGGATGATGTCAATGACGTGAGGATCATTGGGGCGATTACTGTCGTCATCCTCCTCTGCATCACATTCGCTGGCATGAGTTGGGAGGCGAAGGTATACTGTCCTCTGCTCCTGTTCTGGCTTAATTCCCAAAACTGCCTCTTATATCACGATTGTTCTTCTTGGTTTTTGCTCCACCCCAGGCTCAGATCCTGTTCTTCATCGCGATCATGCTCTCCTTAATTAATTATTTTGTTGGGACGGTCATTCCCCCCAGCACAGAGAAGCAGGCTGCAGGATTTTTCGGCTACCAATGTAAGTAAACAAGATCCAGATCTAATGTGGCCTTGAGGTGCATCTAGTAGTTTATAAGTTTGGGAGTCGATATTTCAACGTGCTACAACAGATGACAAGCTCTTGTTTATCAAGCTCAGTAAACCTACATAACGGTAACACAACATACATGACTCGTGCATGACATCATGCATTAACCATGCAGCTTTTATTTGTTGAAATCCAGAAACTTGATGTTTGTTTGTGCTGGAATAACCAAACCTAACCAGTGTTTTCTTCTTCCAGCTGATATTTTCGTAAGCAACCTGCTGCCTTCCTTCCGAGGTGCAGATGGATATTTCTTCAAGATGTTCGCCATCTTTTTCCCGGCTGCCACAGGAATTCTGTCTGGCGTCAACATCTGTGGAGATCTCAAGGTAATATTGCCATTTTTCAGGCAGAGCGTGTAAAGTAGGAAAGTCTCCGTGCCTTAAAATCACTTTTCAACGCCTTGTGTCCATGATTTTCCAGGATCCAACGGGTGGGATTCCTAAAGGGACACTGCTGGCCATATTGTGGACCACCTTGAGCTATTTATTGATCTCAATCACATGTGGTGAGATTAGACATTTTTCTGTGACACCTTTTTGTCTCATAAACTCTTATGAAATTAATTGAAATGCACGTCTTATTGGTGAACCGTCCTCCTCACTGAAGCATGTCCACCTCTTCCTCAGCTGCAACTGTTGTAAGAGACGCATCTGGTATTCTGAACGATAGTTTAGCGCTATCCAATTATTCAATCCACTGCAGTGGTCTGGGCTGTAAATATGGCTGGAACTTTGACCGATGTGAACAGAACCGCACATGTGTCTCTGGACTGGCAAACAACTACCGGGTGAGCCCATCGGCCCTGTTGGAGATCGTTTTCATTATTTTGTTGTGTGGATGGATAGACTGGCTAATAGCTATTACTGTTTTTTTCTCCAGGTTCTTACCACCGTTTCAGGATCTGGCATTTTGATCACCATTGGTGTCTTTGCTGCCACCTTGTCGTCAGCGCTGGGTTTCTTGGTGTCGGCACCCAAAATTTTCCAGGTAGACGGTGCAGCCATTTTGATTTCACGTTATTTATCCCGCATACAGTTGACTGTAACATTTTTGTATGTGTATTTTCACACAGTGTTTGTGTAAGGATAACATCTACCCCTACATTGGCTTCTTCGCAAAAGGTTACGGGAAAAACAACGAGCCTCTACGTGCTTACTGTCTGGCGTTCCTCATCGCTATGGCTTTCATCCTCATCGGTGAGTCCTGGATCTCCTCCAGATCAGTTAGTGAGGTGTTACTCTCTGTAGATGCTTTAACATTTTGTGTAATGTTGATCTTTTCAGGTAATCTGAACACAATCGCTCCTCTGATCTCCAACTTCTTCCTCTGCTCTTACGGCCTCATTAACTTCAGCTGCTTCCATGCGACGGTCACCAAATCACCTGGTGAGAACTTCATCATCATCACTGGTTTTGCATTGTGTAAATTACAGACTGCATTAACAGATAAACAATAATGTACTGTGAATGTAAATATAATATGAATGGGTCTAGTTTTTTTTTTAAATTACACTTCCTCAAATATCACCAAGACTGTGTGAATTCTGTGTCTCACCAAACAGTCTTTGAGGGGTGAAATAAAATAAGAAATATCTTGATTTCTATATTTCAAGTCATTCTGAAACCCTTTTTGAGAACAGCTGTTCTGTGTGTCTAATATTTATTTTTGTCATCTCTGTCTCACAGGTTGGCGGCCGCAGTACCATTTCTACAGTCCGTGGACGTCTCTGTTTGGTTCTTGCTTGTCTTTTGTCCTCATGTTTCTGTTCACATGGTGGGCCGCTCTCGTCACGTCTGCTGTCGTCCTCTTCCTCTTAGGTTATGTTTCCTATACAAAGCCACGTGAGTAACATCATTGTTTATCTGCTTTGCTTTCAATGACCCAACATGATTAGAATTATGACTTGCATTTTCCAATTATGATCATCGAAACATCATTTATGTTCAGTTATTTCATTCGCTGTTGTCTAATTGTGTGCCCAGGGGTTAACTGGGGCTCGTCTTATCAGGCCAGTTTCTACAACATGGCTTTGTCCTTCTCTATGAATCTGATGGGTGTGAGTGATCACGTCAAAAACTACAGGTGAGACTGTAAAAGTTAAATATTACCAAACTGACCACGATCACGATACACCAGCCACTCACATATGAACTCTCTCTTAGGCCTCAGTGTCTCGTTCTGACCGGCCCTCCGAATGCCCGTCCTGCTCTGGTGGACTTTGTGGGCACTTTCACCAAAAGCATCAGCTTGATGATCTGTGGGAACATTATAATGGTAAGAACTGGTGCTGAGCCATATTTATGAAAGATCATGCAAATGGGTTGAAGTCAAAAACTATTTACTTAATTAATAAATTCTGTCTAATGTCACTCTGACTCCAAATTTTTGAATGGTATATGTAACGGAGGCCAGCTAGTAAGAGCTGTGTGTGTAAACCTCACTCCCCTGATCTCAAGAGACATGACTGAAACTAGAGACTGTGGCCTTTATCCTCCTTGTTAGAGCGCCTGCCTCCCACGCTGGAGACCCGGGTTCGAGGCCCGCCCATAGCGTGGCAAGTAGGACCTGAAGGATTACATACATAACATTTTTAATCAGGAAAGATGATTTACAAAAAAACCCTGATTGACACAATTAGATAACCTTGATTTCACCAAAACACCAAATGGCTTATTCAGTGTGCACTGTGTGAAGATGTTTTGGGTTTATTGTGCCTTCATGTTTTCAGGAGGACGAGAAGTCCAGTTGTCCACAACAGAGCACCGATATGTTTTTGGACTGGCTGAATCAGAGGAAGATTAGATCTTTCTACACGTCCTTCAATGCCGACAGTCTGAAAGATGGTGCGTACAATCTCATGCAGGTAAGACCGTCAGTAATCTGTTCTAACATCTTTTTGTTCTCCTCATTACATCCTTCTCAAACAGTCAATCACCTTTCTAGGCTACAGGTCTCGGTAAACTCAGGCCGAACACCCTCGTTATGGGATACAAGATGAACTGGCGGGATTGTAAACCTGAGCGCTTACAGGACTATGTCAACACCATCAGGTGAGTTCAGATGCTGCTTTTGTGATATCAGCTTATTTGCTATGCATTTCTTTCTGTTTTGACCCTGTGTAATGATTCTTATTCAGCAACGCGTTTGACTCCTGCTACGGCCTTGCAATTCTGAGAATGATGGATGGATTGGATGTTACGGATGCTTTGCATAGCTCAGGTGTGTACTGTGTGTTTTATACAGTATAATGGCTTGATAATGGATTGGTGCTGCAGTATGAAAATAAAACAAAGTTGACGTTGGTCTGTTTTGAGCAGCAGGCAGATTTTCGGCAATTGACAATCTGGCATTCGACGCAGACGAAGTCACGCAACCCGAAAAAGACGAGAGTGACCGGAATTCAGGTGACAAACACATTTGAAGTCTTTTTTTGTGCACTTTTACCCCATCAGTACTGCTAGCACTAGAAAGTTACAATCAACCGTCTACTTCTGTTATAATCAGCAAAGTAGATGGGTAGCTTTTCCTTAATCAAGCTTTGGCTGGTGTGATGTAAATGGTTTTTACTTATGTCTCACCTGCTTTTTTGATTCCCCATCCAGATATTTCTGACGATGGGTCAAACAATCAGGTCAGATCAGTGTTTCAGACGAAACAGGGCAGGAAGACTATTGACATCTACTGGATCGCTGATGATGGAGGTGAGACACGACTACTTGAAAGATACTTAAACTAACTGTGGGGTGGGGGGTGGGGGAAATTCATGCACAGCATGAATTTCCAAACTAGTTCAGTCTGTGTTTGTGTTGGTCTAGCTGCTGGACCAACATGGGTTTGACCTGATAAAGCCAGTCAAAGCTCAAGGGGGTCTAATAAACCTCCAGCTCGATCCATTTTCTTCTTCTGAATGCTGTTGCTCTCTTTCAGGTCTGACTCTTTTAGTGCCGTATTTGTTGACAAGAAGAAACCGCTGGAAAAAGTGTAAAATCAGAGTGTATATCTTAGGAGACCAGGAGACCATGAAGGAAGACCGTAAAGAGTGAGTGGATCGTTACATCACCATCATCTGTTACCAGTTTTGATATGCAGAAACAGTGGTTCTTTAAACGGGTTTTCTCATTCCAGCATGAAGATGCTGTTGAAGAGATTCCGGCTGGAGTTTGAGGACATCGTGGTGATAACAGACGTGGATAAAGCTCCTCTGCCAAAAAAGTGAGAACCGTGTGCAAATAAAAACACAAACAAAAACATGCAGGTTTGTGGTAATGCTGCCTTGGAAAACAATATCACTTCTGAACACTGTTTGGTAAATACTATTATAGTAGTAGTCCAGATATTACTTCCTCAAACGTCAATGTCACAATGTGAAATATTAGCATAATGTCCGCCAAAAGGTGCAAAAATAACCCTGTCCATGCCTTTAGTAAATCCTGACAGTAGTTTTTTTAACACCGAAAGAGGGTTTGCGTTGGGTTTGCAAGCTGTTAGTAAATCTGGGCCTTGAAATGTTGTTGTCATGTTGCGGAGACACTGTGTGTTGGATGCGAAAGCAAAACCGCTTTTCCTTTCAGGGGGTTAATAAGAGAGCAAAGCTTCCTGAACCAGGGAGAATAAAACACCAGCTAAAGACTACTTACCACTGTGAAACGTTCTGCTCAAGTCGTTCTTGTGTAATGGAGGCCAGCTAGTGAGATCTGCGATCTGCGTAAACTTCACTCCCCTGATCTCAAGAGGTGCACTAGCGACTGACACTAGAGACTGTGGTCTTTAGGGTCCTTGTTAACACCTTGGAGTGGGGTGAGTAGGACTGGAGGGGTTACAATGGTGCCATGACCCAGATGAGAGTGAGGTTTAGGGGGGTGAGGGTAATGGAGGCCAGCTAGTAAGAGCTGTGCAAGTAAACTTCACTCCCCTGATCTCAAGAGGCGCACTAGCGACTGACGCTTAGGAAACCTTTAGAAAACGTAAAAAAGTACTATATGTATATATATGTAGAATTCTAAATAAATCAAGAAGTGGAATAAAATAAGTGAAATAAACTGTGCAGTGAGTAAACTGTAGACTTATAAATATGTGAAGTATAATGTGCAAACAGGTTTATAACAGGTTGTTACACAGTAACAACGAGAACAGAAAGTGCAGTGCAATGTCAGTATATCGATGGTCACGTGATGTTAAGTGACTGAGTTCAGGAGTCTGATGGCCTGGGGGAAGAAGCTCCTCCTGAGTCTCTCAGTTTTGGCCATCAGGCTTCGGAAGCGCTTACCAGATGGCAGCAGCGTGAAATGAGGGTTTGCAGGGTGATTAAAGTCCTTGATGATTTTAGTAGCTCTACCTTTGCGGCGTTTGGTGTAGACGTCCTGCAGAGACGGGAGAGCTGACCCTGAGATACGCTCGGATAAGCGCACGACTCTTTGCAGTCATGACTGGTGCTGTTCCCATACCACGCTGTGATGCACTGAGTTAATACACTTTCTATCGCCCCTAAATAGAACGTTTTCAGGATAGCTGGTGAAACCCTGAATTTCCTCAGCTGGCGCAGGTGGTACAGTCTTTGCCTGGCTTTTTTCACCTGTGTCTGAATGTGAGCAGTCCAGGTCAGGTCCTTGGAGATGTTCACACCCAGGTACTTGAAGCTGCTCACTCTCTCTACTGGTGACCCGCTGATCATGAGAGGGGAGTATGTCCGTTGCTGTCTCTTCCTGAAGTCCACAATCATTTCTTTGGTCTTGCCAACATTCAGAGAGACATTTTTCCTGGCACCATGATGTTAGATGCTCCACCTCGTCCAAGTATGCCGTCTCATTGTTGTTGGAAATGAGGCCCAAGACAACAGTATCATCAGCAAATTTGATGATAGAGGTGGAGCTGTGTGGACAAACAGTCATGTGTGTAGAGAGAGTAGAGCAGGGGACTCAGGACACAGCCCTGTGGAGCTCCCACACTCAGGGTGATGGAGGTGGAGGTGAACTGGCCTACTCTCACCACCTGAGGCCTGCCAGTGATGAAGTCCTCAATCCAGTGGCAGAGAGAAGAATTCAGGCCGAGATCCAGGAGTTTGGCGGTTAGCTTAATGGGAACTATGGTGTTAAAGGCTGAGCTATAGTCAAAAAATAGCAGCCTTACGTAGTTCCTACTTTTGCTGTCGATGTGAGTGAGGGAGGAGTGGAGGACATGAGAGATGGCATCTTCAGTCGATCTATTGGGACGATAGGCAAACTGAAGAGGGTCCAAAGTGTCAGGAATGAAGGCGCAAATGGTGTTTTTAATGAGTCTCTCAAAGACCTTCATGACTATAGATGTGAGAGCCACTGGACGATAGTCATTTAGGCAAGAGGGACAGGGATGATGGTGGATTTTTTGAAGGAGGTGGGGACCACAGATGTAGCGAGGGACTATTAAAGATAGATGTAAACAACCCGGCGAGCTGATCAGCACAGGACCGCAGAACACGACCTGAAATACCATCCGGCCCAGCAGCTTTCCTGAAGTCCACACGCTTGAGTGCCCTCCGAACATCATCCTCCGAGACAGAGATCACGTGGTTGTTGCTGCTCTGAGTGATTCCCTCTGACGCGTCACTTGGCGGAGTCGCGCTGCTGTGATTACAATCGAAGCGAGCGTAGAAAGAGTTTAATTCGTTCACAAGCAACGGATCAGCTCTGACCTCTGCAGAGGATTTAGATCCAAAAGAACAGATGGACCTCAGACCCTGCCACATGCGCCGCGAGTCGTTGAGTTGGAAATGAGACTCCACTCGATCCTTATAACGGAGCTTTGCGGCTTTAACTGCGCGCCGCAGAGCATAACAGGATGATTTGTATTCAGTCATGTTCCCCGATAGGAGACCGGCGTTGTAAGCGGCAGTGCATGTGTTCACTGCAACGCGGATTGAATTGTCCACCCACGGTTTCTAATTTGAGAAGGAAGTTATTGTTATTGTTTGTGTGGCTTGCTCTGTAAAAAACAAACAGTGAAACAGTCCAGTGTAGCGGTAACCAATGTCCAAAAGATTTTGCTGTCATAGCAGATCAATGCAGATGATAAATTTGTAAAAATTGAGAGCAAAAGAAAGTAAAATAATAAATAAAAGCACAGTCTTCGTGGAGCGACCTGAACGGCGACCGAACACGGCGGCGCCATCTTGTAGAAATAGCTTGTGATAATAGTAAGGGCCGTTAGATTTCCGATACACGCTTAAGATGTTTGTCCAATCACAACATACTGGGTCAGCTGGTAAAAAATCTTCTTCCTGTAGTTGGCAGCGGTACGAGGAAAACATTGCCCCATTCATGGTGAGTGAAGAACAGGCTGGAGGAGACGTACAGGAGCTCAAGAGACTGAGTCCATGGAAAGTTTCTGACAAAGACCTGGAGGCCATAAACCCCAAGGTGTGTGTGTTTGGTGTGTGTCGTTTTGAACATGAGTATGATCCATCCTTTTCTCCATCTTGACTGTCTTTTCTTTTCAGGTGGAGAGGTCGGTGAGACTGAACGAGATCATCAAGAAGAACTCAATCCCTGCGGCTCTGGTTGTAATGTGAGTATTGATAGTTAGAGCAGTTGACCCATCCCATATGATATGTCATTCACATGCATTAATCCAAAGTGATTTACAAATGAGTAGTTGCAGCCTCAGACATCACACCCACAGACTGTTGGCTGAACGTCTGATGCATATGGCACACTTATCTGGAAACACTTCAGCAGTTTCAAAGTCGTCATCTGATTGGTTGAATTCTACAGGATGTCCATGAGACGTGTGTGTTGCGTTCTTTAATGAGCCACCAAGTCAAGTCAAGTCATATTTATTTATATAACGCTTTGAAGTCCAATTGTTTCAAAGCAGCTTCACAGTGTTAACAGGAAAATAATGCAACAGAATTTGATTCGGCTGTACAGCCGCTCTGGTGAAAACGGTGATGTTATCCGGCTAATTTCAATTATCATATAGTGTCAATGCGGGCAGATCGTTAATATAGTTGAAATTTAAGTTTAACTGAGCAAGCCAAAGGCGACGATGGCAAGGAACCAAAACTCCTTCAGGGCCAGAATGGAGAAAAAAAACCTTGCGAGAAACCAGGCTCAGTCGGGGTGCCAGTTCTCCTCTGGCCGACGAAAAACAGTGTATGATTATGATTCTGGCAACATTTCAGGTCAAAAGTCTTATTAGATCAATAGATATTCGTAAGATTATTCGAAAGATTGGAGTTGTCACGCCAGAGACGAGTTTATTGAGGATGTCGTGATGCCTAGAAACAAATGCTGTGACGTCAAACTCCCTCGTGGAAGAACAACGTTGTGCTTACAACTATGATAATGAGTGCTTACCGGGATAAACTAAACGCTGGATTTTCAAAAGTATGTGAAGTCCGCGGCTCCAGTGTTGCAGTAAATTTGCACATCATTCTTGAATGAATAATTTATAGATGCACGCCAGTCTGTTATTGTAGGGACATCAACATTACATTTTCATGGCCCTAACATGACGCGGAACAAAACAAACTGTGATTGGTTGTATTACATGTTAATCAAATGTCCTCTTGGGTGGTCCTTGACCAGTGAACGCTGCGGACTTTTGCCATCAATCTGAAGGCCTGGCTTTGCGAGACTAACAAATGAGAGACATCACAAGCAATTGGTCATACTTTTGCATATTTTGGGGCCTTTTAGAACTAAAGCAAAACAAGTTGATGCTTCTTAACTCGCTTAACTAATATGACCAGCTTTGCCAGCTAATACCTGATACCAGCTCTAAACACAATGTGTGTGTGTTTCAGTTCTCTTCCAGTCCCTGATGTCAACTGTCCCAGTTCTCTCTATATGGCCTGGATTGAAGCGCTGAGCTACGGCATCCACTGTCCCGTCCTCCTCATACGAGGAAACCAAGAGAACGTCATGACCTTCTACTGCCAGTAAAACACTCACATTAATGTGAGTTCATCATTAAACTCAATTAGTACTGCACGTGAAGCTGCTGTCAGTTTCAGTGATGTGAAGAATCAAAACTGATAAACTAAAATGAGCCGCTTAATCCTCTTGTACAATGATTCTTTTACTGCGAATGTATATTTGTATCACATGTTCATATGTCTGTATAATATTCGAGGATTCAGAGTCGACTAGAAAGAATATAATAGAAATGCAGTGATATGAGTTATGCTGGTGGAGGGAAGTCACTTATCTCAGGACCTTCATTTCAAAGTAGAACATAAGGGATTCATGCCATTTAAACAAGACACAAGAATGATGTGACATTTTGACTGTATATGAATAGTAAATTATTAGGTTGTTGTTACAAATATGTAAAATTACAAATATGTTCTTAATGTGCTTTTCACTGTGAAAAATACAATTTCCTACTATGGCGAACATCTCCATTTTCTTTGTTTCATTACACCAAGTAACAAAGCTGTTTTAAAATCTCGATCACAACATATACAGCTGAATACACACTCACCTAAAGGATTATTAGGAACACCATACTAATACTGTGTTTGACCCCCTTTCACCTTCAGAACTGCCTTAATTCTACGTGGCATTGATTCAACAAGGTGCTGAAAGCATTCTTTAGAAATGTTGGCGCATATTGATAGGATAGCATCTTGCAGTTGATGGAGATTTGTGGGATGCACATCCAGGGCACGAAGCTCCCGTTCCACCACATCCCAAAGATGCTCTATTGGGTTGAGATCTGGTGACTGTGGGGGCCATTTTAGTACAGTGAACTCATTGTCATGTTCAAAAAACCAATTTGAAATTATTCAAGCTTTGTGACATGGTGCATTATCCTGCTGGAAGTAGCCATCAGAGAATGGGTACATGGTGGTCATAAAGGGATGGACATGGTCGGAAACAATGCTCAGGTAGGCTGTGGCATTTAAACGATGCCTAATTGGCACTAAGGGGCCTAAAGTATGCCAAGAAAACATCCCTCACACCATTACACCACCACCACCAGCCTGCACAGTGGTAACAAGGCATGATGGATCCATGTTCTCATTCTGTTTACGGCAAATTCTGACTCTACCATCTGAATGTCTCAACAGAAATCGAGACTCATCAGACCAGGCAACATTTTTCCAGTCTTCAACTGTCCAATTTTGGTGAGCTTGTACAAATTGTAGCCTTTTTCCTATTTGTAGTGGAGATGAGTGGTACCCGGTGGGGTCTTCTGCTGTTGTAGCCCATCCGCCTCAAGGTTGTGCGTGTTGTGGCTTCACAAATGCTTTGCTGCATACCTCGGTTGTAACGAGTGGTTATTTCAGTCAAAGTTGCTCTTCTATCAGCTTGAATCAGTCGGCCCATTCTCCTCTGACCTCTAGCATCAACAAGGCATTTTCGCCCACAGGACTGCCGCATACTGGATGTTTTTCCCTTTTCACACCATTCTTTGTAAACCCTAGAAATGGTTGTGCGTGAAAATCCCAGTAACTGAGCAGATTGTGAAATACTCAGACAGGCCCGTCTGGCACCAACAACCATGCCACGCTCAAAATTGCTTAAATCACCTTTCCTTCCCATTCTGTAAATAAAATGACATGCACACATTTTGAAGTGTATCACTATATGTTTTGGGGCTGCTAACTTAAAACACACACACTATTTATTAATAATTAGCAAGTGCGTTTGTTTAACCTCAAATTATGATTCTTACATTTCAAACGTAAATGATTTACGAGGATTTAATCAGATTGTGCTTTGTACATAAAATACATATTGACCAGCAGCCTCTTCCAAAAAATGATAATGGGTAATGGTATTACAGTCAATACACTAGAACTAGCTCGCCATGGTTCAGTTTCTTCTGTGTGATCTCATTCGGCCGCACTTTCCTGACTATTTTAGTGATTTGAAAGGTTTAATGATTCTGATGATCCTCATGATTTTATATAATCTGATTTTTTAAATGTATTGTGGCATGCAGTGCAGATCGATTAATGAGACGTGTTTAATGACTGACTTATGATCACAGACTTGGGTGTCTAGACAAACCTGAGCACAGTTTGAGACAGTTCTAATCTCCTTTAAAACTCATTTTCTTTTCTAGCTTGGTCAACCCTTTATGAATTATCTTATTTTAAATGTGCATACTGTTGAACTAATTTGAGTTTATTTGTTTTAGATGGATTGATATTCTGAGAAGCACGCCAGCCTGGCTGTGTCTGAAAAAGTAGGCAGACGACTTGTTACCTCACTGCCCTATAAATCAATGACTTCCAATGGCCACGGGAGACAGACAGTCTTTACAATGGCATGCACTGTATAAAGGTCCATTATGATCACAAGTCATTTTCAAAACGAGTTTTTTGCCTACTAAACATGCATGTTGTTAATGAACCATATAATCCATTGAACACAATATTTCTATCCATCACAGCTTTGTTCATTCTTGTCAAAAAGCTAATGAACCAAATGGTTGACAAAGTGTATGTCGCCCTCTACAGGGTAAAGGAGACTTACCTACTTACATAGTTTCCACTTTCAACACTCAAAGGCTGACAGCAGGTGCGAGAACATCTCGGTTATGCATGACACAAATATGTCACCGACGTATTGGTGACATCGGCGTAACATCGAACGTGACTGAATGAAAGGGAACCAACGTGTGCGGTAGTTTCTTCTATATGGCGCTCACTGCACATGCGCGGTGCGCTTGTAAACAATCCAACGCACCAGATTAAAATGAGGGAAGACACAATACACCTTAACCCCTTAAGCTCGAAGTGTACCGCCCCCTCTAAACTCTAAAAATACCCTCAGGTCTTAAGGGGTTAAATTAGGGTCTGTTATTCACATAAAGCAATCAAACAAATTCAGAAGTCTCTGAATAACACACAAATGATACTTTTATGAATCTTTTGAACTTCAGTCTTGAGGTTTTTTTTTTTTATTCTGGGTCAACTATTCCTTTAATTTTGCTCCTGTATACTGTAGTCTCAACATGTTATTAATACAATATACAAATAGTGAGTTCTTCATTCATAATTATTATTGTTTAATTAGCTCATAAGTTTAATGTTTTTATGATTTAACAACTTATTAACTGTGAATAGCTCTCACTAGATTAGGTCACGGAAAATGGGAAAATGTCATTAATTAAGTTCTTTAAACCAACCTACATATCGTTTTCTATATATTTCTATTTTTAGGGGTAGGGTTAGTGTAAGGGGATATAATATAACATTTGCACTGTATAAAAACCATTAAACCTATGAAGAGTTCCTGTAAACAACACATTGTGTGTGTGCTTAATGTATTTATGGTATTGTATTGTTCCATTTACTTTTTATCATTATAATGACTAGATTATCAGATTGTCTTGTTTTCCCAAAAGGTTGGTTTATTGACAATGATCTACAGTGACAAATCAGTGGCAATCTACTACAGTTACGTGTACTATTCACTGCTGCCATTTATGTACAAAAACTTTCCCTCCTGAATGTTCATTTGAATGTATATTGTTTGATCAATATGTTTTTGTCTGTCATAAAGGTGCAGATCCTCATAAAACACAGACTATTCAATAATCACCTTAATACTTGCCAGATCTTTCAAATGTTTCTTCTGAGGAAAATCACAGTAATCTCACACGTCTCCTCAAGAGTTTCGAAAGCAATGCCAAATCTGCCATCAAAGGCCAGAGATCTCAATATGAATATGAACTCTAACATTTCCTATCAAATCATTCATTTTATAGAACTAGACCATTACTGTTGGACATCTATTGACTCTCTTGGGTCTGTTTTTACTTCAGACGAAACATTTGAGAGCTGAGGAGCTATGCAATAGCAGTGTCTGAGCAAGAGTCTTTCCATTTAATCATAGTCAATTCCATGGGGTCATTTTGACCCGAAACTTTTTTTTATTGAGTGTTCATCAGAGAGGACTTCTGTCACACTTGAACCATGAATACACACACACACACACACACACACGCACACGCACCCGCACACACACACGCACACGCACAGAAAAAAAATGTTTTGGAAAAAAATGGACTGAATTCGAGTTCAGGTGGTTTTAATAAAAAAAATCCTTTTCTCATGGGTTAATTTGACCCTCTTAGGAATCAATGGAATCCATCAGTATACATAGAAAACCTAACAAATGCTCAAAATTAAGACTTAAAATGCCAAAAATGTAACCAAAAAAATGATGGCTAATGTGCATCTGAATGGATACTGAAGAGATAAACTCAGAAACTGATTTACTTCATAAAGAGCTATAAGGCCACAGTGGCAAGAGTAATGAAATATCATGTTATATTATTTTTAATTGGGTAAATCAAATAATAATAATAATAATAATAATAATAATAATAAATAAAAATAAAAAAATCACCCAAAAATAATAAAAATATATAAATAATAAAATAAAACAATATTATAAAAATTTGAATGAAAGTATAAATTTTAGGGCTTCGGGTCATTTTGACCCGCAATGTAAGTTTGTTACAGGTTGCGAGGAAAGAATGGGGTTTAAAAAAAAAAAAAATCTCACTCATGTATTTTTCTATCCTTTGAGGTGTGTGAGCAGGTTAGACATGTTGCACACTGCTCTGATAACAGATAGATAAACTTTATACTTGCTTCAAAGCATGGAAAATCCCATGTTTCTAGGCCTATCCATGCAAGTCATTCAGACCAGGAAACTCAATCAGGTGTCTGTCATGATCTGTAATCATTTCATTTATGATGGTGGCTTTGGGTGAAGGAGATCTGATCTTCAGTGTTTGTTTTGCTTTTCGTGCTTGCAATGTTGACTAGTTTTATATTAATCAAGTTTTTTTCTACATGACTGAGTAAGAGCTTTTGGCAGTCTCTCTTTGACAGATCTGTGAAACCAGCCTGTTGATATTTCCAAACAAGATTTCAAAGATAGCAAGAGAAAACAATACAACCACCGGTCATGGTTGTGCAACAGTGTTTGTAGATGTATAATAATGCATGTTTGTGTGGGTGTGTGTAAGTAGGCTCAATTAAGGTATAAAAGAAAACTGATTTCCTGACAGCAGAGGAATGTTGTTCATGTCCGCTCGGCTCGCTGGATGCACAGAATGACTCGTCTGGTGTGATTTCTGAGGGATCATTTTGTGATCTTCACAAGGATTAAGGCAGGAAATTCATAGGCTAAAGTCCCACAGAATCCACAATGGTCAAACATATTGATCGCATCAGAAACTCAATCCCGGGTCTGCACCGCCCGGACAACAACCTCCCGCCTCAAGGTGTTACGGTGGATATGGGAGAGTTTGATTATGGGAAGGAGCAGGACAAGAGAAAAATGTCGTTCTACAATCCGCTTGACCCCGTGCCAAAATATGAATATTACGCCAAAGACACGTGGACGGGACGTATAAAAAGCACCAGACCATCACTGGATGTTCTGCGCAAACCAGTAAGTGTCCAAATTAATATTGTAGATAATATTGTTTGGATGGCAACACTGAAATTTGGTGTTGATTCTCTGTATGCTCCTGTCAACAGCCGGAACCGGATGATCTTCCTCCACCACCAGAGGATGACGGACGGCCCAAAGTCAAACTCGTCCGCTTTGGATGGGTTCTGGGTGTCATGGTGAGAAAACACAAATCATACATTTGATCTCTTTAACGTCAGTTGTTTCTCCTAGACGTTAAATGTTGATTGTTTAAGTCTCTCACTTCTCATTTTTTTAAAGACATGTTACTGCCGTAACCTTGAGCTTAGGGTGACTCGATACTCTCCCAATGTCTCCTCTCACACTGTCCTATCAAGTAAAAAAGGCAAAAACCCCAAAATTATAACCTTCAACCTGCAATGAAAAGCCAGATGTCTCTCTCAGAGAACTACTTCTCATTAAATTCTCCCAAGAGCAGATGGGAGTCTGCATTCATTTCATAGCTCTAAACTGAATTTTGGGTCACTTTTCATCCCATTGTCAATTGAAATAATAAAGTACATTTCCCCCAAATGGTCATAATGCATCTTGCATTTTGTCTTTTTTGCTATCCATTTCAGATTCGCTGTATGCTGAACATCTGGGGAGTCATTATGTTCCTGCGGCTGCCGTGGATCACATCTCAAGCCGGAATCAGTGAGTTGATCCTTCATTTGGTTTATTTAATTCAGTTCATACCTAAACTTCAGTTAAAGTCACTTTACATTCTCAGATGCCTTTTAAACAGTATCATCCCAGCAAGAAATTATGCATTTAAAAGACATCTAATAGCTGTCCAAACACAGCCGTGACGTCTAGGCTTAAACAAGGCACAATTTGGGCTGTCAGTGAAAATTGAATAGATGTCTAACTATAGCCCAAGAATAGACTAGAACATGAAAATGTCAAATAAATTAAACCAAACACCTTGTAATCACCGTTGACTGCTTACATATTAATATCATACATCTCGCAAGTTATTTTGAGAAGAAAAAAAAAAAACGACATTAACCAAATTTAAGGTTATTTTGTCTGGGTTACTCATAGCCATGCTATATCGGGCCCATAGTTAACCGAGACGATGAAATGACAGCTATTGCTATTGATTTATAAGCCAATTTTACAGACATTTTACATATGTGCCTCAGGAATTCCTGAAATTTTTCTTTTCTGCTTGCAGTTCTGACCTACGTCATTATCTGCATGTCTGTCACCATCACAACAATCACGGCAACGTCAGTGTCGGCAATCTCCACCAACGGGAAGATCTACTCCGGTGAGTCAAATGAATCACTTGCCATGAGAAAGCAACATGTTTTAAGTAAATAAGACCTGTTTGATTTCATGTTGGTTTTATTCAGGATCTTTGTCTTGTTTTCCAGTAAAAACATGTAGATTCAAGATTCAAGAGTTTTATTTGTCACATACACAGTTATATACAGAATATACAACCGGCAGTGAAATGTAAACAGGTCCGCTCCATGGACAGTGCAAATTCACAGTTAAAAACACAAGGAGGAAATTATAATAGAAATAGGATATAAAAAAAAGTACTATCTATATATATATATATATATGTCTATATCTGTAGAATTATAAATAATCAAGTCAAGAGAAAAAAGGTAACAAATAAGGATAAAGTGGAATAAAATAATTGAAGTAGACTTTGCAGTGAGTAAACTGTAGACTTATAAATATGTGGTTAACAAATGTATAAAGAGTATAATGTGCAAACAGGTTTATGACAGGTTGTTACACAGTAACAACGAGAACAGAAAGTGCAGTGCAATGTCAGTGTATCGATGTTTATCCTGGACGTGAAGTCACGTGATGTTAAGTGACTGAGTTCAGGAGTCTGATGGCCTGGGAAGAAGCTCCTCCTGAGTCTCTCAGTTTTGGCCATCAGGCTTGGAAGCGCTTACCAGATGGTAGCAGCGTGAAATGAGGGTTTGCAGGGTGATTAGAGTCCTTGATGATCTTGGTAGCTCTACCTTTGCAGCGTTTGGTGTAGACGTCCTGCAGAGACGGGAGAGCTGACCCTGAGATACGCTCGGATAAGCGCACTACTCTTTGCAGGGCTTTGCGGTCATGACTGGTGCTGTTCCCATACCACGCTGTGATGCACTGAGTTAAAACACTTTCTATCGCCCTAAATAGAAAGTTTTCAGGATAGCTGGTGAAACCCTGAATTTCCTCAGCTGGCGCAGGTGGTACAGTCTTTGCCTGACTTTTTCACCTGTGTCTGAATGTGAGCAGTCCAGGTCAGGTCCTCGGAGATGTTTACTCCCAGGTACTTGAAGCTGCTCACTCTCTCTACTGGTGACCCGCTGATCATGAGGGGGAGTATGTCCCGTTGCTCTCTTCCTGAAGTCCACAATCATTTCTTTGGTCTTGCCAACATTCAGAGAGAGAGACAGTTGTCCTGGCACCATGATGTTAGATGCTCCACCTCGTCCAAGTATGCCGTCTCATTGTTGTTGGAAATGAGGCCCAGGACAACAGTATCATCAGCAAATTTGATGATAGAGGTGGAGCTGTGTGTGGACAAACAGTCATGCGTGTAGAGAGAGTAGAGCAGGGGGCTCAGGACACAGCCCTGTGGAGCTCCCACACTCAGGGTGATGGAGGTGGAGGTGGACTGGCCTATTCTCACCACCTGAGGCCTGCCAGTGAGGAAGTCCTCAATCCAGTGGCAGAGAGAAGGATTCAGGCGAGAGATCAGGAGTTTGGAAGTTAGCTTGGTGGGAACTATGGTGTTAAAGGCTGAGCTATAGTCAATAAATAGCAGTCTTACGTAGTTCCCACTTTTGCTGTCGATGTGAGTGAGGGAGGAGTGGAGGACATGAGAGATGGCATCTTCAGTCGATCTATTGGGACGATAGGCAAACTGAAGAGGGTCCAAAGTGTCAGGAATGAAGGCGCAAATGGTGTTTTTAATGAGTCTCTCAAAGACCTTCATGACTATAGACGTGAGAGCCACTGGACGATAGTCATTTAGGCAAGAGGGTTTACTGTTCTTAGGGACAGGGATGATGGTGGATTTTTTGAAGGAGGTGGGGACCACAGATGTAGCGAGGACTCATTAAAGATAGATGTAAACAACCCGGCGAGCTGATCAGCACAGGACCGCATAACACGACCTGAAATACCATCCGGCCCAGCAGCTTTCCTGGCGCCCACACGCTTGAGTGCTCTCCGAACTTCATCCTCCGAGACAGAGATCACGTGATTGTTGCTGCTCTGAGTAATTTCCTCTAACGCGCCACTTGGCGGAGTCGCGTTGCCGCGGTTACAGTCAAAGCGAGCATAGAAAGAGTTTAACTCGTTCACGAGCAACGGATCAACGCTTGCCTCTGCAGAGGATTTAGATCCAAAGGAGCAGATGGACCTCAGACCTTGCCACATGCGCGCGAGTCGTTGAGTTGGAAATGAGACTCCACTCGGTCTTTATAACGGAGTTTTGCGGCTTTAACTGCTCGTCTGAGAGCATAGCAGGACGATCTGTATTCATTCATATTCCTGAATGGAGACCAGCGTTGTAAGCAGCAGTGCGTGCGTTCACTGCCGCTGTGGATTGAATTGTCCACCCACGGTTTCTGATTTGAGAAGGACGTTATTGTTATTGTTTGCGTGGCTTGCTCTGTAAGCGTGTTGATGAAGCAAAGCGCCACGCGTCTGTGAACTCGCTGACGTCAGCTGAACTCGCTCGAACATGTCCCAATCCACATCGCCCAGAGCTGCCTGTAGCGCGGTCTCTGAGTGGGGTGACCAACGCTTAACTTCCCGCCTCACCGGGGGTTCCTGGAGGAGCTTTTGTTTGTATTCGGGAGTGAGGAAAATGGCGGCATGATCCGATTTGCCAAACGCTGGAAGTGACCGCGCTTTATAGGCGTTCTTAAACGGAGAGTAGCAGTGATCCAGTGTGTTTGCTCCTTGTGTGGGGCAGGAGACGTGCTGGTGAAAGTTTGGCAGGACTTTCTTTAGGTTTGCTTTGTTAAAATCGCCCGCGATAATGAATGCCGCGTCGGGATGTTGGTTTATGACGCCGCTGGCAACATCATGAAGGCCAGATAAAGCCAGCGCTGTGTCTGCCTGCGGTGGGATGTAAACGGCGGTCGCGACAACCGCAGAAAACTCCCTAGGCAGATAGAATGGGCGGCAGATGATTGTTAAATGTTCCAGATGAGGTGAGCAGGACCGCGAGAGAATGGTGATGTTCCTGGGATCGCACCATTTCTTGTTGATCATGAAACACACTCCACCGCCTTTGGATTTACCGGCCTCGGCTGTTCTGTCCATCCGAAAAACAGAGAAGTTCTCCGACGGCGTCACAGCTGTGTCCGGGACCGCGGGCGTGAGCCATGTTTCAGACAAACAATAGATATTACAGTCTCTCATGTCCCGTTGAAAACTTATCCTGGCTCTAAGATCGTCCATCTTATTATCCAAGGATTGAACATTTGCTAGAAGAATGCTCGGGAGAGGAGGTCTGAATGCCCTTTTCCTCAGTCTGTTACGGATACCAGCACGTTTCCCACGGTGTTTCTTTGTTCTACGCCGCTGGCTCTGTCCATTGTTCAACTCGGCGTTCCGAAGAATCTCAGATGGCCACAGAGGATCGGCGAAAGTGTCCTGAAACAGTCCAGTGTAGAGGTAACCAATGTCCAAAAGAGTTTTGCTGTCGTAGTAGATCAATGCAGATGATAAGTTTGTAAAAACTGAGAGTAAAAGAAAGTAAAATAGTAAATAAAAGCACAGTCTTCGCGGAGCGACCTGAACGGCGACCAAACACAGCGGCGCCATTTTTTGATCTTTTGATGTAATCATGCTTAAAACAAGATACGTTTACTCAACCTGATCTCATGGTTATATATTAATGAGACAAATACCAACAAATGCCATTTGCACGCTTTTGCTGAACAGTCTTAGGTGAAACACATGACACAAATACACTAGCCCAAATTAGTTAAATAAGGGAAACCCAGAAGTACCAAATACAATACACAAATTCATCAACAACACACCTACCAATATACCACAGTACAAGGTGGTGATTTCATATGAATTTATATGATTATTAGGAAAAAGTAAGCATGAAGGTCCACCCTGAACCGTACCTTTAAACATACCCATCACTGGGACATAAGTAAATCATACGAAAGAGATTGAATTAATTCATACGAATAAGCCACCAATTCACCAAAACGTCAAATATTTACAAATTACCATGAGATTGTGTTGTTTTACATGAGAATATAAGTGTGGAAGAAATGCATAATTTTTATTTGCTTTAAACGATTGTAGAAATTGTGTTCCTCCAGGTGGCACGTACTTCATGATCTCTCGAAGTCTGGGTCCGGAGCTTGGAGCGCCCATCGGTTTGCTCTTCGCCTTCGCCAACGCTCTCGCCTGTTCACTCAACACGGTGGGGTTTGCAGAGACCGTCAGAGATGTTCTCAAAGTGAGACACACTTACGAATAAATGCATTTATTGTTGGGTTTCAGGAAACTCAGAGAGCTGCATGAAAGAAAAAGCAGTACAATGTTTAACCCATACAAGCACTTTCAATATTTAACCAAACACTGTCCAGTACAGTACAGCTGTTTATATCTCACTTTCTCGCTTTTAAGGACAATAAAGCTCAGATGGTGGATGATGTCAATGACGTGAGGATCATTGGGACGATCACTGTCGTCATCCTCCTCTGCATCACATTCGCTGGCATGAGTTGGGAGGCGAAGGTATGGTCATCTGCTCTTGTCTTCGCTCATTTCCCAATATTTAATGGCATGACTGCCATTTGTTCTTCTTGGTTTTCGCTCCACCCCAGGCTCAGATCCTGTTCTTTATTGCGCTCTTGCTGTCCTTGGCTAATTATTTTGTTGGGACGGTCATTCCCCCCAGCATAGAGAAGCAGGCTGTGGGATTTTTTGGCTACCAGGGTGAGTAAACAAGATTCAAAACTAATGCAGGCATTAAGTGCATCCAGTAACTTTTGTTTATAATTTGGGAGTTGATATTTTGTCCTGGTACAACACAACTAATGCATAAAGATGGAAGCCAATTTCCACCATAAGAAAATAAAAATCATGCTTTGAGAAATCATAACTATAACATAAGTAAAAACTATGACATATTAAGTCATAATTATGAATTGTTTTTATGAATTATTGGTATGTCATCATTTAGACAGTTTATCTCATAATTATGACTTAGTCATAATAACTGTGCTTTTTTTTAAAAAAGAGGACATATGTTTTATTTCACGTTCAACTCTCTTTAGTGTGTAATGTTGTTGTTTGAGCATGAAAAAGCTCTGCACATTTCCATGGAAAATTTTAGAAAAGAGAAGAGAGAAAGAACCAAAGCAAAGAAGCCCCAGCAAAAAGAAGAGCCAAAGAGGAGAGAGTCAGAGAGTAACAGAGACAGAGCAACAGTTACAATCTTCTTTTAGCCGTTCCTTGACAATGTGACTAAAACCCAAATATGAGACATTCAAACTGACCAATCAGGTAATTACAACTTCCCCACTGTACTAAAGGTGCGACTATCCACACCTCTGTCTTTAGGAATTCCAAAGGGCCCTTGTGGTAAGAAAGATGGGGGATTGAAACAGTAAAGCACATGTCTTTTCAAATATCCTTGATTATTTTCAATCCTACAATTCTTCCAGCTGATATTTTCATATCAAATCTGCTGCCTTCCTTCCGGGGTAAAGACGGATCTTTCTTCAGGATGTTTTCTATCTTCTTTCCTTCTGCCACTGGAATTCTGTCTGGTGTCAACATCTGTGGAGATCTCAAGGTAATCGTATTGTTTTTCAGGTGGAGCGTGGAAAGTAGGAAAAACGCTACAAAAATTATGAATGTGTGTCCATGCTTTTCCAGGATCCAAGTGGTGGGATACCTAAAGGGACACTGCTGGCCATATTCTGGACCACCTTGAGCTATTTATTCATCGCAATCACATGTGGTGAGATTAGACATTTTTCTGCTCTGTTTTGTACCTTAAACTCCTATAATTAGTGAAATTAGTCTTATTGGTAAACGGTCCGCCACACTGAAGCACTTCCCTCTCTCCCCCCTTAGCTTCAACTGTTGTAAGAGACGCTTCTGGTGATGTGAACGATAGTTTGGTGCTATCGAATTCTTCAATCCACTGCAGTGGTCTGGGCTGTAAATTTGGCTGGAACTTTGACCGATGTGAACAGAACTACACATGTAGCTCTGGACTGGCAAACAACTTCCAGGTGAGCGCGTTGCCCCAGTTAGCACAATTGTGATGTTTGGTGAACTCTGACTGCTGGAAAGTGGAGTAGATTTTACATTCACATCAATGCATTTAACACAATGACTAGCAACACTACATTTTTAAAAGGTATTTTACCAGTACATACATTATCTGGGAATCAAACCCATGAATTTGGCATTGCTGTTGAAGTCTAGTGCAATTTTGTAACTATTTACTAAAAAATAAAATAAAATAAATAAATAAAAAGTTATTGCCATAACACAGTTACAGCAGCCAGTGAAAAAACTGTTAAAATGCCCAACTAAAGCAAACACTGATCACCATAATGGTAACTTCCTATTTTCAAGGAAACATCAACATCTAAACCTCTGTTAACTCTCAATAATTCTTAATTGGTTAGTAATGCGTGAAGCTGGTAATGCTGCTTGTGGAGTTGTTTAATCCTCCTCTGCTGAGATCTTCAGAGATTTAATGTCTTCTTTTATCTTCAGTTGATTTCATCTAAAGCTGTGGCTGAAGTCAGTTGTGTTTCTCTTTTCTTCAGTGATTCAGTTATCATCAGGTGTTCATCATTAATGCTCAATCATCACTCAATTAATCACTTAATTAAGTAATTATTTATTATTTTAATTAACTCTGCTTCAGTGTTACATTTAACACCCTGCTGGTGGTTCCCATATAAACACATGTAACCGTCGTAGGCCAATAAGAGCTGTGCATGTAAACTTCACTCCCCTGATCTCAAGAGGTGCTCTAGTGACTGATGCTAGAGCCTCCTTGTTACAGTGACCGCCTCTTACGCCGGAGACCACTCGGAGCAGGTTGAGTAGGACCGGTTACACACAGTGTTAATTTAACCCCAGGATTTTACTGTGGATGGATGGCTGAATGAATGAATGAATGAATGAATGGATGGATGGATGAATAGATGGATAATGGATGATGGATGGATTGACTAAGGTTATTTTTCTTCAGGTTCTTACCACAGTTTCAGGATCTGGCCATTTGATTACCATTGGGATCTTTGCCGCCACCTTGTCATCAGCACTGGGTTTCTTGGTGTCTGCACCCAAAATATTTCAGGTAGACGATGTGACTGTTTTGATAATAATGTTGTTTTTCTCGCATGTAACATTGTATGTGTTTTTTCACATAGTGTTTGTGCAAGGATAACATCTACCCCTACATTGGCTTCTTCGGGAAAGGTTATGGGAAAAACAACGAGCCTCTACGAGGATACATGCTCATGTTCACCATCGCTTTGGCTTTCATCCTCATCGGTGAGTCCTGGATCTCCTCCAGATCAGTTAGTGAGGTGTTACTCTCTGCAGATGTTTTAACATTTGGTGTAATGTTGATCTTTTCAGGTGATCTGAACACAATTGCTCCTCTGATCTCCAACTTCTTCCTCTGCTCTTACGGCCTCATTAACTTCAGCTGCTTCCATGCGACGGTCACCAAATCACCTGGTGAGAACTTCATCATCAACAGTTTTCGCATTGTGTAAATGACAGACTGGATTAACAGACAAACTATATGTGAATAAATAAATAAATATATATTTTTAGATCGTGTTGTCATCTAAGGCAATATTTTTGTAAAACAGGCATTTAGAATTATGCTCCTGTCAAGTTTAGACACTTTAATCTTATTAATTATTATATGATTATTGATAAATGGATGGAAATGAATAGATACAATTCTTCATGGCTCTGTGAGAGATTAAAATAGGGTTTAATGTACAGTGATTTGGTCCATAATCTGTGTCTAATATTTGTATTTGTGGTCTGTGTCTCGCAGGTTGGCGGCCGCAGTACCGTTACTTCAGTCCGTGGACGTCTCTGTTTGCTGCTTTCTTGTCTTTTGTCCTCATGTTTCTGTTCACATGGTGGGCCGCTCTCGTCACGTTCGCTATCGTCCTCTCCCTCTTAGGCTACGTCACCTATAAAAAGCCTCGTGTGTATATGATGTATTTCCGATTGTGATCATCAAAACTTTATGTTCAGTTATTTGAACGCACTGACTGTTGTCTAATCGTGTGTCCAGGGGTTAACTGGGGCTCATCTTATCAGGCTGGTTTCTACAACATGGCTTTGTCCTTCTCAATGTCTCTGACTGGTGTGAGTGATCACGTCAAAAACTACAGGTGAGACTGTAAAAGTTAAATATTACCAAACTGACCGCGATCACGATACACCAGCCACTCACATATGAACTCTCTCTTAGGCCTCAGTGTCTCGTTTTAACCGGCCCTCCAAACGCCCGTCCCGCTCTAGTGGATTTTGTGGGCACTTTCACCAAAAACATCAGCCTGATGCTCTGTGGGAACATAATCATGGTATGAACCATATTTAATATACACAGATAAAGTGGCAATATGTACAGTAATGAGTGGGCTTTTGCTTCCTTTTCCTTTGAGAAGAATATCTGTGTGAATGGGTGTTCTCTTTCGATGTAAAGAGGTCCATCTCTGCCTGCCCTAATATGCTCCAAATCATGCGACTCGTATGGGGGTGGTGTCTGAGTGGAGATTGTTCTGTGCCCACAGAAGAAGGCAGCACACCAGCCTGTTTAGCGGACAAGACTTGAGACCCCCCTGTTGATTTATATAGGCTACCAATGTCATGCTGTCTGGCTGGAGTGGGACATGGTGCCCTCTGGGTTCTGACCGGAATTTTTTGAAGGCCAGAAGTACTGCCACCATTTCTAGACAGTTAATGAGCCAGCCCGACATTAGCTCTGGGCGCAGGGTGGAGGGCGCCCTACCCATCTTGGAGGCATACAGATGGGATGATTTCCAGGGGACCAGAGCTATACGGTTTTCCAGTTTTCCACACGGAAAAGTGTGTTTATGTGAATTTTTGACCATTCTTCTGGAAGTGCAATTGTGAGGTCAGGCACTGATGTTGGACGAGAATGCCTGGCTCGCAGTCTCCGCTCTAATTCATCCCAAAGGTGTTCTATCGGGATGAGGTCAGGACTCTGTGCAGGCCAGTCAAGTTCCTCCACACCAAACTCGCTCATCCATGTCTTTATGGACCTTGCTTTGCGCAGTCATGTTGGAACAGGAAAGGGCCATTCCTAAACTGTTTCCACAAAGTTGGAAATTAAATTGTCCAAAATGTCTTGTTATGCTGAAGCATTAAGAGTTCTTTTCACTGGAACTAAGGGGCCAAGCCCATCCCCTGAAAAACAACCCCACCCCATAATCCCCCCTCCACCAAACTTTACACTTGGCACAATGCAGTCAGGCAAGTCCCGTTCTCCTGGCAACTGCCAAACCCAGACTTGTCTATCAGATTGCCAGACAGAGAAGTGTGATTGGTCACTCCAGAGAACACGTCTCCACTGCTCTAGAGTGGCGGTGTGCTTTACCCCACTGCATTAAACCCATTCCATGAAGCTCTCTATGCGCTGTTCTTGAACTAATCTGAAGGCCACACAAAGTTTAGAGGTCTGTAGCTATTGCCTCTACAGAAAGCTGGCGACTTCTGCGCATTGTGCGCCTCAGCATGCGCTGACCCCACTCTGTTCCCAATTGCTTCCACTTTGTTATAATCCCACTAACAGTTGAGCATGGAATATTTAGTAGTGAGGAAATGTCACAAATGGACTTATTGCACAGATGGCAACTTATCACAGTACTACACTTGAATTTACTGAGCTACTGAGAGCGACCCATTCTTTTTTACAAATGTTTGTAGAAGTGTCTGCATGCCTAGTGCTTGATTTTATACACCTTTCCCCATGGAAGTGATTGAACGCCTGAATTCAATGATTTGGAGGGGCGTCCAAATACTTCGGCAATATAGTGTATGTGGGGAGCACTGAGTTCGGGACAAAATTCCAAGCTCTGAGCCCTCCCCTCAGACAGCACGCCAAATACGCATATGTTTAATTCTGTTTGATTATTTGTGTGAACTCGTGAAATGGCTTATTCAGTGTGCACTCGTGATGTATGTTGTGGGTTTATTGCACTCTCATGCTTTCAGGAGGACGAGAAGTCCAGTTTTCCACAGCACAGCACCGATATGCTGGTGGACTGGCTGAATCAGAGGAAGGTTCGATCTTTCTACACGTCCTTCAATGCTGACAGTCTGAAAGATGGCACGCACAATCTCATGCAGGTAAGACCATCACTAATCTGTTCTAACACCTTTTTGTTCTCCTCATTACATCCTTCTCAAACAGTCAATCACCTTTCTAGGCTTCAGGTCTTGGTAAACTGAAGCCGAACACCCTCGTTATGGGATACAAGATGAACTGGCGGGAATGTAAAACTGAGAGCTTACAGGACTATGTCAACACCATCAGGTGAGTTCAGATGCTGCTTTTGTTCACAAATATCAGTTTATTTGCCATACATGTCTTACTATATTGATATTGTTCGATGTTTATCTCTCAGCAACGCGTTTGACTCCTGCTACAGCCTTGCAATTCTGAGAATGATGGATGGGTTGGATGTTACGGATGTTTTGCAGAGTTCAGGTGTGTACTGTGTGTTTTATACAGTATAATGGCTTGAGGATGGATTGATGCTGCAGTTTGGAGGCATAGATATAATTTGATGTGTGTTTGTTTTGGCTGAAGGCAGATCATCTGCAATTGACAATCCGGCATTCGACGCAGACGAAGTCAAGGAATCCAAAAACGACGAGACCGATCGGAATTCAGGTGACCTGTCTTTTTAATGCGCTCATTAACATAATTTGACAATAATATAATATAATTTGACACACCCTGACGTCATTTAATACCAAAGCCAATAACTATAACGATAATGAAGATTTTGTTTTAAAAATCATTCGTAGTCCACAACACAACTGTAACGATAATGACAGAGGAATGATTGATCATTTGAATCATTTTCAGATTTTTTTTTTTCTGCTGATAAATGATAAAAACACTGCCAACCAATCAGAATCAACTTGACTTTATAGAGCTTGAGCATTTAAAGTGGCAGATGACAATGTAGCGCATGCTTATAATAAACAGAACAGTATTGTGCATTGGTGTGGATACTAAAATAGTTATCATTATAGTTATCCTTACATTTATTGTTCTTTGTGTGAGCAGGCCTTAAATAATCATAAACTAATAATAACATTAAATAGTAGAATGTTATAATCAACACTTTCCTGATGTCATCACTCTGTCAGCCAATCAGAATGCTTCCATTATACTCAACAAAGCCATGTTGTTTCAATCAAGCTTCATTTGGTGGGATCTGACCCCTAAACCTCCTTTTTAGATATTTCTGACGATGGCTCGAGCGATCAGGTCAGATCAGTGTTTCAGACGAAACAGGGCAGGAAGACTATTGACATCTACTGGATCTCTGATGATGGAGGTGAGACACGACTACCTGAAAGACTTAATAAATAAATAAATAAATAAATCATGGCATGAATTTCCAAACTAGTTCAGTCTGTGTTTGTGTTGGTCTAGCTGCTGGACCAACATGGGTTTGACCTGGTAAAGCCAGTCAAAGCTCAAGGGGGTCTAATAAACCTCCAGCTCGATCCATTTTCTTCTTCTGAATGCTGTTGCTCTCTTTCAGGTCTGACTCTTTTAGTGCCGTATTTGTTGACAAGAAGAAACCGCTGGAAAAAGTGTAAAATCAGAGTGTATATCTTAGGAGACCAGGAGACCATGAAGGAAGACCGTAAAGAGTGAGTGGATCGTTACATCACCATCATCTGTTACCAGTTTTGATATGCAGAAACAGTGGTTCTTTAAACGGGTTTTCTCATTCCAGCATGAAGATGCTGTTGAAGAGATTCCGGCTGGAGATCGAGGACATCGTGGTGATAACAGACGTGGATAAAGCTCCTCTGCCAAAAAAGTGCGAACCGTGCGCAAATACACACACATACATGCAGGTTTGTAGAAACTGATGTGGTTTGTTTCCTCTCTGCTCCTGTAGTTGGCAGCGGTACAAGGAAACCATCGCCCCCTTCATGCTGAGTGAAGAACAGGCTGGAGGAGACGTACAGGAGCTCAAAAGACTGAGTCCATGGAAAGTTTCCAACAAAGACTTGGAGGCCATAAAACCCAAGGTATGTGTATTTTTTTTTTTTTGCTTATTTCTGAATGTTTCCTGAACTTTAAAGAAATATGTATTTTAAACTTTTTGTTTCCTTGGTTATACATATACGTTAAGGGAACATTCCATTTTATCAAACATTATCTGAACATTACTTTTGAATGTCCTGAAACTAGTAGTAACATTTAAAAACAGGCGCATGTTCTAAAACGTTTCAGATAAAAACATTCCACAGATGAGGAATAAATAATATTTTTGTGCTAACGTTTTGAGAACATTATTAAAGACTAGATGTCTGAACATTTTCTTAATGTTACTGGAAGAACGTTTATTCATAACCAGAGAGAACCTTGCCAGACAATTATGAGAATGTTCCCTGTTAGCAGGGATCCATCAGAACCTCTATTTGACTGTCTTTTATTTTCAGGTGGAGAGGACGGTGAGACTAAACGAAATCATCAAGAAGAATTCCATACACGCTGCTTTAGTTGTAATGTGAGTATAGATTCAATAAAATAAACACTAAAATAAAAAACAAAAACTCTATACAGTAGTCATATTTAAACAACAGAATTACTAAAACAACTAAAATTGGTAACACTTTACAAAAAGGTCTCATTTGTTAATATTGTGTGGCATCATAAGAGGGTGCGTCTTTCCTGAACCATGCATGGAACCTTTGGGCCTTCACAAATTCTGTAAAGCCACTACGACTTAATATTTATTTCTTTGAGGAGTCATAACTACTGGCCAGTGTAGGGTCTAGGTCTATGAAGGCTTTCTGTGACTTCCAGATATCAGATAAAAATTTATCTGTTGGCCATTTTTCTCTGAAAGCAGTGCTCTCAAAGGCATGCAGGTAAGCTTCAACATCATCATTCTCTCCCATTTTAGGAGCAAAGCCACCAGCCCATATCCTGCTAACATCTTTCTTTAACTTTAAGGTTATTAGCCCTAAAATGATTTGGTGCTGGATTTTACTAATTTCTATAATTGTCTTCAATTTTACAATCAATTGACTGTGTACATAGAAACTCAGGTCCTCCACTCTGGAACACTCTGGCAGTCATCCACATGCCCGCATTCTCCACCATATGTGACAACATAAGAGGTTCAGGACCTTTAACTTGTGCAGTTGCCCAGTAAACACCACTTCAACAGTCTCTTCCGTATGCTGGTGTGGGTTTCTAACAAAAGGTTATCAACATAAATCTCTTCAGCTCACAACAAACAACTTATCAGTACCACGTTGGTGTCTTTTCCCAGCCACACACACCTTGCACCATTCTTTCACAGCCCTATTAGATCCTACTTCTGGTCTTATTAGCTGCAGCTGCTCTCTCTGGCAGCCTGGGTTTTGTAGTCCTTAATGGGCAGCCATCTTGCCCCCCAGCTTCCACGTGTGGTGACCTGGGAATGGTAGTTCTTAACAAGAGGCCCTCTTGCTCCAGCCATCTTAGAGCAATGTATCTGCCCTCTAGAACACGCCCTCTTATGGTGCCACAATTGGTTAATGCATTATTAAACATAAACTAACAATGTTGTGCTATATGTTTATATATTTTATAGTTAATAGTTAATAAAAATACAATTGTTAATTGTCGGTTCATGTTATTTCACAGTGAATTAACTAATGTTAACATAAAACTTTTGATTTTAAAAATGCATTATTAAATGTCGAAATTAACATTAACAAAGATTCTTAATTGCTGTAGAAGTACTGCTAATTCTTAGTTCATGTTAACTAATGTTAAAAAATAAAACCTGATTGTAAAGTATTACCATGAAATAATTCAAAATATTAACAAAAACTATAATAGTATATCAATGGTATTAAAATACACTGTAAAACCCAACAAGGTCAGCTAACTCATTTCATTTGAGGAAACCGATAACCTCAATTCAATTAGGGTTTAAAAACAAAAACAATAGTTATGAGTACTCTGAGCTTATTCTAATCAAGTCCACTAAAACAAGGATATTTCTTAATATACAATTAAACTTTACGTTGCATTTAGCTCACAATAGCATGCATAAAGTCAAATTAAGCTAATTCATTACATTTGAGGACACATATTGCCTTAATTCATTTAAGTTTAGAAACCAATAGTTATGAGTACTCTGAACTTATTTCACTTATGTTCACTAAAAGAAGATATACATTACAGTCAAGAAATTGATTCATTAAGTGATGATTGGGCATTAGTGATGGACACCTGATGATAATGAGCAGAATCACTGAAGGAAAGAGAAACACAAGAACTACACTGACTTCAGACACAGCTTTAGATGAAATCAACTGGAGATAAAGAAGACATTAAATCCCTGAAGATCTCAGCAGAGGAGGATTAAACAACTCCACAAACAGCATTACCAGCTTCGCACATTACTGACCAGACTGACTTTATTTCTGTCAGACATCTATAGAAGCTCTTACTGAGAATTAACAGAGGTTTAGATGTTGATGATTTATTGAAAATATTTGGTCACCGTTATGGTGATTAGTGTTTGCTTTAGTTTGACTCTTGGATTTTGTGAATGTGAATTTGTAGTCTTTGTAACAGTGTTTACTAAAAATAGTATTAATACTTTGTCGCAAAGAAAGCCAGAAACAAATATGATCATGTGATATAGCTTTGAGCATTATGAAGTAGATGAATTCATTAATCTTATCCCTGACCAAAAGTAGTTATTTGTTATTAATAGACTATATTCACCAACAGAAAATCAAAATTCAGAATGTCTGATCCATTGCAAGAAAGTATTGTTTTTGAATATAATGTATTAATATATCAAATAATCTCTTAATTATCCAGTTATCATGCTGGGAACTAGACATTTTCTATAACTCATTACTCATAGTTTGAGTTCTGTTTTCAGTCATTGTGTCCACATACCTCTTGGTAATATTTGAGTGCAATGAACTCATTTTTATTTTAGTATATATAACTGTTAAGTTTTACAGTGTAACACTGATGTAGGTAGTTAGACTAGTTAACCCATCCCATTGGGTGTGTGTGTTTCAGTTCTCTTCCAGTCCCTGATGTCAACTGTCCCAGTTCTCTCTATATGGCCTGGATTGAAGCGCTGAGCTACGGCATCCACTGTCCCGTCCTCCTCATACGAGGAAACCAAGAGAACGTCATGACCTTCTACTGCCAGTAAAACACTCACATTAATGTGAGTTCATCATTAAACTCAATTATTACTGCATGTGAAGCTGCTGTCAGTTTCAGTTTCCATTACCCTTCAAATTGCGCAAATTGAAATTGCTAGTTGAAAATACGCCCAATGGAAACGTGTCAATTGTGCAAAAACTCCCATATATTGCAAAAAAGATTTTACGCTCGCATGAGGTGGTTTTTCAGGCAATTCAAAAAAGGAGATTTCTGCAAAACTGCAATGGAAACATGCAAGTACATGGAATGGAAACAGTTTTTCTGCATTTACAGGTCACCTGGTGTACGTACAAGTGGATCATTCTTTACAGATGACGATATGTTTGGACAGAAGACGAGACAGAGTTCTTTATTAAACTCATAATAGACAATTGAATTACAGGAATACTGGATTCTACACACAGAAATGCCACATTATCATGAAGACCTTGAAGCAGATATGAGGGAGAAACACACACACACACACCTCATATGTGACGCTCAAGTATAAGGTGCTTTCCTTGCCATTAATGCTTGGATAACACACCTATGTCTCAGATTAAAAATAATGCAGTGGCTGAGATATACATAAACCTACCAACATACGTGGCATAATTTTTGGAATGACTTAAGTTTTAGTCGCATGACAGCGGGTAATGGAAACGCTGTCATTTCACAAACGTATTTTTTATTGGCATTTTGCAAAAGCTTTCGCAAAACTGTAATGGAAACGTGGCTAGTGTGAAGAATCAGACCTGTTGAACTGAAATGAGCCGCTTTATTCTCTTGTACAATGATTCTACTACTGCCAGTATATATTTATATCACATGTTCTTATATATGTATCTTCGAGGATGTCAGATTCAGACAGATTCGGCTAGAAATAATACAAAATAAATACTGTAGAAATGCAGTGCAGTTATGCTGGTGGAGGGAAACAATGAAACTTGGTTACACTTTATCTTGTCCGTGTTACAGTGTAATTATGCATTAAAGTACTGAGTACAAATAATTAACTATGTGTACTTACTGTGGCATCAGGGTTAGGATTTATGTGTGGTTTAGGTTAGTGGCATGTAATTAATCACAGTTTATAGTATAATTACTATAGTCACTACATGTAACAAAGACACTAAAATACAGTGTTACCTGGAACTTTGTTTCAAGCGTAGAAATGTCATGCAATTTATACAAAGACAAAATTATAATATTATAAAATATGTTTATTTGTTCTTGCTTGTAAAATTACATTTCATAGACCAAAACAATATGATGAAACTTGTTGAAAATGTTACAATGTCTTGTCAGATCAAATGTCTTGATCTGCTTTTCAATGTGAAAAATACAATTTAGCACAATGATGAACATCTCAATTTTCATTGATTGTCTCATTACACCAAGTAGAAAAAAAAACATGTTATAAAAGCTGTTCAATCACATGGAAATAAACAATTTTAAGCATCACAAATTTAAGAATATATTACAGCTGAAATAAACACAGATTGCATGGAGTGTTTGTGTGTTTCTGTTTTATGGTCTTTATCAAAAAATTATTAAAAAAAACCAAAAAAAAAAACCATTACAATATTTATCACATAATTAATATGCCAAATTATTTAAATTACACTTTAAATCTAGCAGCTTCAGCCCTTTACCTTCAAAACCTTGACACAGATATGATTTCACAGCAAAAAGAAAAATATAACAGAAATACAATAATAATGAGCTTTAAGCAAGAGGATAAATGTGCAAAAAGAACACACATTTGGTATACTAAAAATGCAATTTACAGTGGCTTCAAACTTATTTAGATTCATACAATGCCAAAGTCATGGGTTCAATTCGCAGGGAATGCATGAACTCATATCATATATTTCAGAATAAAATGTAATAGAATATTTAATATGCAATATATTTAATATTTAAATTGTATGCACACATTTTAAAGTGTGATAAGTGTTTGAGGCTGCTGTGGCTTATTTAAAAAAAATGTTCTATAGCAAACGACAAAATCTATGAACTGCACATGGCCAAGTGAGTTGGAGTTGGAGTAAGACACCATAGCTGAATAAGGTCAAAAATGAATAGATATCACCATATTTCCCCAGTTGATTGATTATATTGAGAATCGCAATAATTTTTTTGCGATGTTATGTTTAAATATGCAGTATGTAATGAAATCTGCACTAATTTGCATACATTTCCAGATTTTGTTTCCAGTTTGATTTTAACATATTACATATAAAGGTTTTTTTCTGAGGGGATTTTCACCATGTGTTTAGTAATATAGTGTCTTATAAAATGATATCCATGATATATGAGCAAACCCCTCAGTAAAAACCTTTAGATTTTTGATTTTACTAAAATGTTTTAGTTTCAGTCACCATTATGGAGATCAGTGTTTCCTTTGGTTGGGCTCTTGAGCTTCATTTACATTAGTGCAAATCTCTTCATATTGATGCAGTGATGCAACAATAAAATCACAAATGTTGGATTTCAAAAGGAAGGGAGTGTGTGTGTGTGTGTGTGTGTGTGTGTGTGTGTGTGTGTGTGTGTGTGTGTGTGTGTGTGCGTGTGTGCGTGCGTGCGTGCGTGTGTGCGAATGATAGAAATATTTCATTTCAATTAAATTATCAAGAACTCTCAGTTCTTGTTTAGTCACTAGAGCTCTTGTGTAAGTGAACTATACTAACTAAGCATTTGTCAGTACAACATAATGTTCCTGTTTCACTTTAATCGGTTTGCATGCTTTTTTTAAAGTAATTCTAACTAATTCGATTTTACAGTGTAGTTTGAGTAAGACATTTTATGAAAAGCCAACTAGACAAAAGTCTCAAAATTGACCAGTGCATGAAAAAAAAAACATTTTCCTGTAGTGACTTGCCTTAAAGAGCCAGGATAAGCGAGTAAATCACATGAGAGTTTTACTGGCAGTAGAAGGTCATAACGTTCTGCTGGTTTCCTCGTATGAGCAGGACGGGACAGTGTAGACCGCAGCTAAGCGTGTCCAACCAGGCCATGTAGAGAGCACTGGGACAGTCCGCCTGCGGTACGGGGAGAGACCTGAAACACACGAGTTCATTAATAATTAACAGGTGTGTTTACCCGCCAATTATGATTCTTATCGTTTCATATGTAAATGATTTATGAGGCTCCAGTATTATCAGATTGTGCTTTGTGTGTGTATGAATCACATATTGACCAGCAGCCAGTAATGGTTAATGGTCTCACAGTCAATACTCACACTAGGACCAGTGCGGCGTGCTTCGAATTCCTCCGTATGATCTCGTTCAGGCGCACTTTTCTCTCCGACTATCAAAGGAGGATGGACAATTGAGTTGCCAAGTGGGATTTATGATTGTAGCAGGACATTGAGGTCAAACACACAAACCTTCAGTTTTAACGCGTCCAACTGTTTGTCTGTGACCTTCCACGGACACTCTATCCTCTGCTGTTGCGCCGTCCTCTCGTCCAGCTGTGTCTCGTTCAGCCTGAAGGGGGCGAGTGTTTCCTCAAAGCGCCTTGTACTAATGACACCAAAGAAGTTCTGTTAGTGTGTTTGGGTGTTAAAATTCACTTGAATCTAGTTAAATCACACTAAATCCAAACTAAAACTGGGGTAAATGTACCTTTTTGCAAGGGCTGGCAGTTCGCTGTCCGTCATTACGATGACATCATGAACATCCAGTCGGAAACGCTGGAGCAAAGTCATCATTCTGAGTAAAATAAGACATTTAGTTCATCAGTAGTTATCAGAATAGAGTTACAGTTACTGACAGCTTTCATGTACATTCAATCTTCACTTTAAACCGTTTAAGGAGCTTGTATTTGTGTCGTTTAATTAAATTGTTGGCGGATTCCAAAAATGTTGATTCTAATGATTCAATGACTCTCCCAATTCTGATGTGTCAAATAACTGGTGCTTTGAAGAGTCTAATGAGTCGGTTCTTCATACAATGACGATGAAATGTAAATGGTAAATATGAATAATTGTGATGATCTGCATGATTTGAAATAATGAGGTCTAATGTTCTTGTTGAATATGCTGATTTAAATGATTATAGAGTACAAGATCATTCGATCTTGGGAGAATTTGATTGAGAAATGCTTAAGTTCATATTGAGATCCCTGACTTTTTGGATTGCAGACTTTAGTATCTTGCAGGGCTCCAGGCTGCGACCAAAAATATAAATTTGCAAGGGATATTTTTGCCGAGATCGCCACTGGCAACCATATAAATTTAGTTGTTAAGATTAAAAATTGCGTGGCTTTTTACCGGCATGTTCTGTGCTGAGTAGCCCATCACATGTATAATTGTATAATTTGTTGTGTTGATGTAATAAAATGAGACGACGCGGTGCAAAGTTACAGTGGAAAAAAAACCTCACTGAGTCTGAGCTCCAACATACACGTGTCAAAACGGAAAATATCAGGCTTTTTTAAAGCCCTCATCTCTAGCGAGCAACAACGCTGATGGCTGTGCCAGCATGAATGAGAGAGAGAGAGAGAGAGAGAGAGAGAGAGAGAGAGAGAGAGAGAGAGAGCGAGAGAGAGGTGGAGACATGTTAATGAATGAACATCCAGGTACTGTAAAAGTGCAGGAAGGCAGTGTCTATTTCTTGCACACAACGTGGATAAACTACAACAGATAAACATGACAGCTGTGTGATGCAAACTAATCGCTAACAATTCTCGTTTTTAATTGATACTGAATCTGATATGGATTCTTATTCGCAATATAATTGAATTTGTGCTGTTTTCTGTTACTGCCTGAACTTCATGTTTTTGTAGCGCAGGCATCCATAATCGCAGAACAATTTGTACTTAACTGTCACCTTTAATATGTCACTTTTAACTTGTTTGTTAATTTTAGTAAACAATTAACAAACTTTAAACTTTTTGGCACTCTTTAATGTGGCCTGAGCTTGGAAAGAGCTTGTGTAAAACAGCTCAAGAACAATCATGTTCAAATTTTGTATTTTTTTTTGTCTGGGGCCCTGTCTTGGCAAATCTGAGCACAGTTTGAGACATTACTGAGATCTCTTCTCTTTTACTGGGGTCTTTTTTTAGAAACAGTTCTCCATTTAATCTAATTGCCATCTAGAAGAAGTAACTGAGATGTTCAAATCTCCTCTGGGTGATGGTTCAAATGATTCACGAGTCTCACTCTTTGCGGTCATCCTCTATGGTTTGCTGCTCTCCGATGATGAAAACTCGGACTTTGCATCGTGTCCAGCGTTTCCTTCTGGTTAACAGGTACGGCACTAACAAAGTCAAACCTGAGACAAAGAGCAAGGACTACATTACTCAATTGTTTCAAGTTAACTGAAGGGTTATCAAACCCACATTATGACAGCCGAAGCCTGGTAATGATTACAGTCTGTATCTAACCTCCATCATCAGAGATCCAGTACACGTCGATGGTCTTCTTCCCTTGTTTATTCTGGAACACAGTTTTGATCTGATCCTTCACCATGTTCTTTGTGTTGTCAACGTCTATGAGGGAGAATCAGTTGAACAGAGAACACAGAAATTAGATAAGGACTGAAGAACAAAGAGAAGACGCATTGATCGGCTTGAGTTGATTCACCTGAGTCGCAGTCTGAGTTCTCCTGATCAGACTCGATGGCCTCGTCCATCTCAAAGGCCTGATTCACTGTCAGATACACAGGACAGAGTTACCGCAATAATCCACATGTACTAAAGAAGCACACACACACTGACAAACAGGACATACCCTCAGTCTGTAACTCCTCTCGGATGTCCAGTCCGTCCATCATGCGCAGAACACACACGCCGTGGTTGGAGTCGAAAGAATCACTGAGACCAAAGAAAAATACTTCATTTCTGCTTCCGGCAGAGTGAATCTCACAAAAACATGTCCTGCTCACATTTCAGGTCTCAATATTTAGCATGAAGGAAATTAAGCCTTTATAGCAGAATTAAGCATGTTTTCCCTCCAAATTTCAAATTTCCCTCCAAATTGTAACTTTCATGGTCAACGGAGATTCTCTTTAGAAAAGGATACTTTAAAGTGTTTTTTTTATTGTTTGTTTTTGCATTACTGGGCACGTGTTCACTATACAAGCAGACTTACAATTGCTAATTGTAAGTCTGCTTGTATAGTGATGATTTTTATTCTCCAGTGCTGTTTATGATGCTTTCTAGTGAGTTTGTGGTACATTTAATTTAATGTAGAAAATATGTTAATACTGTGTTTGTTAATTTTCAATATGCAAGCAGACTTACAATCGCTCTTCACTTTTAAAAATAAGCTATGAATTGTAATAGATGTGAAATGTAAATTGTTAATGTAAAATTTCACATTTTCCCTCCAAATTTCGCATTTTCCCTCCAAATTTCACATTTTCCCTCCAAATTGTAATTTTCATTCTCAATGGTGAAAAGGCTACTTTAGGTGTTTTTTATATATATATATATATAATCTGCATAAATTAAAGTAGCATAACAAAAAACTTGTATGGTGTCTACTTTACAAATAAAATAAATTATCTTTTTTTTGTTTGCATTATAAGAAAGAAAAATGTTTTCCCTCAATACTGTGCCTGTGATTAATTGTGCTTATTTTCCTTTAAGCCAGATATAGTTTGATAGATCTTAGGGATTGTGAGGTAGTTTTCACTCACTATATGGTGTTGATGTAGTCCTCTATGCCTTGACTGCTGCTCTCCTGCCAGTTCATTTTGAATCCCACCACCAGTATATTCGGCTTCAGCTTTCCCAAACCAGAGGCCTTAAGAGGGGAAAAAATACATTTTCTACATTAAATTAAATGCACCACAAACTCACTAGAAAGCATCATAAACAGCATTATAGAATAAAAATCACTGGGCTTTAAGCATGAAACAAAAGCAGTCTTCAAGTGTGATGAACAAAACCACTTTTGCATACAGTACAGTTGTTTCACTGTAATAATTAATGTAAAAATGATTTGCACAGTGACAAGCATTGTGTAACCTGTAGAAGATGCCGGGCTCCGTCTCTCAGACTGGACGCTTTGAAGGACGTGTAGAAGGAACGAACTTTCCTCTGATTGAGCCACTTTATCATGTCATTAGTGTTGCGCTCAGACACGACCGACTTCTCACCCTCCTGAAGAGAGAATAACAATTTTCAGCTCTTTTAAGGGCAGAAAGGTCTCATTTAGAAGTGCTTTATGAGATGAAATGCCTGGTTCTTACCAAGAGAATGTCTCCACAAATCATCAAACTGACATTTTTGGTGAAAGAGCCCACAAAGTCGACCAGCGCTGGACGCAGATTCGGCGGACCCGTCAGAACCAGACACTGAGGCCTGAGAAGACAAAACGTACGAGTGAATATATGGGTCTTAATCAGGGTAAACTCCATGTAATCTACCATTTCATGAGAATGTAAATATGGCTGTTTGACGGGTTGCAGTAAATCAGCTCTAGTAACAGAATGCTGGTGGGTTCAATTCCAAGCTACTGCATGAACTTCCCGGTGTTATGGACAACACCATCTTTGTTTACCCAGGTTGTGACCATTTATATTGGACTGACTTAAAGTTGGTCATCCTACAAACCCAAAATTATTAATAGTTTGATTATTTGACTAATCAGAAAATAAAGATTAATCAACTGAAAAAATTGTTAGATGTAGCCTTAGTCGTAATTATGAGATAGAAAAATCTAAATTATGGCATAAAAAAAAGATTCATTAAATTATGACATTATAATTTTAGTTATGAGATAAAAGATTTTACCAACCAGATCGGCATGATAATTTGCTAAAACAAGACCTATATAGCTATTTGGCTGTTGATTATGATTATTACATCTGTAACATGCACTGATGAATCGTTCACAATAAAACCAAGAATATGCATTAAGAACGGACTGTGCATCTAGAGTATCTCATTCACATCCCATTAAAACCTCCTCTAGCATCTGACCTGTAGTTTTTGACGTGATCTTCGACTCCTGCCAGAGACACGGAGTAGGACAGAGCCATGTTGTAGGTACTGGCCTGGACAGACGAACCCCAGTTCACCTCTTGAATGACACGAAAGCATGATCATTGTCAGTAAAAGCACACTGTTTCAATGCAATCTTTACTCTGATGGGTCAACATGGTCCTGCTCACCTGGTTTCTTGTAGGTCACGTAGCCGAATAAGAAGATGATTAAACCTAAAGAGATGAGCGCGGCCCACCATGTGAGCAAGAACATCAGTATGACAGAAATAATGGCCCCGAACAAACCCGTCCATGGGCTGTAATACCGAAACGATGGCCTCCATCCTGAAGTAAGCAGCAGAAATGAGCAGAAAACACAGAGGGTAGAAAAAAAACATGATAATATTTATTTCTGGACTGAATAAACTTTCAAAAGTAACTTTACATGATTATGAAGTACACAGCAAAAACCCCAGTGTTAAATGAACACTCCTCAGAGTTTATTTAAGCCCAGACTCAAGAGTGTTAACAATTAAAATTAACACTGACTCAGTGTTGAAGTTAATGAGATAATTAAGTGATTGATTGAGCATTAGTGATGAACACTTCAGAATCACTGAATGACAGAGTCACCATTTTTAGGTCACCATGATGGTGATCAGTGTTTGCTTTAGTTGGGCTCTTGACACTTGACTTTATAACATTAGATTTTCTTTGGTTGCTGTAACCAATCTATACTGTTTGTCAACATTGTTGAGATGCACACGCTGATTCTTGGTGTGTTTGTGTCTGAAAAATAGTAGTTCAATTTTTTTTTTTGTTGTTGTGCAGAATCTCATGCTCACAGGGCAGCTGTAATCTATAATGTAAAATTAACACATCACCCACATAATCAGAGCTTGATCTCAGAATGATATCAGTTTATCAGGTCTCTATGTGGTGATTGTTACTATGAAAACACAACACCTGAAAAAAAGTCTGTTCTTTCTCTGCCATAACAATCTGTTTTCTAAACACACAGTTAAAGCAGTCAGAGAAAAGTGAATGTTAAAGAGTCAAGGGTCAAGAGCCCAGTGAAAGAGTCAAGGGTCAACCCCCCTCAGTGATTCTTCTTGTTAATAGCAGGTGTTCATCACTAATGCTCAATCATCACTCAATAACTTAATTATCTCATTAACTTTAACAGAGTCTGGACTTAAACTCTGAGGAGTGTTAACACTGGGGGTTTTGCTTCAAAAATATGTCTAGAACAAATAATCAGACTGATTTTCGTTTGGCATTTTGAACTCACCAGGTGAATTGGTGATGGAAGCGTGAAAACAGCTGAAGTTGATCAGCGCGTAAGAGCAGAGGAAGAAGTTTGAGATCAGAGGAGCGATTGTGTTCAGCTCAGCTGCCGAGATGAGAGGGGAACTTTTATATCAAATATAAGTCTATACAGCATTATCTTTGAAAAATGCAAGTTGAGATGAATATTACGTAGCTTTATCACATATATTTTTGACTCACCAATCAGAATGAAGCACATGGCAATGATGTAACACAGCAGATAAGCTCGTAGTGGTTCACTGTTTTTCCCATAGCCCTTTCCAAAGAAGCCGATGTACGGGTAGATATTGTCCCTACAGAGACACTGTACCAAGAGGTGATGTTCAAAATTCTTTGAATTTTACAAGCCATGTTCACTTTGATGATCTGATAAAGTTACATATTAGCTATTATCTGTATAAGGTGTGGCAATTCACCTGGAAGACTTTGGGTGCAGAGACAAGGAACGCAAGGGCAGACGACAGGGTGGCTGCGAATATGCCCGCGTAGATCAACGGACCAAAGCCGGAGACCTGGATCAGAACCTGTGAATTTGAACGGAAAACTACATGATTGCAACATAACGTTCATCTGTAAAACCAGGAGAGTGTTGGAGAGAGCCATCCAGAACAATATCAAACATTTTGACCAGCTAATCTCTACGCGAAGTAAACTAATTCATATATTGTCATGGCAAACCATAGAAATGTGTGCCCTCAGATTTTGAGGCCAGTGGATTTTGAATGCAACTTTAAATCATTCATTTATTAATAAATAAAACAAAAATCAATAAAAATCTAGTAACTGAATTAATAAATACATTTAAATAAATACATACATAAATTATTATTACCTCTAGTGACCTAACTAATAAATGAATTACAATTAACAAATAAGTGATAATTATCTCTAGTAACCAAAGTAATAAATAAATACATTTAAATAAATAAATTATTAACTGTAGTGACTTAACTAATAAATACATTTATATGAATAAAGAAATAATGATAATTATCTCTAGTAACCAAAGTAATATAGAAATACATTAATAAATGTAAATAATGAATAATGATAAATATTGACTAAATAAATAAATACATTTAAATAAATAAACTATTTACTCTATTAACCAAGGTAATAAATAAATAAATAAATAAATAATAATTAACATAGTAACCAAAGTAATATTACATTTAAATAATACATAAATGATAATTTACTCTAGTAACCCACGTAATAAATATTTTTTTCAATTTAAATATATACATAAATAAATGATAAATACCTCTAGTAACCTATAATAAATACATAAATAAATACATAAATAAATAATTATAAATTCTAGCAACCTAAAAACAAATAAAAAATAATTGATACAAAAATAAATTATAATACTGCATTATAGGTTAAAACAGCATTTACTGCGGCAGAAATCATGTACAAAGCCTAAAATCCCTGTCTACTTTTGGAGTTAGTGGAGTTGGGCCACATCTCAGCAGATCATTTTCTTTACACTGAACATTGTCACACTTCCTTCTGTTGTCCAAGCTCTTTTTTCCTGTTCTGTTCTGATCCATACTATAGTCACTCCTGGTGATCACTGGCATTCTGGTTTATTCATATTAGATCAGCTATAACCAATAGACCAATAGATATTCATACACCAAAATATGGATTTGTTAGAAGTGAAGCTGGTCACCTGGAAGTTGTTGGAGAGGCCGAAGGCGCAGGTGCCGCTCTGCTGGCACTCGGTGAAGTTCCAGCCCAGACTGCAGCTCAGACCGTCACACGCCTCGGTGAAGTTCAGCGGCAAACTGTCGTTCAGGTTCCCGGAGGCGTCGCGCAGAACACACGCTCCTGTGGGACAAATGTGTTAAGTCAGAAGCAAAATGACTTGAGATATTAAGTCTTTTTTTCTGAGAAAATGAAGAGAGTTTGTGCTTTAGAAAAAAAAAAAAAAAAAAAAACATTTGCCAGTGGGGTCAGAAAAGGGGTCATTTTCCTTTTGAATGAAGTTTATTTTTCCAGAGTGTCTTTACACTAAGTGCAAATGGCGCGTCTTGTTGGCAAGTGCTATTCACACTAGCTCTGCCCAGCAATGCCTGGTTGGGCCACACAAGATTAAAAAAAGACACACGTTACAGCGTCTTCAGTGGTGTAGTCAGTAGAGCCTAAGGCTCATGAAACTTGATTTCGACCCGAGTTTGAATCTGCCTTTTGCCGAGCTCGCTCTTTTCCCTTTTCCCATCACACATCACATCGGAAAGGCATTGACTTTCAATAAAAATGAAGAAAATGTTCTAAAAGTGGAAATGAAGTGCCTAACGAAATGTTCAATAATAATAAAAGCATTTATTGGGTAGGGTCAGGTGTCGGTGTAGGGGGAGCTTTTATTGTCCCATTAAGACGACATCTATTTAATAATTTTAATAAGTATAATTATTTACACTTTGTGTTGTTATTGCATCCTGTTAATGTACAACAATACTGAGGTGCAAATAGTATGTATCTGTCAAAATAAAGTATAAATAGCATCTAAAGTATAAATAGCATCGTCTGCCTAGCGGACGATATCAGATTCAAGAGTTTTATTTGTCACATACACAGTTATATACAGAATATACAACCGGCAGTGAAATGTAAACAGGTCCGCTCCATGGACAGTGCAAATTCACAGTTAAAAACACAAGGAGGAAATTAGAATAGAAATAGAATAAAAAAGTACTATATATATCTGTAGAATTATAAATAATCGAGTCAAGCAGAAGAAAAAAGTAAAAAAATAAGAATAAAGAAGAGGAATAAAATATTTGAAGTAGACTGTGCAGTGAGTAAACTGTAGACTTATAAATATGTGGTTAACAAATGTATAAAGAGTATAATGTGCAAACAGGTTTATAACAGGTTGTTACACAGTAACAATGAGAACAGAAAGTGCAGTGCAATGTCATATCGTTCTGTTTATTATAAGCGCATGCCTGTCTCTTTAAATGCTCGAGGTCATTACAGCAGGATGGATTCTGATTGGCTGTCAATGTTTTTATTGTTCATCAGCTGGAAAAAATAGTTCTGATAGAGATTCCAATAATATTGTTCCCCTATATCGTTATCGTTATAGCTGTGATTCTTTTATATTTAGAACTATATCTTTATCGTATCGTTATATTTATTGTCCTTGGTGTGCTTGTTCGACTTTGGGCTAAAATCAAGGCTTTTTCTCCATGAATATCACCACACACAATATCAAAACTCACAGTGTCACATTAAATCAAAATCTTTATTCCAAGACATGAGATTCAAATTGGTGCTGTTACTCACTGCATATGAATTTAGTCATTTCTGTTGGCCGCTTGATTAAATACTCACCCACGGTTGAAGATATGGCTAAATAACTAATGGTGGTGCAGAATATGGCCATCAGTGTCCCTCTCGGGATGGCGATCTCAGGCTCCTGAAACATTCACAAACACAGCATTCGATTAGTACCATATTTGGCGTTTCAAAGACTTTTTGGTGTTTTCTTATTCATGTATTTATGCTCCATAACTCAAAGCTCAGTAGCGTCACTGTGGCTTTGACATGTTTGCAGATGTTCTTCACCTTCAGATCGCCTGAGATGTTTGCTCCGGCGAGGATCCCAATGGCAGATGGGAAGAAGATGGCAAACATCCGGAAGAAGTCGCCACCTCTCCAGTCTGGGAAGAGGTTCTCCAAGAAGATGTCGCCTGGCAAAAATAATTTAGTTATATTTTGCAAAGATAATTTCTGGAGCGAGTTAAAGGAAAAGTTCAGCACAAATGAAACATCTGTGAATAATTATTCATCCTCATGTTGCTTCAAACCTACACCTTGATGTTTTTGCCTTTTTGCTTTTTTTATGTCAGCAGATGTCACCAAAGTCACCTCATTTTTAGGTTATGGCTGTCTGAACTTACTGAAATGATTTTTTTTTTTACTTAAGTAAAATAAATATCAAATATAACATAAACATAAGCATATTTTACATAAAATATCGTACTTTTAGAGGTAAATAAATTCAAAGAGAAAAAGTGCATAAATGTATGTATTTTATTGAAGATAGTGATATGACATTTATTTAAAAAACATTTGGGATCAGGCCTGAGACCGCCATGCCCAAATCTGGCCACAAAGCACCAATTAACTTTAATGTAGTTTTCTCATGGAAAGTTTTTTATAGTGACCAAAAAGAGTCCATGTCTTCTGAAGTCATACTATAGCTTTGTGTGAGAAAAAGAACGTTTGTACTTTTTTGTTTCACAAATTGTCAAGCACCTCTTGCATAAAGCTTTAAACCTATTTGTATGGTATTAAGTGCTCTTGTCTTCTTTTGTAGATTACTGGGATGCGGCACATGCAAAAAAGACACTCACTGCGGTAACCGAAGACACCGATCGACTGTTTCTGAGGAGTCGCTGGAATCACGGTGCCAACAAAGTAGTTGATGAAGGACACCATAAGAACCAAGAAGAACAGGATCTGAGTCTGTGAGAGAAAGAAAGCAGAACCCTTGAGAAAGAAGCACTGCATTATGAGCTGATGGTTTGGGAGAAGATGCTCAGAGTTTTGTAACAAGGGCTTTGTAGAGCCTCTTGAGGACAGTGAAGGAACTGCAGGCTCATGAGACTGGGAACTTTTATACAAACTCAAAATAAGTTAAGCAGTTTTCCACTTTTTTGTAAGTTATACAAGATTCGACTCATTTTAAGTCAATTGAATGTAATTCAAGCTGAAATGAGTTGATTGTACTTAATTTAAGGCAGCAATTTTTTTTTTTTTTTTTTTTTACAGTGAAGTGATCATGCAAACATTTTTTTTTAAGGGCGAAAGATTACCTTTACTTGAAATCTCAGATAAATAAATTAGATCAAATGGATTCAGCTAACTAAAAAAGTCTGGGAACCTACATTTCAATAAGAAACTGGTCACATTTCTGTAACAGTACTATTAAACTGAATGCGTTTTAAATGCACATTAACCGGGTTATTTATACGTACGTACGTGTGTGTGTGTGTGTGTGTGTGTGTGTGTGTGTGTGTGTGTGTGTGTGTGTGTGTGTGTGTTTACTATGATGTGTAGGTTTAGGGGTAGGGTTAGTGTAAGGGGATAAAATATACAGTTTATACAGTATAAGAACCATTATGTCTATGGAAAGTCCCCATAAAACATGGAAACACAACAGTTTCATAGCTGCTCATTTATGCATTACTGACAAATATGCATCATATTTAGTTTATTAGTTTATGTTAAAACTGTGTAATCTAACTGGATGGAAACTTTATATGCAATCATTTTATATGCAATACATCTTAAATTTAGAAATCAAAAGCAGAAGATGTTTTCCCCCACCTAACTGAAGGTGCATGACATATTGCCAGCATTGACTGTATTGTAAAATGCATGTTTATTTTGAGGACTGTACCTTCGACTCCCACTCCATCCCAGCCAATGAGATGAGAAGCAGCATGGTGACTGTGATGGATCCTATAATTCGGACATCATTGACTGAATCCACAATTTGGGAGTCATACTCCTGTTGCATCATAAACAAACATATCAAAATCATATCAACGATCGGCTTAAACGCGAGATAATGTCATGCAACAGAATGACTGTGTTCGTTTCTTACAATGAGAAGATCTCTGACCGTCTCAGAGAATCCCACCGTGTTGAGCGCGCAAGCGAGAGCGTTGGCGAAAGAAAACACCACGCCGATGGGACCTCCCAACTCAGGGCCCAGTGTGCGGGAGATCATGAAGTACGCGCCGCCTGACGGGTGGAGGAGAGACACATGGAGAACCATGAATGTTATGTGGATGCTAAAGCCTTTTGGGTAGTTTCAAGTGGGCTGATGTGTGCCTACTGGCCAAAAGAGTACTCAGTACCAAATACACACACACACACACACACACACACACACACACACACACACACACACACACACACACACACACACACACACACACACACACACATATATATATATATATATATATAATATGTATTTCTTCCCTTCCTTTGAAAGCAAATAACTGTGATTTCTTGTTGTATCTCTACATCAATAGGAAGATAATTATAATAATATAAAAGAAGTTCAAGTGCCCAACCAAAGGGAATACTGATCTCCATAATGGTGAGCATTTTAGGAAAATCACCATTAATTTATGAAGTCAGCTTGTATGATGTTCTCTCTATTTTTTTTTCAGTTGTATTGACAATTCAACATTCAAGATGACAAACAGAAAAATAACTGCAGAAGTGGAGGACATGAGAGAAAAGACTATTAAGAATTGCACCACCTCATGCTTGACAAAATGGCACTCAAACCAATCAATTCATTTTAACTTGGGTTTTCTGAGTAAAAAAGGAATAGTATGTGTAAAGTGCAGATTACTAGATTTTTACAATTAGGTTAAGACATTAAGTAAAGTTAAAATGTGTTAGTTATAACCACTGCTGTATTTTACAGTCTAGTAATCTGGAAAAGTTTGTATCTGTTTCAGAGTAATCCAATCCACAGTATTGCTTTGAAAAATCATTCAATTTTTTGTCTAGATATGACTTTTTTCATTCAGAATTTATTGGAATTTTTGCTCCAGTTGCTTAGAAAAAGCAACAGCACACTTATCTCAAATAAGACACATCTTTATACATGCGTAGCACAAACAGTGAAGGACGAGTTGCACAGAAAATTAAGTATCAGCATCACCGATAATCAAAGTACAATCTGATCAGTTTGATATCATGACTCACCAGAAGAGACTCTCCCATTGGTGGAAATGGCAGATACAGATAGTGCCGTTATGGAGGTCACAAGGACTGACATCAGTATAATTACCCATGTAAGAACTAAAGTAGAGGAAATAAAAAAAAGAATGAATAGTACACAATGTCTGTACAGAGCTCCAGTTCAAAGAATAGACAAAACACTTCAGAGATAAGTGGCCATCAGAGATTGCACACACGCACGGTTCTGACAAGTCCTTCTATGAAAATGTTTCACTGGGAATTTCTTAAGCAACATTATCTTTACTAAAGTAAATAGCCTGTCTGGCCTGTGGTTCATTAAAGGAAGTTTTTTACTGCATTGCACAGGCGGATTATCTTGGACTGTCTTTTCCCAAATGAGCAAAGACCAACACTCACGGATTCCTGCTTGAGATGTGATCCAGGACAATCGCAGGAACAGAATGACTCCCCAGATATTCAACATACAGCGAATCTGAAACACAACAACCGAGCGTGTTTATGCACATATGTGTGCGTGGCCGTTTGCAAGCACGAGTGTGTATTTCTTCTACACTGTTTCTCACCATGACCCCAGTCACCCATCCAAAGCGCACTGGCTGGTAGGTCTTTCCTCCCTGGCCGTTTTCCTCAGACTTGTTTCCACTCTCTTGAAGCACCGAAAGGCTTCCCGTACTAGAGCCGCATGTGTTACTGCAGGATTCTCCATCCTAAACCAAAACATACGCGCACAAAAATCACAAAATTGAAGTAGGCCTACATACACCGTAAAAAAACTAAGTTGCTGCCTTAAATTTTTAAGTACAATCAACTTGGATGTTATAGTAATTTCAACTTAAATTACATTACACTGACTTAATGAGTTGAATAACTTAAAAAAAAAAGTAGAAAATTGCTTCACTTATTTTGATGAATTTAAGCAATGCAAAAACATTTGTTGTCATAAATTATTGATCATATAATTGTCAACGAACGACCCACATCACAAGCCTTGCGCAGAACCTCCAGTGACGGTCTGCTGCGCCGGATGCGGCCCGTGGCAGTAGCGTTGGCGTAAAACTCTAGATGCGGCAATGCATCCATGGTGCTGTATATGGAAGGTCGCCTGTTGTCCTGCCTTGAGTTCAGTGCTTCAGATGTCCTTCGTGCCGGTGTCTCCATGGTGATGGCCGTCTCACTGCCGGTGCTGTAAGAGGAGTAACGCGGAGGAGCCTCTTCACTGGCCGAGATGTGACCTGAGGGCGAGATGTCTGACCCCTCCAGCCTGCGTTTGGAGAAGCGGTGACCCATTTGCGCAAGAACTACTGCTTTTCCTGTAATGTGAAATATAATGCATTTAACAGAAATAAGCAATAAGTTTAGACTGGTAAAAATGGTACAGTGGTTTAGAAGCTACACTGCAAAAATGCTTATTTAATATGTTTTTCTTAAATCAAGATGTTTTTGCTAAACTTAAAACAAGCAGTTGATCTGTGCCAATGGGGTAAGAACAATAATCGTGTTTCTGTTTGGGACATAAAGACGATTTCAAACAGAAATAAGAGTATTTGTCTCACCCCATTGGCAGATCATTGCTTGTTTTAAGCATAAACTCACTTCATTTTGATTTTGTTCACCAGAAAACAAGAAAAAATATCTTATGTCATTTCACTCATCTAGTAAACATCTTGATTTAAGAATTTTTAGATATTTAGACTGGAAACGGGACAAAAATACTAAATAAGAAAAGCAGTGTATTAGAAGTTAAAAACAAAAACAAAATACTAATTCTACTGCAATCACACTTGTGACATTGATATGAACTGCTTGTATTCGGCAAAGGGGAAGGGGGGAAAAATAAACAAGAGCTTTGATTTTTACCCCAAAATATTCAAGAACTTACTTTATGTACTTCTAATGGCTGACAGCTGATCTCCTCTTCTCCAGAATCTCCAGGGGGAAAAAAAAGAACAACACCAACAAAATTATTCTAAAGAGCTTTCATCCTCTTTTGAGTAGATATGCAGTTTTGTCTTTTATCATCACGGCTTTCTTAATTTATAACAAAAGTCACACCTCCTCTCAGCCGACCTGCGCTACTTCTGAGACGCGTTTCTGCGTAATTGATGACATAAAGATGTCAAGCGCGCTCCGTTTCCTCCTCGGATTATCCTGATAACGGTATCTGTGTCAACTGGCTCTGCTCAATCATTAACCCAAATAATAACATCTAATATGAGGCTGGCATTATATCACACAGAAGGCGACAATAAATGTGATGGGTGGTGAAAAGAGATAAAAACATGATTTGATGATATGATTGAAAGTTTCTTATTTTTGCAACATTATACGGAGATTAAAACGTTTGCACTGGAAGTACTTTATTTAACACAAGGGGTCCTTAATTTTTCTAAATGTACACCAAATGACACATAAGTAGTGTGCTTTGTTACCAAGTTTATGATCTTTTTGCAGAAACTCCTTTTACAAACGTTCTGTAGACTTTATGGCGAGGTCTCAAGTTCACTTGCGTAAAAAAATCTCATGGTGTTCACACACACACACACACACACACACACGTTCGTATAAAAACTTTATCTTGAGCCCTTTGTTTGCTGACCGCTCATTACTGACTGACTGAGGTAATCATCCGTTAGTCTGGCAGAACTTTCCATTGAAAAGAGGGCGCGCGACTGTAAACGGGCGTAAAATTGCCAAAACTGTTTAGACAATTCCTGGAATTTAAAACAGCACTGAATATATGGTCCAGGATTAATGTTTTGCAGAGATTTCACGAGAGAGCTTCATTTATCACGCCATATAAAAAAGCTTTATTATTGTTTATATTTTATTAAAACTTGGATGCGCTCGTTCATTCACCTTACAGGAAATATTCATATAAGAAACCCACGACACAAGATTTCAATAATGGTCAGAATAGTTGACAAACTCAGGGTTACAGGATTTGTTTCGAGTTGACAAAAAAAAACCCAATCTATTCAGGCTTTGTTGGTCCCATGATGCTGATCATCGGCTTCCTCTGTCAACTCAGGCCTTGATCCTGAGTTTAGGAATTTAGCTGTGACATCAGCAGTGAACAGCCAATCACACTCTGTGGATCAGATATGTGACATCAGCAGTAAACAGCCAATCACACGCTGTGGATCAGTGATGTGACATCAGCAGTGAACAGCCAATCACACGCTGTGGATCAGTGATGTGACATCAGCAGTGAACAGCCAATCACATGCTGTGACGTCAGTGATGTGACATCAGCAGTGAACAGCCAATCACACGCTGTGGATCAGTGATGTGACATCAGCAGTGAACAGCCAATCACACGCTGTGGATCAGTGATGTGACATCAGCAGTGAACAGCCAATCACACGCTGTGGATCAGTGATGTGACATCAGCAGTGAACAGCCAATCACACGCTGTGGATCAGTGATGTGACATCAGCAGTGAACAGCCAATCACACTCTGTGGATCAGTGATGTGACATCAGCAGTGAACAGCCAATCACACGCTGTGGATCAGTGATGTGACATCAGCAGTGAACAGCCAATCACACGCTGTGGATCAGTGATGTGACATCAGTAGTGAACAGCCAATCACACGCTGTGGATCAGTGATGTGACATCAGTAGTGAACAGCCAATCGCATGCTGATGTCACAGCTAAACTCCTAAACTGCTAAAAGCCAAGCCACATTAATGTTACCTAAAACCCAGGATTGGCACAAACTAATCTTAAACATATCTGGCTAGCCAGCTAAACCGACTTCATGGTATAGGCCCCTGGTTTATTCCTGCCTATTTATCGGGAAAATCTTATTAAAACCAACTAGTGCTGGTCAAACGATTAATCGTGATTAATCGCATCCAAAATAAAGCTTGTGTTTTCATAATGTATGTGTGTACTGTGTATAATTATTGTGTATATATAAATACAAATACATGCATGTATATATTTAAGAAAGATTTGCATAATAATTAGACACAGTACACACACATTATGTAAACACAGACTTTTATTTTTGATGCGATTAATCACGATTAATCGTTTGCCCAGCACTAAAACCAACATTGGTGTCACATGCACTGACAACCATATAAACATTTACGATGCTATCCAGATTCTGTCATTTCGGTCAAATTCAGGCTATTTCCGGTGTGTATAAAACATACGATATGTGACTCTGGACCACAAAACCAGTCATAAAGGGTCACATTTTTTGAAATTGAGATTAATACATCATCTGAAAGCTGAATAAAAAAGCTTTTAATTGATGTATGGTTTGTTAATATAATAGGCTGAGGTACAACTATTTGAAAATCTGGAATCTGAGGGTGCAAACAAATCTAAATACTGAGAAAATCTCCTTTAAAGTTGTCCAAATGAAGTCCTTAGCAATGCATATTGGGATATGCATATATCTCACAGATTTCTGCTTGTTCTAAATCAGATACAGACAAATTAGTACAGTAAAGATTGCATTTATATGAATGCATTAGTGAGAGAGCGGTGAAAAAGCGGTTAAAAAAGTGATTAACATGTACAATAAGCTGTTTAAAACGTGCATTCTCTCGATCAATTTTGAGCATCCAGATGGTATAATCAAACCTATATTGTGGGGTGCTCTGCATTTATTTGTCATTTTAACTTTGGAAACGGTACATAAAAGTGGACTTTGAAGATTTCTTATCCTGTTGTGCACTCTGCTGGCCATGATCAGTGACTAGTCGACGTCAAGCTTAAAGCGTCATGGCAGAGCATTAAAGTCTATTTGACTAGACTACCAGCAAACATGTTCCTTTGGGGCCCATATGGGGCCACTGCGGGCAGCCCACTGTGGGCCCAGATACCGGCGTGAAATGGAGGGGGCACATGTGGGCCCCACACTATGGGACCCAGGTGGGGCCCTAGTGGGACGGCCCAAAGTGTGGGCTGACTGTGTGCCCAGACTAAACAGAGTGGGCCCCTATGTGGGCATACTGTGGACAATGCTCAGAATATACCTGTGGCCTTAACAAACAAGGAGATTCATTTGGTTCTACTTTGCATTACCCACAGTACATGCAAAATAATTTCACCTGTTGAAAGTAGAAGTAATAAATTATAAGTCATATGTTTCAAATAATTTATATATATATATATATATATATATATATATATATATATATATATATATATATATATATATATATATATATATATATATATATATATTGGCATATTGGTATCAATTATACCAATTGTAACCACATCACAACACATTAAGTAGATTATGAATCCTCTAATAAAATATATACCAGTAGATGTTTACCTGATCTGTAGTCTTCTGGTTCTTCTGCTCCTTCCACCATTCCAGTCTCCTGCATTAAGAGCCATGCTTTTTTCCAAACAGAAAACCCTCATGGGGGCCCAAACAGGTAAAACTGCTATGGGCCCTGCATGTGCTGACCCACTGGGGGACTGTAGAGGTTTTCATATGGGACCCCTGAGGGTTTGCCCTTGCTCACACTTACCCATACAGTGACATGTTTTCTGGGCAAGTCTGTGCAACCCCTAACACACACGCACAATAGCCTCTGTCATGATAACGCTGTGTGCATTGCAGCCAATATCTATTATCAGTCCATTGGTTACAAGCACATCTTGTAACCGGTTGTCTAATTTTGATGTAGCTAGGGTCATGTGAAGAACCACAAACACACTACAGTAACATTTTGTTTACTTCATGACCGGTTTACAGAAAGCAGCTGTAAACACATTCCCAGTCTACAACTGTTTCAAGGACAAGTGCAGGGATAATTCAAGCACTTTCCTCGATGTTCCCGACAGACATAACGGTGAGTTGGAGTAGGTTAAACTGTAATCAAGGGAGTATTGTACAGTCATTATTCATGTTTAAGAGCTTGTGTCTGTCAGTGTCAACATGCCTGTGTCGACAGCAACTGTTTCAGCTCTGATATAATGAGCATGATAGCAAGACTGACGGAAGTTCAGGCTCATATAACAATGCCAACGAAGAATTCATTATTTTCTTTTTAAAATTATTGCCAAGAGACATTACTTATTAACTTTGTAAATGATAAAGTATGTTGGGCCACATTTGCTTAACAATATGTACGCTACTGTAAATACAACACAAATATGCCCATTCATCTCCAGTCTGGTTCTGCGAAAGGCAGACGTGCAGGTGGAGAAAGAAGAGAAAAGGAAGCTGGAAGTTGCATCACATCTTCAAGTCTAAAAAGAAATGTTATAGAAAAAAAAAAAAAAATCATCCTTACTCCTCCCACTTCAACCTTTTCCCCGCCCACTTTCAGAAAACCTCCTCCTATAGAACCTCTCATTGACCCAGAGCTCTGCCCATTTGTGCATTCCACACACTGCAACGTCATCTTCACCTCACTACGAGGACTCAAGGAGGAGGGGCTTCTACTGGACTGTCAGTCAAAAGGCAGAGGCGTGGCTGTGATCTGGAGAGGTGGGGCTTAAGGAAGTGGAACAGGATGGAGGATGGATGGCTCCTGCAAGACTGAAGGCTGTACTGGACTTCAGCTACAGTGGAAAAGTGGATAGAGGAGAAACAGATTAATTGCTGAAAGCCTGTAGGGGTTTAGAGGCCGAAAGACTTGAGAGATTGTGTGGGGGAGACGTTCTAGTCAATGAGAGCAGAGAGAGGGACAGAAGCCTGCAGGTCATACGAGTACTGTGGGAGGGAAACATTACAGACAGTGCAGACCGTTTCCCAGGTAACTATGAGATCACAGGGTCTTTGAAGCACATGACAAAGTTCTATAACAAGCTAAAATTAGAATTAAAAAATAACACATAAAAATAAAAGATAATTCAAAATCTTCAAAATCAAAAAAATAGGTTTTGGAACAACATGAGGCTGATTCTTTTTGAGTTTATGTGCATAAAGTCATCTCTCATACATGTGTTGTATATTTCATCCTGAAATCTCTCTTCTAGCCCATTGTGTCATATTAGCAGCGGGTGCGGGCTACTTCCGGGCTTTCTTCTGCAGAGGATTACGTGAATTTACGTGGTTACGCTAGGACGTGGTGTTACTGCTCGGCGTGGCGTCCTTGGTGTTGCGCGACCTACTGTAGTAAAACAAGTGAAAAAAATCCCACGGATCCACACACTGAAGGAGGGACCCGTGCCATATAGAGACCAGAATATCCAACCTGATTTCACGATAATTCATAAGTATTTTACGAGTTGGCTAATTCGTACAAATTTGTACGATTTGAATAGTATGAATTCGTATGAATTTTCAAAAAAAGTCACCAGGAAAGACCACCCCTAACCCCGCCTCTAAACTTACCTGTCACTGAGGTCTAAACAAAGTTAAGTTGTACGAATTAGCCACCAATTTCTTTGAGACTGTGTTGGATTATCACAGAGACTGAGAAACCACCTAGCAACCATCAAGAATAACCATATAAACTGCATGGCAACACCCTGGTGTAACCGGTCCTACTCAACCCTCTCCGAGCTGGAGTCGAACCAGGGTCTTCGACGTAAGAGGTGGGCTCGCTAATAAGGATGCTAAAGACCACAGACGCTAGTGCACCTCTTGAGATCAGGGGAGTGAGGTTTATATGCACAGCTCTTACTGACCTCCATCCATTACACTCACCCCACCTAAACCTCACTCCCATCCGGGTCACGGCACCAAATTAAACCGACCCTACTTGACCCAATCTGAGCGGGATTCGAACTGACGTGTAAGGTGGGAGATATATTACTATTAATTAATAATAATGAAAATATTTCTTAAACGAGTAATATTTCTTATTTCATAATTAATAATGACTATGAAATCAAGCCAAACACAAATTAATTTTAAATAAATTAAACTAATAAATAAGTAAAAAAGAAAATTATAGGAATTATATTTGTGCAAATTTATACTGCTTGTTCAAGACATAATAGACAAAAACTCAATTAAGTAAAATAAATAAAGAAAAACTTAAAGAAAAAACATTCCTGGAAATTAATACTGCTTATGAAATTTCAAAACATAATACGCAGAAACTCAAGGCAAAAATAGTCAAATTAATATTTAGATTTGTTTTTTTTATTCAAACTTGTCACACAAGATGTTAAGATACTGTATGATTATGAAGTTTAACTATAGTTACGAATACATTGTGCATTCGTGGGTTATCTGGTCAAGCACTTTTTATGCACTCAAAAAAACCTCTTTTCTCTTTCTGTCTCGTTATCTCTGTGCATTTAAACAATTGAAGAACATTGCTGCATTTTTTATGTTATTGTCTCCCTTTCTGGAAGAGCATCCACTAAATTAACAAACATACAAATGTAAATGTCAACTGTACTGTATTGGTACTATCTAATGTAGTGAATGACTGTTAGAATGCTTTTCACTGTATCACAATGCAAAGAGCAGCAGGGGGCAGCACCAGCATATCCAGGCTCTCTCTATCTCTTTCCTGACAGCTGGACGTGTTCAGAGCCGTGGTCAACTGGGTCAAGGATAATAAAGACCAGAAGCTGTGTCATCTCTCCCGACTGATGCAGGGCATTTGTTTCCCTCTCATGAGCCCAGAGGAGCTGCAGGAGGTGCATTACTGTTACAGAAGAACAAACCTTCTGCCCTGTTAATCCACAGCTTTCTTTACAGCTTCATAAGGACCTCTGAATGTTGGCAAGACCAAAGAAATGATTGTGGACTTCAGGAAGAGACAGCAACGGACATACTCCCCCCTCATGATCAGCGGGTCACCAGAAGAGAGAGTGAGCAGCTTCAAGTACCTGGGAGTAAACATCTCCGAGGACCTGACCTGGACTGCTCACATTCAGACACAGGTGAAAAAAGCCAGGCAAAGACTGTACCACCTGCGCCAGCTGAGGAAATCCAGGGTTTCACCAGCTATCCTGAAAACTTTCTATTTAGGGGCGATAGAAAGTGTATTAACTGCATCACAGCGTGGTATGGGAACGGCACCAGTCATGCCGCAAAGCCCTGCAAAGAGTCGCGCGCTTATCCGAGCGTATCTCAGGGTCAGCTCTCCCGTCTCTGCAGGACGTCTACACCCAAACGCTGCAAAGGTAGAGCTACCAAGATCATCAAGGACTCTAATCACAATGCAAACCCTCATTTCACGCTGCTGCCATCTGGTAAGCGCTTCCGAAGCCTGATGGCCAAAACTGAGAGACTCAGGAGGAGCTTCTTCCCCCACGCCATCAGACTCCTGAACTCAGTCACTTAACATCACGTGACTTCACTTCAGGATAAACATCGATACACTGTCATTGCACTGCACTTTCTGTTCTCGTTGTTACTGTGTACCAACCTGTTATAAACCTGTTTGCACATTATACTCTTTATACATTTGTTAACCACATATTTATAAGTCTACAGTTTACTCACTGCACAGTCTACTTCAATTATTTTATTCCACTTCTTTATTTTTATTTTTTTACTTTTATCTTCTACTTGACTTGATTTATAATTCTACAGATATATATATATATAGTACTTTTTTATTCTATTTCTATTATAGTTTCTTCCTTGTGTTTTTAACTGTGAATTTGCACTGTCCATGGAGCGGACCTGTTTACATTTCACTGCCGGTTGTATATTCTGTATATAACTGCGTATGTGACAAATAAAACTCTTGAATCTCTCTTGAATCTTGATTTGCCTCTTCTCTTCAGGTGCAGGACTGTAAACTGCTGGTCAGGAGTCCAGGAGGGAAAAACGGCTCTGGAAATTGTGAATAATCTCCTTCATTGTTAGACTACTGAGACAAACCAGACTAAAAATTTAACTTTTAAACCTTTTTGTCATCCTAACATACAGAGCGCTGCGTAATGAAGTGCAGCAGAGCAGCGCAAAAATTTCAAAATACTGGGGGGGACAATTTGGCCATTTCTAATTATTGGGGGGGACATGTCTATGGTGCTTACGGCCCTGACTTAATGTATTAGTGTTGCTTTAATCAGTGTACTCCTCTTAAATCTGCATCAGGTTTTGGTTCTTGTGGGTGGAGATTGTGTGAATGAGAATTTTGATCGTCGAGAGCCAAACCTGTGGTTTGCCCGTTTTTTCATGTGCAGAGAGGGACTCATCTGTACAATTGAGTGGAGACCTCTGGCCTGTCTGCCTGAACCGCCACGTGTGTGTGTGTGTGTGCGTGTGCGTGTGTGTGTGTGTGTGTGTGTGTGTGTGTGTGTCCTCAATAGCATGCTCTATATCCTGGGAAGCCGGAAGTACTACTGGACATACTGAAGACAGTGCTGAGGTGAGACTCTTTAGTTTAGATCATCTTGTGTTTAGTGTTGGGGGAAACAAAGCTTTTTGAATCAATTGAACCAATTGCTTAAAAAAATTATTCACTCAGTTTTGAAGCTCTCGAAACGCCATATGTTGGTGACTCCTGTTGGTCAGAACAATGTAAATGCAATGAAAACCGACAAACATGCATAAAACACCTTTCACAAACCAAATGCAAATGTTTTATTAAGAAAATAATATATTAAATGCAATATTTGGTTTTGTTTCATGTTTCATGGGTTCACTTCAACTCGCCTCCAGTGGACTCAGAAAGCTGAGTCCACTGGAGGAAAGCTAAACCGATGATAATGGACCAAGCAGGTTGTTTATTGCATTTACACCAGAGGAAACGTCCTCTTGAAGATTATGTGGAGGAATTTTGTGGACTGTGTCACGTGGTGGGCTTTAATAAAGTGGCTCTAAAGGACATTTCTTCAGCCAGTTTACAAGACCACTTGGCTTGCCTAATGCCTGATAATACCCCTCACTGAACTCTTTTGTTGAGCGGCTCATTATTTGCTGTGGGATTTGTGGACGAGGAGCCCCACAATCCAGCAGTACCCACAATGCCAAGGTCTGTTCCTGTCATGGCTTCCACAGCAGATCCTCATCGCGTCATGGCCGCCAAGCCAGAGTCTCCAACCATCATGGCTGCCACTCCAGAGTTTCCTCCCATCATGGCCTCCACGCCAGAGTTTCTTCCCATCATGGCTGCCAAGCCAGAGTCTCCAGCTGTCATGGCCACCACTCCAGAATCTCCAGCCGTCATGGCCACTATGCCAGAGTCTCCAACTCTCATGGCCACCACTCCAGAATCTGCAGCCTTCATGGCTGCTATGCCAGAGTCTCCAACTGTCATGGCCGCCACTCCAGAATCTCCAGTCGTCATGGCCGCTATGCCAGAGTCTCCAACTGTCACGGCCGCCACTCCAGAATCTCCAGCCGTCATGGCCGCTATGCCAGAGTCTCCAACTGTCACGGCTGCCACTCCAGAATCTCCAGCCGTCATGGCCGCTATGCCAGAGTCTCCAACTGTCACGGCCGCCACTCCAGAATCTCCAGCCGCCATGGCCGCTATGCCAGAGTCTCCAACTGTCATGGCCACCACTCCAGAATCTCCAGCCGCCATGGCTGCTATGCCAGAGTCTCCAACTGTCATGTTACTTTGGGGCCACTTACACAACACCATTTTAAACCAAAATAGAAAACTCTCAATGCATTCTGGCAGCTCATCCGCACAGCAACAGCACCCGGCGGCTAGAGAACAGAAACCTTGAAACAGGTTTTGAAATGGTTTTGAAACTATACTGTTATCATCTTCATTAAAAAAAACGTGAATCTGTGAGAACAGTGAGGCATGCACGTAAGCATTACATCTTTAGTCTATAGGCAAGTGCACTTGAATATATATGTGTACAGGCGCATTGTTTTTCTTTACAAAATGACCACCAAATTACTTATCTGATAACATTTTCATCTATACAGAGGGAAAGTGAAGTGAAGGTGGCCTTCACAGGGGAGAGTCTACACAGTCTCTGCTGACACTTCAGGACTGCATTGTGTCTAGGTGCAGGTCCACCATCGATCTGTGTAACGAAACTGTGAGTCTCGCTCCGTAGGGGAAATTAAAGCGTTATCCTGGATGACTTGAGAGTGAAAGGATCTTGGTCAACACTCTGGTGCTTTGAGTCTCGATTATGCACAAAGTGTGAAGTAAAAAAAATAAACCTTCAACTGTATTGCTTTTAACAATCATTCATTTATTTTTCCTTTCCTTAGGAAACTGTATTTCTCCTGAAAGGATCTCTTTCAATAGGATAAAATAACAAAAAGTAACAAAAATGAAAATAAACAGTTCTCTGAGCCTTCTGGTTTTCTTGGTAAACCCTCAAATGTTTAACACTTCAAAAAAAAAACTCTTGCAAAACTCAAAAAAAAAAAAAAAAAAGATATGAGTTTCCCCAAAATTAATTTCAATATCAAGGCACAAACTGATTTACAAACAACACTGGATGTTTCAAACCCTGACAAATCTTACTGTTCAAACCAAACGACTCAGTTCGGTTTACTCTATATCAGTAAAATGTTTGCGTGCGTGTGTGTGTGTGTGCATTGAACGATTGTACCTAGACTGTGGGCCTAGACTGAATGATCTAAAATCACAAAAAAAAAAAAAAAAATGTCTTTCAAAACAAATTTTGATCGTAGGCAATCGTCAGTCTCTTCAAAAATGCCAAAAACACTGAAAGAATTGAAAATAATCAAAGATATTTGATTTTTGAAAATGAACAAAGACATTTGCTTTACTGTTTTCAACCCCCATCTTTCTCACCAGAAGGGCCATTTGGAATTCCTAAAGATAAAGAAATGCTGAAGGCCTGTAGGCCAAATGTGTGTCTCACCTGTAGCACCGTGGGGGAAGTTTGGTCTGATTGGTCAGTTTGAATGTCTCACATTAGGGTTTCAGTCACATGGTCAAGGAATAGATAAAAGAAGATTGTAACTGTTGCTCTGGCTCTTTTATTCTCTGGCTCTCTCTTCTTGGGGGCCTTCTCTTTGGCTCTTCTCTCCTTTGCTCTCTTCTCTTCTTTGTCTCTCTCTCTCTCTCTCTATCCCTCAGGTAACACATGCTGGGTACAGTTAATGGTATAAGTTTTCATCATCTCATACATTTATTCTGTAACTATTTTAAGTGTAACCATAACTAGATTTTGTCATTAAATTCTTTCAATTACAAATGATGTGCTAACTAGTTTTGATTTGGTATTGACTTTGAAGTGTTACCTATTGTAATACAATATAGTCACATTATAGCAACGCTCTCCCACATGTTTAGCTATTGTAACTGCGCTTATTTCTGTCATTGGTATAAGCTGCAGTGGGTGGTAAAGACGAGAAATACAGTTTTCTATCATCTTGCTGATAACGTTTCTTTAGTCATTCGGCAACCCTGCAGTCAGAACCACTGTAAAAAAAAAAAACGATCTTTCAGTTCACAGACACATTCTTGCGCACTAATAAGTGCACTTAAGAGATTTGCAGGAAGAAATCAATATCTCTCGGTCCGGCACAGTTCATGTATGACTCAGAAAGCAGTAGGACTCTCAAAAAAAAAAAAAAATGGGTACAGTCAGAATAACGGCAAAAACAAGTGTTCTGAATGAAACTCACGGCTCCAGCAACTCTCTCTCGTGCTCCCAGCCAGTCTCCAATACCGTTCACCGTCCGAAGGCATAATCGACCTAACTTCTGCTTTAACTATGCCTCGAGTTTCACATGATGATGTTAGTGCACAAAACTCGTGAAACTTAAGCTGACCGTGCACCACTGTCTTATATTACCGATTCAGACAGAAAATGTTGACTTCTTGTGCAACAACAGTGGAGTGTCTCCACGCAACACGTCTCGCTCTTTCTCCTCCCCAGACGTCAAACTCGTCACAATAAAAGTCCCATAGAGAAAAATACCTCCGTTACATCTGGATACGGCTCGGATCCGGCTGACTGCAGTAAACCTCGGGATAAACAGAGAGACTAACATTAGCGTAGATGCCATTCTTGGCCGAGTACATCAGGTGTTATGGGAAGTGTTCCTGGTTCCGGCTGACCTAGTTAATGCAGCCTAACAATCATTTACTGATTTGAATAATAGAGATTGATAATGTTTTATGTGTAAGCCATAGTAAAGCATGGTAAATTAATTTGAGAACATTCTTCACGATAAACTTGGGTTCATGATGCTTTTGGGAAACGCAGCCCTAGTTGTTAAAGATCTGAGGATCTCAACACAAACCTTTCATTTATTTTTATTTTTCTTCTTTTTAATTATTATTGTTTCTATTATTATTATTTTAGATTAACTTCAGTCCAGTCCATGTAGGAATAAACACAGAGCATCAAGACAGATTGTTTAACTGAGAAATTACTAGTATGGACTAATATAATTAGCTCTAACATCCTCCTCTGTTTCTCAGGCTCCTTTTGTCTGAATCCAGTATTCTAGAGAAACATAATGGACAAAATAAAGCGCTTTAAAGTCATGATGTTCTCAAATGTTACTTCATGTTATGTACAATAATATATTCTGAATATTTAATATATCACCAGCTGTTCCTGATGCTCCACCGCTGCTTTTATTCACATCCAAACCATAAATCAGTGTAAGAATAATGAACAAACTGACTCATGAATCTGTTTCCATGTGTTTTTCTTAAAGTGAACACAGGACTCGTCTTTGTCAATCAGATGAAGAACTGGAGAGACGCTCAGAGTTACTGCAGACAGAATCACATTGATCTGGTCAGTGTGAGGAACCAGAATGAGAGTCATGTAGCGTATGGACGGTGCTCATAAATGATCAATGGACCAATACTTTGATTATTTATAATGACTCAAGCAAGACCGGCGCGTTGAAGTCTACAGACTGACAGGTTAACGGCCCTAAAAGAACACAAAACAGCCTCCACCAGGACAGAGACTATTATAAATAACAGCCCCCACCTTCACACATACCAAAGGACATCCGAATAGATTATATGACTTTTAACTTAGTTATTTTTCATTTTAGGTGTGTTGTGGTCCCTGTACGTATGCATGCTTTTTGTTATAACCATTTTAGATGTGTTTAATAGGTTAGAAACTTATAGCCAGTGAATTCGTAAGGAAGAATGACGTCAATCCTCGCCGTTCCTTTAATTCTTAAGTTAAACTCCCCATGCTTGGTCTTGAAATCTTTGTCTCACAATTTGTAGGCCGGCTAGGTGTGTTGTGTGGTACTATGATGCATCAAACTCTTTCTTTGATGCCAAAACCCCAAAGTCTGCATACCAAAACCCCCAAGTCTGCTTATCTAAGAGAGAGCCATAAACATGTTAATGAAGCGAGACCCAAGACAAAGGGAGAGTTCCTGCTTCTGAGTTCCTTCGCTCTGATTGGCTGTTCCGATAAAAGAGGCGTGCGCCGTCACGGCCCTTTAAGACGGGCCACAAACGCTTCTCCTGTCTCTTCTCCTTGCTTTTTCTTTTGGCTTTCCTCCTTCCTCTTCTTCTTCGCCATCTTCCAACGGATCTCATCACACAAAGGAACCAAAGTTGAATTTCCCGCGGACTCCAAGGACCCACCCTGCAAGATTCAAACACGGACTGGATCGTGGAATTCCCCTAAACGCACAAACTCACGACCAAGGAAACATATGCAAGTATCCCTTAAGCTGTCGTTATAAAGTCTTGAGCTTATACCAATAAGTTGGACTGATTTCTTGCTTGTGCTCAATAGGTTGTGTCGATAGTATCACCGTTGCCTTGTCTCTCTCTCTCTCTCCCTCTCTCTCCCTCTCTCTCCCTCTCTCTCCTTCCTTCTTTCAGTTAATTTGTGTATGTTTGTTTATTGTTGTTGATTTATTAAAATATATATATTCACACGTGATTGTGCCTGAATTGCTCACCCATAGGTCACTTTTACGTTGAACCGACCCTGTTACAAATTAAAAGAAAGATACTTCTCCTGGCCAGAGAAACGTTGTTTAAGAGTTATTAAAAGGGAGATATTTGGTGGACAATTATCCGTCCTTTGAACTCAATTCTAGAATCAAAGAAATTTCTAAAAGTTGAATCAAGCCCTAGATATTAATAATTGTTATAATCCGTTATAATCCGTTAATATCCAAATCCCCCTCTGTGCCAATTTATGCACGTTTGATCGTAACACGATTAAACGCATGCATAAATCCCGCACCATTTCCCCTGGGGCTCGATATTCGCTACATTATTGGTGGAGAATGCGGGCATCGTTTTAAACCTGTTTTGAGCAAACTCAGTTCGAACTAAGTGTGTGTGTATATGTTTTGTTTGTTACATGCGCGTCGCGAGCAGAACACACTCGCCCAAATTAAATGAGCTCATTCCTGAACTCGGTGTGTTAACACGACTATTTGTCTATCATTTAGCCTTTGTTAACAAGTAAATCCGTTAAACTGCAGTCACAATATTAAAGTCACTTCTGTAAAGACGAAGAAATTTCGTGATCCGAGGAAAAACGTGATCCGAGCGAGTTTCCTCCGATCGCCCTTTAAAGGCCTTTTATTGTGCGCTAGTCATTCATCGCGTATGTCCGATGCTGTGTAAACTAAGCGTATTCGCTCCGTTTTGAGTCCACATGGAGTAATTAACCACGTGCACCCAAGGCAGATCAGACAAAGAAAGTCGCACCGCGACACTATTGTTTGATTTAGCCAGGAGCCAGGTATAAGCTCTGATCCAGCTTAACCTCTAAAAGCGGCAGTGAAGAAATCCTGTTCGTATATTTGTTGTGCTTTAATGGTAGTGAAAGGTTCATGCCAGGCACTCCCTCGATCCTCCAATCGAAAGAGAAACTAAAGTTATATATATATATATATAGAGAGAGATTTATTGTAGGCGTGATTACTTTGTAGCTTCACGGAACCAGTGAACACGCCCAAAATTGAAATCACGAAGCGCTGGGAGTTGGTACTGCCTCTCTGACAAGGCGAACGCAGTCCCTCCTCCCTACGTCATCTCTGTAGCGAACTCAATAACGCCATCTTGTGGACATTATTTGTAGTTCTGCTTCCCTTCTGCTGCTTTTCTTTGAAGGTTAATTCGACTTTCCCCTTTTGCTGTTTAGTTCTGCTCAGAACTGTAATTCTCCTCACTGTTACTGTTATTTGACACTCTCTGTCTCTACGACTCTTCACACTTATTTGAATTTGTGTTAAACAAACTTAACTTAAATTCAAATAAAGTTGTATCTGTGTCACCACAGGCACTCAATGAGTAACACGCCCCCTGGAGGTCATGCTCAGATCTTTCCTCCCATGATTTTCCTCTGAAGTGTTATTTCTGCTTTAAGTGCCTATTTACTGTAACAGCAAATTCCCAAAATTATTCTAACACCCTAGCACCTGGTTATTTGAAATTTGGTTTAAACTGAGTTTAAATTCAACATTTTTAAATTAACATTGAGTGCCTTTGGGACCTTACACTCTAAGCACACAGTCTCACTAGAGGTTATTACTCGACAGCGCCACCGCTCTGTCAGACCCGTAATAACACCTAGTGGCGAAAACAATGTCTAGAGTTTCTCCTCCCTCTCCTTACCACTTCCTGTTACTTTGTTTTGATTTTTAATTTTATTTGAATCCACTTTATTTTGATTTATTATTTTTATTAATTTTTAATCCTTGCATTTTATTTTGTTAATTTTCATTTTATTTCACTTATTCTTGTTTTACCCTTCCCCTTTAATATTTTTGTTTGTTTTATCCTACCCTATGTGTCTCACCATCGTGTTGTGTTTCTTTTAGTTCACATACTGACAGAACCTATGAGAGCCAGCAAGGAAAGCTAAATATTAGATTAGAACCCAGCCGCCAGAGTCATCACACGACCCAATAGGCTGCCGCCGTCAAAATCTTTATTTAGGCTTGGCCCTCACCAATATTCATGGCCGAAGATATTAAGTATCTGGACCGTAGCTCACTAACAGCCTATACTGTTAGCCCAATTTGGTATTTTAAAACCAAAAAAAAAAAAACTTAGCTCTAAATTCTGCAAGGACTTGCATTGTGTTCCTTTTGTGCTGCGTTCTCTCGTCAACAGTACGCCAAGATGTCCCGTTCATCCAGCCCGGCTGCCCACTGGGACAACCTCGAGACCTGGCTGTCTGCTCTGACCCACAAGTTCCTGCCCAGAGTCACTAGCGACCTACAGCAGCTGAGCAGAGAACAACTGGACGACGATCTGAACATGCTGATGGCCCATGATCCCACGCAGAGCCACAATCACAAAGAGTGGGCCAAGATCGTCGGGAGGCTCGCCCACAATCTGATCGTCCAGACACGGCTCAACGAGAATAACAACATCCAGCTGGAGCAGGAGACAACAGCGCTCAAACTTCAAGCTGAGGAGGCCCAGAGGAACCCGGCCAACGCCCAGACTCGTCTAGACCAGCTACTCGTCGAGACCCAGGAACGGCGCCGCGGAGCGGATGAGACCCACGCAGAACTGCGGAGCGGATGAGACCCACGCAGAGCTACAGGACGGAGTCGAGAGACTCCAAGATGCACTGAAAGGGAAGGATGCTAAGGCCAGAGCTTGCGAAAAGCACCTGCAAGTGGCCAGAAACTAAATCCTTGCTCTAGCAAATGAAAGAGACTATTTGAGAAATTAACTTGACAATGATCACAGAGAACTCACACCTTCCTACACGCTGCCCAGCAAGCAGCAAGGGGAAACGCACGACAAAGAGGTTCCCCTGATCAGTAGGTCAAGACCTCCGAGTCAAGAGTTCCTTGTTCCAGAGGGTTGTGATAGTCCACGGTTTAAAATGTCACCAGCCAGCTTCCCAGAACCCCGTTCAGCAGCGAAGGGGTGGGGACCTTCACAAGAGATTCCAGCCGCCAGGCACGGCAACGCTCACAAAGAACTTGACAAGCTGGCCAGAAACATTCCCACATTCAACCCAAGCCCCGCAGAAGGACACGACGTGCACGCGTATCTGCAGGACATATACTTTCTTTCACAAACTGTGGACAAGGTGACAACATGGGACAGATTGTATTTGCTCAGAATCACATCAAGCCGAGATGTACGCAGCTTCTTGGACCGACAACCACAAACTGCCAAAACAGATTACCAGCAGCTGCGACAGGCTTTGATTAAAGAGTTTTCTGATCCTGAGTCAGACCAGGGGCTCATCGCTGCTATGGACCTTAAGCAGGGCCGAGCAGAAACCCCGCAAGCATACTACAATCGGCTGCGACAGACCTACTTCGGAGCACGTAACGAACCTGGGATGGAGGAGGACCTTAACTTCAAAACTTTGTTTCTCCGAAATCTGCATCACACAGTGAGTCACCAGCTAGGAGTTCTGGCCTGTCCCCGCAGCATGTCCATCCGACAGCTGCGGGACCTCGCCCATAAAGCTTACACCAAGCAAAAGACTGCCGTTGAAAAGACCATAAACTCAACAATTCACCAAGTGGGTGGAGTGTCGGCCAGCACCCAACGACACTGCCCAAACCACGGCAGACCTCCTGAAGAACCACATCTTCTCTAGGTTCGGCCTGCCACAGAGATTCAACGCCCATCATTCAAGTCGACCATCATAAGACACCTGCCATTCGACTATCGGAACTAATGTCCAACGATGTTCAAACACGAACTTCGTCGGCCAAAGGGGGGATATGTAGCGTATGGACAGTGCTCATAAATGATCAACGGACCAATACTTTGATTATTTATAATGACTCAAGCAAGACCTGGCGCCGTGAAGTCTACAGACTGACAGGTTAACGGCCCTAAAAGAACACAAAACAGCCTCCACCAGGACAGAGACTATTATAAATAACAGCCCCCACCTTCACACATACCAAAGGACATCCGAACAGATTATATGACTTTTAACTTAGTTATTTTTCATTTTAGGTGTGTTGTGGTCCCTGTATGTATGCATGCTTTTTGTTATAACCATTTTAGATGTGTTTGATAGGTTAGAAACTTATAGCCAGTGAATGCTGTAGCGAATATCTAGTCCCAGGGGAAATGGTGCGGGATTTATGCATGCGTTTAATCGTGTTACGATCAAATATGCATAAATTGGCACAGAGGGGAATTTTTATATTAACAATTGATTAAAACAGACTAAAACAATTATTAATATCTAGGGCTTGATTCAACTTTTAGAAATTTCTTTGATTCTAGAATTGAGTTCAAAGGACGGATAATTGTCCACCAACTATCTCCCTTTTAATAACTCTTAAAACGACATTTCTCTGGCCAGGAGAAAATATCTTTCTTTTAATTTGTAACAGGGTCGGTTCACCGTAAAAGTGACCTATGTATGAGCAAACCAAGCGCAATCACGTGTGAATATATATATTTTAATAAATCAACAAACAATAAACAAACATACACAAATTAACTGAAAGCAGGAAGGAGAGAGAGAGGGAGAGAGAGAGAGAGAGAGAGAGAAAGGCAACGGTGATACTATCGACACAGCCTATGAGCACAAGCAAGGAATCAGTCCAACTTATTGGTATAAGCTCAAAACTTTATAACGACAGCTTAAGGGATACTTGCATATGTTTCCTTGGTCGTGAGTTTAGGGGAATTCCGCGATCCGGTCCGTGTTTCAGTCTTGCAGGGAGTCCGCGGGAAATTCAACTTTGGTTCCTTTGTGTGATGAGATCCGTTGGAAGATGGCGAAGAAGAGGAGGAAAGCCAAAAGAGGAAGAGAGCTGGCAACAGGAAGCAAAACGAAGAGAGAAGACAAGAGACAGGAGAAGCGTCTGTGGCCCGTCTTAAAGGGCCGTGGCGGGGCACGCCTCTTTTGTCGGAACAGCCATTCAGAGCGAAGGAACTCAGAAGCGGGAAATCTCCCTTTGTCTTGGGTCTCGCCTCATTAACATGTTTTATGGCTCTCTTTAGATAAGCAGACTTGGGGGTTTTGGTACGCAGACTTTGGGGTTTTGGCATCAAAGAAAGAGTCTGATGCATCATAGTACCACACAACGCACCTAGCTGGCCAACAAATTGCGAGACAAAGATTTCGAGACCAAGCATGGGGAGTTTAACTTAAGAGTTAAAGGAACGGCGAGGATTGACGTCATTCTTCCTTACGCATTCACTGGCTATAAGTTTCTAACCTATCAAAACACATCTAAAGTGGTTATAACAAAAAGCATGCATACGTACAGGGACCACAACACACCTAAAATGAAACATAACTAAGTTAAAAGTCATATAATCTGTTCGGATGTCCTTTGGTATGTGTGAGGGAGGGGCTGTTTATGACGGTGAGCTGCACGAGGCATGCTTCGCTCTGATTGGCTGTTCCAACAAAAGAGGCGTGCCCCGTCACGGCCCTTTAAGACGGGCCACAAACGCTTCTCCTGTCTCTTCTCCTTGCTTTTTCTTTTGGCTTTCCTCCTTCCTCTTCTTCTTCGCCATCTTCCAACGGATCTCATCACACAAAGGAACCAAAGTTGAATTTCCCGCGGACTCCAAGGACCCACCCTGCAAGATTCAAACACGGACCGGATCGCGGAATTCCCCTAAACGCACGAACTCACGACCAAGGAAACATATGCAAGTATCCCTTAAGCTGTCATTATAAAGTCTTGAGCTTATACCAGTAAGTTGGACTGATTTCTTGCTTGTGCTCAATAGGTTGTGTCGATAGTATCACCGTTGCCTTGTCTCTCTCTCTCTCTCTCTCTCTCTCTCTCCCTCTCTCTCCTTCCTTCTTTCAGTTAATTTGTGTATGTTTGTTTATTGTTTGTTGATTTATTAAAATATATATATTCACACGTGATTGTGCCTGAATTGCTCACCCATAGGTCACTTTTACGTTGAACCGACCCTGTTACAAATTAAAAGAAAGATATTTCTCCTGGCCAGAGAAACGTTGTTTCAGAGTTATTAAAAGGGAGATATTTGGTGGACAATTATCCGTCCTTTGAACTCAATTCTAGAATCAAAGAAATTTCTAAAAGTTGAATCAAGCCCTAGATATTAATAATTGTTATAATCCGTTATAATCAACTGTTAATATCCAAATCCCCCTCTGTGCCAATTTATGCACGTTTGATCGTAACACGATTAAACGCATGCATAAATCCCGCACCATTTCCCCTGGGGCTCGATATTCGCTACAGTCAATAGGTTCAGAAGTTCATCAGTGATAGTCTCATATCTAATGATGTCTGGATCGGTCTGTTCAGAGACTCATGGCAGTGGTCAGATCAGAGGAACTCCTCATTCAGATACTGGAGGTCTGATCAACCTAATAATTATGGAGGTGTTGAAAACTGCACAGTGATTGAACCGAGTGCTCAGGGACAATGGCATGACATTTCTTGCAACAACCCATTTCTTTTTGTGTGTCATGAAGGTGATCAGATCCTCACAAACACACACAATCCATCCATCACCTCCAGATATCTTAAAGCTCACGCTACATGTCTGACATGACAGATTCCTCCACAGTGTTTGTTCTGCATGTTGTTTTTGATCAGTCTCTCTCTAGTTTTTGCTTGTGGTTTGTTTTGTGTCCAGATAAACTGATTCTGATCAAAGAGAACCGGACGTGGTCTGAAGCTCTGAGATACTGCAGAGAGAATCATGTGGATCTGGTCTCGGTTCATTCAGGAGAGACGCAGCGTCGTGTGATGAATGTGGTTAAAGGGGCATCTACTGCGGAGGTGTGGTTGGGTTTACACAACTACTGCATCATGAACATGTGGCTCTGGCTGAGCGGAGAGAACATGTGCTATCAGAACTGGGCTCCAGGGAACGGAACGACACCGGAAGACTGCCGCCTGGAGAAGAGAAAAGGAGCAGTTCAGTCTGGAGGAGATCAGCGCTGGGTCAGCCTTCCTGAAAGTCGCAAACTCAACTTCATCTGCACAAATGATGAGTGAAAACATGTGAATGTTTGTGTGTTTACTCACAGTCACTGTTTTCATTCCTCATTATTTTTCTTATTTACTTTCATATATTTATATATTAATTATCATGACACAATGTGATCTTCTCAAAGTTTTACTGTTCTTTAGATGTCTGAAATACTGACACAATATATGTGTGTTTTAAGAATCTCTTTGCATATCTGGTGTGTTTATGTCTTTATGTTTTTCACTAATCTTATCTGTAGTAATAACTGGTTGAATGTGATTCTTCATAATAATATTATTTGTGTCTCAGAATGAAATACGTTTTTCTTAGAATGGCAGAAGTGAATTGATTTTACAATGAACTGTCAATTAAATGTAACATATGTAAAATTTATATGTGATTGTTGGTGTGTTTGGTTGATATTTAGGATTTCAGTTTCTGGAATATTTTTGGAATAAATATTGGAAATCTCTGGAATAAATTATGTAGCGTATGGACGGTGCTCATAAATGATCAACGGACCAATACTTTGATTATTTATAATGACTCAAGCAAGACCGGCGCCGTGGAGTCTACAGACTGACAGGTTAACGGTGCTAAAGGACACAAACCATGCTCGTGCAGCTCACCAGTCATAAACCAGCCCCACCTCACACATACCAAAGGACATCCGAACAGATCATATGACTGTTAACTTAGTTATTCTTCATTTTAGGTGTACTCTTCCCTGTATGTATGCATGCTTTTGTTATAACCATTTTAGATGTGTTTTGATAGGTTAGAAACTTATAGCCAGCGACGGCTTAAGGAAAGATGGCGTCAATTCTCGCCATTCCTGTAACTCTTGGGTTAAAACCCCCATGTTTGGTCTCGAAATCTTTGTCTCGCAATTTGTAGGCCAGCTAGGCGGGTTGTGGGGTGCTATGATGCTATTTTGCTTTCTTTCATGCCAAAACCCCAAAGTCTGCATACCCAAAAAACCCCAAGTCTGTCCATTTGTGAGAGTCATAAAACATGTTAATGAGGTGAGACCCAAGACAAAGGAAGATTTCCCGCTTCTGAGTTCCTTCGCTCTGATTGGCTGTTCCGACCAAAGAGACGTGCCCCGTCGCGGCCTTTAAGAATGGGCCACAGACGCTCTCTTGTCCTTCTTTCCTTCTCTTCTTGCTTCTTGCGCTCTTGCTCTCTCGTCTTCTCTCTTCCTTCTTGCTTTCCTCTTCCTCTTCGCCACCTTCCAACGGATCTCATCACACCAAGGAACCAAAGTTGAATTTCCCGCGGACTCCAAGGACCCACCCGGCAAGATCGAAACACGGACCGGATCGCGGAATTCCCTTAAACACACGAGCTCACCACCAAGGAAACATATGCAAGTATCCATAAGCTGTCGTTATAAAGTTTTGAGCTTATACCAATAAGCTGGACTGACTCCTTGTTTATGCTCATAGGTTGTGTCGATAATATCACCGTTGTTCTGTCTCTCTCTCTCTCTCTCTCTCTCTTTCTCCCTCTCTCTCCTCCCTGCTTTCAGTTAATTTGTGTATGTTTGTTTATTGTTTGTTGATTTTATTAAAATATATATATTCACACGTGATTGCGCTTGGTTTGCTCATACATAGGTCACTTTTACGGTGAACCGACCCTGTTACAAATTAAAAGAAAGCTATTTCTCCTGGCCAGAGAAACGTTGTTTAAGAGTTATTAAAAGACAGATATTTTGGTGGACAATTATCCGTCCTTTGAACTCAATCCTAGAATTAAAGAAATTTCTAAAAGTTGAATTAAGCCCTAGATATTAATAATTGTTTTAATCCGTTTTAATCAATTGTTAATATCAAAATTCCCCTCTGTGCGGATCTGTGCATGTTTGATCGTAACACGATTAAACGCATGCATAAATCCCGCACCATTTTCCCCTGGGGCTAGATATTCGTTACAGTTAATGGTGGAGAATGTGGGCATCGTTTTAAACCTGTATTGAGCAAACTCAGTTCGAACTAAGTGTGTGTGTATATGTTTTGTTTGTCACACGCGCGCCTGCGAGCAGAACGCACTCGCCAAATTGCATGAGCTCATATTCCTGAATTCGGTGTGTTAACACGACTATTTGTCTATCATTTAGCCTTTGTTAACAAGTAAATCCGTTAAACTGCAGTCACAATATTAAAGTCGCTTCTGTAAAGACGAAGAAATTTCGTTGCGGACCATTTTAAAATATTTGTTTATCTCCCTGTAAGGACGAACGAGTCCGCAGTGGAAAGACGCGATCCGAGCGAGCGAGTTCCTCCGATCGCTTTTAAAGGCCTCTTATTGCGCTAGTTCAATTCATCGTGTATATCCGATGCTGTAAACTAAGCGTATTTCGCTCCGTTTGAGTCCATGCGACGTAATTAATCGCGTGCACCCAAGGCAAATCACGACACTATTGTGTGACTTAGCCAGGAGCCAGGTATAAGCTCTGATCCAGCTTAACCAAAGCGGCAGTGAAGAAACCCTGTTCGTATATTTTTTGTGCTTTAATGGTAATGAAAGGTTCATGCCAGGCACTCCCTCGATCCTCAGATCGAAAGAGAAACTAAAGTTATATATATATATAGAGAGAGATTTATTGTATGCGTGATTTGTGTAATCACCGAACCGGTGAACACACACCCAAAATTGAAATCACGAGGCGCTGAGAGTTGGTACTGCCCCCTCTGACCAGGTGAACGCAGTCCCTCCTCCCTACGTCATCTCCGTAGCGAACTCGATAACGCCATCTCGTGGACATTACTCGTAGTTCTGCTTCCCTTCTGCTGCTTTTCTTTGAAGGTTAATTCGTACCTTCCCCTTTTGCTGTGTAGTTCTGCTCAGAACTGTAATTCTCCTCACTGTTACTGTTATTTGACACTCTCTGTCTCTACGACTCTTCACACTTTTCACGACTCACACATGTTAAACAAGTTTAACTTAAATTCAAATAAAGTTGTATCTGTGTCACCACAGGCACCCAATGAGTAACACGCCCCCTGGAGGTCATGCTCAGATCTTTCCTCCCATGATTTTCCTTTGAAAGTGTTGTTTCTGCTTTAAGTGTCTATTTACTGTAACAGCAAATCCCCAAAATTATTCTAGCACCTGGTTATTTGAAATTTGGTTTAAACTGAGTTTAAATTCAACATTTTTAAATTAACATTGAGTGCCTTTGGGACCTTACACTCTAAGCACACAGTCTCACTAGAGGTTATTACTCGACAGCGCCACCGCTCTGTCAGACCTGTAATAACACCTAGTGGCGAAAACAAGCTTAGAGTTTCCCCTTCTTTTTTTTTTTTTTATTTCCTGTTACCTTTTGATTTTTAATTTTTTTAATCCACCTTATTTTGATTTTATTATTTTTAGTAATTTTCAATCCTTGTTTTTTTTTTTTTGTTTAATAAAAAAAAAAAAAAAAAAAAAAAAAAAAAATTAATTTTTCACTTATTATTATATATATATATTTTTTCCTTTCCTTTAATATTTTTGTTTGTTTTATCCTACCCTATGTATCTCACCGTCATGTTGTGTTTCTTTTAGTTCACATACCGACAGAACCTATGAGAGCCAGCAAGGAAAGCTAAATATCAGATTGGAACCCAGCCGCCAGAGTCATCACACGACCCAATAGGCTGCCGCCGTCAAAATCTTTATTTAGGCTTGGCCCTCACCAATATTCACGGCAAGAGATATTAAGTATCTGAACCGTAGCTCACTAACAAGCATAGACTTGTAGCCCAATTTGGTATTTTAAAACCAAAACAAAAAAAACAAAAAAAAATTTTTTTTTATTTAGCTCTAAATTCTGCGAGGACTTGCATTGTGTTTCTTTTGTGCTGCGTTCTCTCGTCAACAGTACGCCAAGATGTCCCGTTCATCCAGCCCGGCGGCCCACTGGGACAACCTCGAGACCTGGCTGTCTGCTCTGACCCACGAGTTCCTGCCCAGAGTCACCAGCGACCTACAGCAGCTGAGCAGAGAACAACTGGACGACGAGCTGAACCGTCTGATGGCCCAGGACCCCACGCAGTGCCGCAATCTCAAAGAGTGCGCCAAGATCAGCGGGAGGCTCGCCCACAACCTGATCGCCCAGATACGGCTCAGCGAGAATAACAACGTCCAGCTGGAGCAGGAGACAACAGTGCTCAAACTTCAAGCTGAGGAGGCCCAGAGGAACCAGGCCGACGCCCAGACTCGTCTAGACCGGCTACTCGTCGAGACTCAGGAACGGCGCTGCGAAGCGGATGAGACCCACGCAGAGCTACAGGACAAAGTCGAGAGACTCCAAGAGGCACTGACAGGACTCCGTGCCGACACTGAGCGACGAGAACGAGTTGAGAAAGAACACAGAGAGGACTTAAATGAGAAACTCCAACGAGGCGAAGCTCTCCTGGTCAGAGCTGGAAATGAACTAAAAGAGAAGGATGCTAAGACCAGAGCTTGTGAAAAACACCTGCAAGCGGCCAGAAATGAAATTCTTATTCTAACAAATGAAAAAGACTATTTGAGAAATGAACTTGACAATACTAACAGAGAACTCAAACATGCCTACACGCTGCACAGCAAGCAGCAAGGGGAAACCCATGACACAGAGTTCCCCCTGACCAGTAGGTCAAGACCTCCGAGTCAAGAGTTCCTTGTTCCGGAGGGGTGCGATAGTCCACAGTTTAAAATGCCAGCTTCCCAGAACCCCGTTCAGCGACGAAGGGGTGGGGACCTTCACAAGAGATTCCGGCCGCCAGGCACGGAAACGCTCACAAAGAACTTGACAAACTGGCCAGAAACATTCCCACATTCACCCCAAGTCCCGCAGGAGGACACGACGTGCATGCGTTTCTGCAGGACATAGACTTCCTGTTACAAACTGTGGACAATGTGACAACATGGGACAGATTGTATTTGCTTCGAATCACATCAAGCCGAGATGTACGCAGTTTTTTGGACCGACAACCACAAACTGTCAAAACCGACTACCAGCAGCTGCGACAGGCTTTGATTAAAGAGTTTTCTGATCCTGAGTCAGATCAGGGGCTCATCGCGGCCATGGACCTTAAGCAGGGCCGAGCAGAAACCCCGCAAGCATACTACAATCGGCTGCGACAGACCTACTTTGGAGCACGTAACGAGCCTGGGATGGAGGAAGACTTTAACTTCAAAACATTGTTTCTCCGAAACCTGCATCACACAGTGAGTCACCATCTAGGAGTTCTGGCCTGCCCCCGCAACATGTCCATCCGACAGCTGCAGGACCTCGCCCATAAAGCGTACACCAAGCAAAAGACCGCTGCTGAAAAGACTATGAAAAACCCAACGGTTTACCCTGTCCTTGATCGTAGTGCCGAACTGGCACTAGAGGGCGCCCAGCAATACCACAGTAGTGGGCCTCCCAACCGAGAGTCAAGACCACCTCCAGCCAGCAGAGGGCACCATAACTACAATGGTGCCCGTCCCAAGCACCAGCCCAGACACTCCGAAAGATTCTGGGACAAGCCACAGCCACCCCACAACATAAAGGGCGGAGCCACGTGGGATGACAGCCGACGGCCCAGAAACTACCAACGCTCGTCTGCACGGGGCGAACAGCCCGGAGAGTCACCGGCGAAATGGTTCTCGACAGGACCCAGACAAGCCCAAGTCCAAGTTCGCTCCAGAGCCAGAAAGTGCAACTATGACTGAAACAGCTGAGATCCTGAAAATTCTGAAGGAGCTGATCAACAAGAAACCTCCAAAGGAAGACAAGGAGGATGGACCAGCTTGACTAGGCGTGAAACCTGAAACGAACACCCTCACTCACAACCCTCCAACCGAACATCAAGTCCAGATTCCAGCTCCCCAACCACAGATCACAGAAACGACCCACACATCGTCAAGCGACGGCGTCACACAACAAACCCCGCCGCTGACTGTACAACCAGAACAAGCCTATTCTCCCCCGCACGCTGCCAATCAGGCTCCCAAGGTACCTGAAAGTGCCGTGGTGGTCGTCTGTCTCCCCGACAATTCACCCGAGACTAGCACCAACTGCGTAGCAGTCACCACTCAAGTCCCAATGCCAAGACTCTTAGGAACCCTGATTGAAAAGGGGGTGGCACGGAAACTGTACCTAGCCATCACCGTGGAGAATGAGATAAAACTGGAAGCCCTTGTTGACACGGGGGCAGACCTCACGTTAATGTCATCCCAACTCTTTGACAGACTCCAAGCTGCTGCCACGAAACAGAACCGAACTCTCAAATCCCAAAAATGTGTGTTGAATGTGCAGTCATACAGCCAAAATGAGGTACAACTCGAACACATTGCTCCCATTCACCTCACAATCGGTCCAATGAGTCTGGTACACCCAGTGTACATATCACCCATAGACACATTTCCACTCCTCATCGGCAAAGATCTGCTAGATCGTTTTGAACCCTTGCTGGATTTCAGACAACTGAAAATTTGGGCCCAAGTGCGAGAACCCCTGTCTCTCCAGTCACCCAGGACAACTGAACCAGACTGTCAGGTCACGGAGGTCGCGGGAACTCAGCCAGAGGTCACGGGAACTTCCACAACCATGTCAGCTCCGAGAAAATTTCAAGTTCACTGCTTTGCACCTTCCAACCCGTCAAAGACTCTGACTTTTACCTCCCCAAGGTCACAACAAACTTGCAGTTGAATGATGTAACAACAACAGACGTCATTCTTGCATTATGGGCAGACAACTCAGCCATCAGCCTGACACTGTTCAGAGCTCTCATCAAAGATGCACCTGACCTTCCTTTCACCAGCAAGCGCACTCGCTTCCCCGTTGACTCCCACTTGTCAACAATAAAAACTGCCAAGAACATTTGCGCTTTGAACTTGAACTGGAATGGCAGGTGTTTAACCCATTACTTCCTGGTCCTCCCGGGCTTACCCCATGATGTCTACATTGGTGCTGACACTTTGATTCGCCTCAAAGCTCATGTGGACTTTATTGACAAAGTGATATGGGCCCCAATGACTTTAAAACCACATTCTGCTCCAATTAGCCCTGAAAACCTCAAATCAGGCCAGACCATCCCAGAGGTCTGTACTTTAATTAATGAACAGGACATTGCAGTACCAGCCTACACCAAAGGGGTCGCTGTTCGGCTCAACATGCGACGTGGTCAAACCCTGAACCATACACTGGCTTTCTTCCAACTTTCACCTGAAAGCATGGAACTTGGACTAACCCTGGAAGCCACGCCCCTCACCGAGGTACTGTCCCGTGCGGTCTACATCCTGTTCAACAACTGCACTGCAACAGACATCAGAATCCCCAGAGCATATAGTCTGGGATGGCTGGTGAGTCACGATTTCCACGACTTCGAACTCACTTTACCAATAATTGGCTCCATCCCACCTTCAATGATCCCAGAAGGGCGCACTGACAACGCCTGGTCCACGGCACCCTTCCAGATCATTACTATCGCCCCTGCAATGCCAGTAACTACAGAACAGGTATGCAGAACAGAGCTAACAGAAGATCAGCACCTGACAGTGTACACAGTCTCTAACCAACCTGCCAGTGAGACTGACAAAGACACTACACCTCTGACAGCTGACGGGACAAATGACACAGAGGAGCCATACCCAGGATTTGAGACGCAAGTCCAACAAATCCTCAAAGATGCGGACACTATAAAGACTGATACAGACCGTCAAGAACTTCGACAAGTACTGTACAAATTCAAAGCGTCATTCGCCAGAGATTCTCTAGACTGTGGTCTCACTGACCTACACACAGTGCGCATCCCAACACCCCCGAATGCTCCTCCCACTTTTGTCAAGCAATACAAGATTCCCATAGCTTCACAAGAACCTGTGCAGGAAATCATCAACTCCATGCTTGAGAAAGGTGTCATCCGTCCATGCAACAGCACCTACTCTGCTCCCATCTGGCCCGTCCTCAAACCCAACGGCAAGTGGCGACCTACCATTGACTACAGGAAACTGAACCAGCAGGTACCACTGTCACGATGGCCCATGACCCAGCTGGAACAGGAAATACCCAGAATCCGAGGAGCTACGATCTTCTCTACACTCGATGTGGCCTCAGGATTCTGGACTATACCTGTGCATGCAGACGATCAACACAAGCTGGCTTTCTCACGTTCGGCAATCGACAATTCACTTTCACAAGGTGCCCATTTGGCTATGCTAACTCACCTGCGGAATTTAACATCTTCCTGAACAAAGCGTGTCCAGATGCTAGGACAAGAGGCAACCTCATCTATGTGGACGATGTGCTTATGAAAAGCATGACTGTGGCAGAACACTTGAAAGAGATAGACTATGTTCTAAACCAGCTAACCACCGCCGGCGCTAAGATCGCTCTTCACAAAGGACAATGGTGCCGGACAAAGGTTAACTACGTAGGTCTGCTCATTGGATCAAGAGGCATCGAGCCGCAGTCCAGCCGCATCCAAGCCATCCAAAACATCAAGCCTCCTACCAACGTGTCAGAGCTGCGAAGTTTTCTTGGAGTGTGCAATTACTCACGGCAGTTCATCGAGAACTACTCAGACATTGCACGACCACTAACTGCTCTCCTAAAAAAGGACTGTCCATTCACCTGGACTAAAGATCAGGAACAGGCCATGAAAGAACTGAAACAGCATCTGTGCACAGCCCCCTGTCTAGCTTACCCTGACCCGAAAAAGGAGTTCTACTTGGAGTCTGGATTCTCCGCACACTGTCTCAGTGCTGGCCTCTACCAGAAGCACGACCAAGACAAAAGAGTGGTTGCATATGCCAGTAAAACACTCCTGCCACCAGAGTGTAAATATTCAGACTGCGAAAAGGCTCTTCTCTGTACTGTATGGGCCATCCGGCGATTCTCCAACTATATTGGGGCACAAAAGTCATCATAGACACCTGTCACCAGCCTGTAACATTCCTCAACAGCCAACGCATCCGAGACGGCGTGGTCACCAATTCACGATAGCCACGTGGTTGATGGCCCTCCAGGGACGCAATGTTGAGGCACGGTATGCCCAGAACCATAAGTCTGCATTAGGCAACGGCCTGGCTGCCTGTCAAAACTGCTTTGACGACACACTGGCTACGACTCAGGACATAGAAAGACCCCAACAACAACAACCGACCAGCCACAGGTACTTTGAAGAGAACGTGTGCCACGGTATGCCCACCGCCTACGCCGATGGATGTTCGTGACAACCACAAGGGCACCTTGAAAGCAGGCGCTGGCGCACTGTGGCTAAACGACCAACCTTGCCCACCGCAACACTTCAACTTGGGCTCACAGTCATCACAGTATGCTGAGGTCGCGCCATTCTCATAACCCTTCAAATCGCTTCGACCCACAACATCAAAGAACTACTTATCTGCACAGACTCTAACTACACAAGGCTCAGTTTCACCTGCCACCTCCCAGGCTGGAAAGTTAACGGCTACAGAACGGCAAACAACAAGCCAGTCAAACACCAGCACCTGTTCCAAGCAAGTGATCACATCACAACAACACACGACATGATCATCTACTGGAAAAAGGTGAAGGGACACTAAGACAACCGGGCCTTGACAAAAACTTTAATGACCAAACTGATAACCTCGCCAAGACTGGCGCACTCCATGGCAAGCTCTGGTCAGCACCAACCCACCAACCCCCCCCAATGTTGCAGCAATAACCCGCAGCAAGCGAACAACTCCATCAACGGTGTCAGCATCACAGCCGCTTACGCTGGCTCCACAAATCTCTGCTAATGATATAGCGGACCTTCAAGCATCTGACACATCAATACAAGCCATGCTGCACCACCTCTCAGACCCCACCAACCACCCAATCAGCGCCTCTGACCTAACTACTGACCCAAACCTCAGAAGGCTGCACGGACTCAAACACATGCTGCGTGTGAAGCATAATATCTTGTGGTATGCCCCTGATGATCTCACGACGCCACGGCTAGTGATCCCACAGTGCCAAAGGGGGGTAATGCTAATATATGCCCACAACGCACCATGCGCCGGGCACCACGGTACCAGAGCCACCTATGAAACACTGAAACAAGTGGCATACTGGCCCGGCATGCAGCAAGATGTGACGGAGTATGTCAAAGGGTGCCTGGTTTGCTGTCAGTTCCAACCAGCAAACCCAAATCACAGAGCCCCACTGCAAAGCAAGGGAATCACATTCCCATGGTCAGATCTCCAGATAGACTGGGTGGGACCCCTACCCAGGTCAACGAGAGGCAACAAATACTTCCTCACAGTCGTATGCCAATTCACCAAATGGGTGGAGTGTCTGCCAGCACCCAACGACACTGCCTAAACCACGGCATACCTCCTGATGAACCACATTTTCTCCAGGTTCGGCCTGCCACAGAGAGTTAACTCCGACAGAGGTACTCACTTTACAGCTGAGATCATGCAACAGACTTGGAACATTCTGGGTGTACGAGCCCAACTACACATCAGCCATCACCCAATCTCGTCAGGTCAAGTGGAACGGGCCAATCGGAACGTGGTCAGTATGCTGAGGAAATACGTGGCTGCCAATCAGAAAGACTGGGACGTAAAACTTCCTTTGGTGCTTATGGCCATCAGATCCACCCCACAAGAGTCCACACGGCTGTCCCCCTTTGAACTGATGACAGGGAGGCAGATGACGCTCCCACTGCACCTGCTGTATCAACCAGGAGACTCCAGCCTCGTCACAGCCTACACCACTCACCAGTACCTGGACGACCTACACCGGCACCTGAGGAAAGCATTCTCCTTCGCCCAACACCAACTTCAAAAAAGTTGCGAGGGGCAAAAGGCTTATTACGACCGGAAAGCATCACGTCAGGAACTGGACGTGGGGGACAAGGTTTGGTACTACAGTTTTGCCTGGACACCCCAGGCAGTCTCAAAGAAACATGACATTGTGGACAAGCTCTCCCCAGTTGCCTACAGAATCCAACTGGGCCGGGGACAGAAAGAACCCACTCTCAAATGGGTCCACCGCAACCAAATCAAGAGACATTGGCAGAGAAAGACGGGGGGGGCTAGCACAATCCAAACCCAATTGCAGTCCGCAGAACAAAACTAGAATCATTGACAAACCCCGAATGCCCCCACTGACCCGCTGCTTTCTCTCCCTTCTCCAAACCAGGATGCTGCCGTGGCTTACCATCCTGTGTCTCCAGCTCGCCAGAGGACTGCCACAATCAGAAATCACGTCACCAGGTCCCAAAACCGGAATCGTGCTAAGGGAACAACCCGGACTCCTTATCACCAACTGTAGGACCCACACCCAAAAGGTGTACGTTCGACTGGACCCGCGCAATGTCTATCGAACACACTACCCTCGTGCCGCCGCACAGTACAGCTGGGCAGGTGCCCGATGGACAGAGGATGCCCTTTTTCATGCGGAGGCCGATGTCCAGCACATGCTCACTCAGCTGGAGAAGATGACAGTCACCCAAGCGGAGCTAAGTGGACCCAAACGCCGCACAAAACGGTTCCTAGGAGCCCTACTGGGGGCCGCCGCTGCTGTCGGAACCCTATTCAATATTGGCATGTCCAGTGTCAACGTGGTAAGCCTGGCCACTGTGAAACGGCATGTGGCTGAGATTCAGACAGAGATTCCACAGCTCAGAGCACAACTGGAAACACAGAGCGTCTCCCTGCAGACCGTCGGCAAATCCTTGAAAGGCACCATGGTGATCCTCAACACTCACAGCGTTCAGCTGAATCAGACGTTGAACTCCATGAAACAGCTGTTCTCGATCTTTCAGAATGACTTTGCCCAAACTCAGCTTGTCACGGCCCTAATGACAGATATGTTGCGGGAGGTGAGCTCCTCCGTGGACAGCTTGGCCATGGGCAGAATCCCTCCATACCTGGTACCCCTCAGCCTAGTCCAGACTGTGCTGACCTCTGCTACTTCCGGCCCGGCCGAGCCTCTGCAAGCCCATATTGCCTATTCCCTAGGCAGTGCCATCCCACTCTATGTCAACCTGACGCAGCGGGAAATGGCTTTCCTCCTGAATTTGCCCATCATTGAATCAAATAACATCTACAGGTTAAAGGACATTGTTAACGTGGGTTTCTGGCAAGGTAACACCCATGTTAAAATCCACACCCCAGATATGGTGGCCTACCATGACAGCAACACGCAACTATACTTGGCCCCGAATCTGCGTATGTGTACTCTGACCAAAGACATTCACTATCTCTGCCCCAGCAAGCCCTTCCTCAGAGACAACACGGAAGGGATCTGCGGGTTGCAGCCCATGCAAGATGATACGCACTGCCCCGCTGAGGCCAAACCTTGCATCCACGTTGTCGAAACACGAGCGGAGATTGTGGGAAACCGGTGGCTCGTCAACACTCCCAGTCGTACGGCTACCCTGACGTATGACCAACATGACACTGCCACTCGCATTAACCTGCCCAACCAGTGTATGTGGATCCGGGTGCCTCAAGGTGCTATCCTCCACCTCGACGACCTGGCACTGTATCACCTCCCAAGTGACGAGTACCAAACAGAGCTGGAAATCCCATCCTTCTTCCAAAATCACAATTTCACCCTAGATCCAGAGCTGGAACTGAGGATTGAGACCAAGGGGCTCCAACTGATCGATATAACGCCTCTCGACACGACCCTCCGTGAGCTGGCGCAGCTTCCCGGCCTTGCCGGCTCAACGGTAGTCCAGGCTTGGACCGCTGCTGACACAGCGCTGTGCTTCTCCCTGATAACGGGATACGCCTTGACCTTGGGCCTGGCCTACATCCTGTTCAGAAGGGTCAAGGCTACCCAGGAGTCCATGGACAAGTGCACTGCTGCTCTTCCCCGAGGTTTCAAACGACACCCACGGGAACGAAGCTCCAGAACAGAGGCCATACCAAACCTCATCGAGATGGAGCCCCCGCTCGAGGGATCAAATGCTTAGGACAACTAAACCGCCAGCGTTAAGTGAACTGACTTCAAAGTAACGAGGGACACTGGCAATGCACCCGCTGATTCAACACCCATCCCTCAAGTCGACCATCGTGAGACACCTGCCATTCGACTATCGGAACTAATGTCCGACGATGTTCGAACACGAACGTCGTCGGCCAAAGGGGGGATATGTAGCGTATGGACGGTGCTCATAAATGATCAACGGACCAATACTTTGATTATTTATAATGACTCAAGCAAGACCGGCGCCGTGGAGTCTACAGACTGACAGGTTAACGGTGCTAAAGGACACAAACCATGCTCGTGCAGCTCACCAGTCATAAACCAGCCCCCACCTCACACATACCAAAGGACATCCGAACAGATCATATGACTGTTAACTTAGTTATTCTTCATTTTAGGTGTACTCTTCCTGTATGTATGCATGCTTTTGTTATAACCATTTTAGATGTGTTTTGATAGGTTAGAAACTTATAGCCAGCGACGGCTTAAGGAAAGATGGCGTCAATTCTCGCCATTCCTGTAACTCTTGGGTTAAAACCCCCATGTTTGGTCTCGAAATCTTTGTCTCGCAATTTGTAGGCCAGCTAGGCGGGTTGTGGGGTGCTATGATGCTATTTTGCTTTCTTTCATGCCAAAACCCCAAAGTCTGCATACCCAAAAAACCCCAAGTCTGCCCATTTGTGAGAGTCATAAAACATGTTAATGAGGTGAGACCCAAGACAAAGGAAGATTTCCCACTTCTGAGTTCCTTCGCTCTGATTGGCTGTTCCGACCAAAGAGACGTGCCCCGTCGCGGCCTTTAAGAATGGGCCACAGACGCTCTCTTGTCCTTCTTTCCTTCTCTTCTTGCCTCTTGCGCTCTTGCTCTCTCGTCTTCTCTCTTCCTTCTTGCTTTCCTCTTCCTCTTCGCCACCTTCCAACGGATCTCATCACACCAAGGAACCAAAGTTGAATTTCCCGCGGACTCCAAGGACCCACCCGGCAAGATTGAAACACGGACCGGATCGCGGAATTCCCTTAAACACACGAGCTCACCACCAAGGAAACATATGCAAGTATCCATAAGCTGTCGTTATAAAGTTTTGAGCTTATACCAATAAGCTGGACTGACTCCTTGTTTATGCTCATAGGTTGTGTCGATAATATCACCGTTGTTCTGTCTCTCTCTCTCTCTCTTTCTCCCTCTCTCTCCTCCCTGCTTTCAGTTAATTTGTGTATGTTTGTTTATTGTTTGTTGATTTTATTAAAATATATATATTCACACGTGATTGCGCTTGGTTTGCTCATACATAGGTCACTTTTACGGTGAACCGACCCTGTTACAAATTAAAAGAAAGCTATTTCTCCTGGCCAGAGAAACGTTGTTTAAGAGTTATTAAAAGACAGATATTTTGGTGGACAATTATCCGTCCTTTGAACTCAATCCTAGAATTAAAGAAATTTCTAAAAGTTGAATTAAGCCCTAGATATTAATAATTGTTTTAATCCGTTTTAATCAATTGTTAATATCAAAATTCCCCTCTGTGCGGATCTGTGCATGTTTGATCGTAACACGATTAAACGCATGCATAAATCCTGCACCATTTTCCCCTGGGGCTAGATATTCGTTACAATTAGTAGTGTGAATCTTTGGGTAGACAGAAAATCGATTTGATTCAGAAAGATTCGATTCGAGAATTCACAATGAGATACAATTTGATTAACCATTTGTTTTTTTAGTTTTTTTTTTTTTTGAAGTGCATTCATATACTTACTGAAATGCTTCCTTTAATGTGTCTTAGTCAGGGTGTGAATTACACAGAAACCTTCAGAACGTGACAGCAAAATCAAAACCCTACTGTCCATTGATAGATCATATTAAATCTTGATGATGCTACACTTTATTTTATTTGCTAGACCCCTAAATATCTGATAACTGGAACATGTATTTGTCCATATAGCTTCATGTTTATTTCTGGAATATGATTTCTTATTGTAAAACAAACCACTTGAGTTTTTGAAACTCAATTTATTAGCCCAATTTCAACTCTCTGTATGACTTTAGTTACAGGTTTTGATCTTCCATATTGGCCGTCATTATTATGTTGAACAATGTCAGACCGCATTCATTCACTACCTTGTGGTGTGCCATTATCTATTTGTTAAATGTAGTAAGCACGACACTGTAAATATCCAGAGACCTTGTATTTTATTCCGTACAGCAACTTCACGTTGACGCTAAGCACACTTCTTCTCTCAACTATCTTAACTTCTCCCTCCTACTTCTTCAGTGTCTCTAGAGGCAGCATAAGGAGTTACATTATAAGACGCAACATTTCCCCTCTATGTAAAAACATTCCTCTGAACTCAACCTTAAGGAATATATGGCTTGCATGATATGGTTCTGAGTACCATTGTCTGTAACAATGCATTCTGGGTTGCCATGACGACTAAAGACAGTACTAAGCTTGGAAGAGCCAGGACATTTTTTAATATAACTCCGACTGTATTTGTCTGAATAGAGAATGCCATACACTCCTAGGATGGCTTGAGAGTGAGTAAATCATGGGTTAATTTTCATTTGTGGGTGAACTATCCCACTATCCCATAGATGTGCACTTGACTATGTCTAAGCAGATGATTTAGCAACATAGACAGTATAATGACAGACACTGAAAGACTCAGTGATCGAACTGACCACTGGCCGGTTTGAATAAGTCTGATGTCACTAATGTACAACCTCTGCTGTTGACAACAGACTGTAGACTAATGATAAGCCTTTCTGTGGTCTTCTCAACATTATGAAAAATACCACTGCCTTTGAAGGATAGAATTTTAAGGAAATAACTCTTTTATACAAATTTGATTTAATTATTCTAAAACAAAAGGGTTAGTTCTCCCAAAAATGAAAATTCTGTCATTAATTACTCACCCTCATGTCATTCCAAACCAAGCATGCCACACACGTCCTGAAAAGTGAAGCCAAAGCACCTTGATCGCCCCCAAGTGGTTGGTCCCAGTATAGCTCATAAACCCCGCCCCCTCCATGTGGTCTAATGGGACGCGAGACAAACTAAACAATCAAATTACACACATGCACACCTGTCAAATTACTCATTAGCAGGTCGTTGTGGCTCTACTTCCTGCTCTCTACTGTGCAGACGCAGGTCCCAAATCAGCGCAAGACGTCAGTGCCATATTCGGACATTGGAAGCTTCACTTTTCTACAATGAAAGATAATGAAGGGTCGTCGTCGTCCATCTTTTTTTCCAAATGTTCCAAATCCATAAAGCCTTCCTTCATCTTTGGAACACAAATTAAGATATTTTTGACTCCTCATAGACAGCAATGTAACAGAGAGGTAGTAAAGACACCATTAAAAAAGTCCATGTGACTCCAGTGGTACAACCTTAATGTTATGAAGCGACGAGAATACTTTTTGTGTTCAGCAAGTTCTTCAATAATCATGGTATTGCATGCTTTTGTGCATGTGCAAAATCTAGATGAAATCTAAGACAAGTTTTACACGAGGCCCCTGGAGTTTTGGGGATTTTTAGTGGATGTGTGAAGTCAGTTCTCCTCAGGTTCACACAGGTGCATTTCATCACAAGGTCATAACCCTGTCTTGAACTTTGTACGGGACCAAACTAATTTTTTGACCATAATATGTTGAAAACAGCTCTGTCAATGTTTAGCATCTCGTCACTATCAATTATGAATCACACTAATCACTAAATGATAGCCTACATATTTGTCATTCAAAATGGTCAAGTGTGAATCTGAATTCAGGATCAGCTTCTGTGAAAAGTAAACCCACCTTTCTTTGATTTGATTGGTCATCTCAACCTTTTTGACACTGATGAGCAAGGAAGCCCCTCCTAAAAATGTAACTTTTTCTTTTAACCTGAACTTGCAGCAAAGCAGCATCAACTACATCAAATATAACCACTAACCACAAACAAAGACAAACATAATACAATTTCACATCAGAGCTATTGTTTTAGCATTTAAAAAAATGGAAAACTGGGGTTTCTTAATAAAGTAAATGGCATTTGCTTTGATATTTTGTATCTGCATTGACATTTCAAGTGACCAAATGTAACCGGTCCTACTCGCCCTGCTTTGAGCGGGACTCAAACCAATGTTTCCAGCATGAGAGGCAGAAGTGCTAACAAGGATGTTAAAGACCACAGCCTCTAGCATCAGTCTAAACTTTTATGTCTAAACTTAAGATGTATGTCATTATGAATCGCATTTAAAATTTCCATGCATTTGGATTACATAGTTTTAACATCAACAAATTAATAAACGGAATGTCATTCATATTTATCAGTCTGTAAATGAAACAGGAAAGATCTTTGTAATAGTACACAGCAAAATGTACACAGTTTCCTGTAGCTCAAACAATAAGAGCGTGGCGCTAGCAACGCCAAGGTCATGGGCGAACTGACAAAGAACTGACAAAGTGTAAAAATGTGTACCTTGAATGCAATGTAAGTCGCTTCTGCCAAATGCATGCACAAATGTAAATGTAAAATGCCCATGTTAGATTAGCACTGCCTAGTGTTCATGTGTGTGCTCACTACTGAGTTAAAGTACCGTTGAAGTTATTGAGCATTAACGATGAACACCTGCTGCTAACAAGCAGAATCACTTAAGAGAAAGAAGAACATAAAATAATTAAAATATATTACATCTCTTAAGATCTCAACAGAGGAGGATTAAACAACTCCACAAACAGCATTACCAGCTTCACACATTTACTAACCAGATTGACTTATAATAGTTGCATTATGGTAATAATAGCACCATGTGATCAGTGTTTGCTTAAGTTGGGCTCTTGACCCTTGACTTTTTAACATTAGTTTTTCTCTGGCAGCTGCAGCTGTTTATGAAACATATGTTACTGCAAGGAAAGTCAACAGAAAATGTGATCAGGTGATGTTGGCTAATGACATAATAACAGTTTCAACCTTTCAGCTATAGAAGCACACAACACCCGGTAGGTGACGCTTGCTCACTCTCATTGGCTATCGTGGGTATCACGTCAGAGACAGCCTGATCAAGAGTCGGAAATATCAAATAAGTTTGATATTTATGTTTTAGGATCGTGGAGGCTCTGACGCAATCAGAAGTAGCAGAATAATCATAATAACACCACACAATTGAGGATTTTTGGGGGAACAACAGTGAAAAAAGCATTATTTATGAATAATTTTCACTATTTTAAATAAAATTTAAGAAAATGTGCACTGTTTAATCAAAGTTTGTGTGCTTTAATATTTAATCAAGAAGTTTTCTTTGAAATGCTTTTATTTTGTACAAAATGGCACAGAGTCACACTTGTGGTGTTCCCGGTCAAAAATGACTGGCCATTGAGAGTGAATGGGAGAGACTGAAAATAAGAGAAACAATTAGTGTTCAGAAGCATGTTGATCATGTTCATGTTCACATATGTACATGTGTGCTTGTAAACATAGAGCCCTTGGACCTGTGCATGTGTGGATAAATGCACACACACACACACACACACACGCACACGCACACGCACACGCACACACGCACACACACACACACACACAAACTGGCTTTGCCCTGATTCTTTCTTTCATGTTCTTTGTTTCATCACAGCTTTCAGGCAAAATATTATGACAATGGGCCTCATTCATGAAACACGAGCAAAACAAATTTGTGTGTAAATCGTTCGTAAAGCCGCTCTGTTGTAAATTTTCGGATTCATGAAAATGTTCGCATTTTCAAAATGTTAGTTGGTACAAAAGAAATTTACACCTGCTCCCTACCACGTGTACTTAAGGTCCTCCAAATAAAGGTCCATTTTACGCGCAAATTACTCTGAATTTGCTCATATATTTACGAACGTTTCATGAATGAGGACCATTGTGTTTTGGGACTTTGGTGTTTTCACATAGAAGCAGACGAAAATGTACAAATATCAAGATTCAAGATTCAAGAGTTTTATTTGTCACATACACAGTTATATACAGAATATACAACCGGCAGTGAAATGTAAACAGGTCCACTCCATGGACAGTGCAAATTCACAGTTAAAACCACAAGGAGGAAATTATAATAGAAATAGAATAAAAAAGTATATATATATATATATATATATATATAAATAAAGAATTATAAATAAATCAAACATGAGTTTTAGTAAGAAAGGACCTTTATTACCTAATCTGACCCCATATCATGTCTAGTCACTGCAGGCCTGGAGTTCTTCATATGCATGATAATCAGCAAACGTCTGCAAAAAAGAGAGAAAAAGGTTAAAGTACCACTGAAATTAAATGCTATTAATGTTATAATGTTGACTGTGAGTTGGCATAATATCAAGAGTGAGTGACGTCACTATAGTGAAATAATGTGGACGCTCTCTGTGCTACTGATTTCATGATTAAAGAGCTGTGTGTGTTTCTGCTGTTTGTCTTTTCTTTGCACATGTCCATTGTTGGCCATTGCATTGTGTGCATATAGCACTTATGACACAGAATCAAACATGAAGAGATATTGTGCTAATGGAGACACAGAGTGTGTCTTAAATATTGTGTTTGGGATGCAGAAACATGCTCTCGGTCACTGACAGTATCGATGGTGAAAGAACATGGAAGACAAATGATAAAAATAGAAAATGCAAATGTTGAGGTGGATTTTTCCTGTGAAGCTTCTATGGAAATACAATATACGTACAGATCCTCCACTCACATTCAAATGAACATGTTTCCAAAGAATTACAGCAACAATGACCAACAGAGACAATATGTGCAAACACGTAAATAAGAAAAAGGCTTTTTTTAGAGTAATATACAAATGATGTGAGGCGCTGGATGAGGGATTAGAGCAGATATAATAATCACGTAGTTTAAAGCTGCAGACAGAAACATCAGACTCAGGACAGAAACACACGACCTCTAAAGTAAGAACAACTCACATGTTCATTCTTCAAACACAATTAGACTTTGAGATGCTAATATTGGCTGAATGATTGTGCGTTTCATTCATTTTTCAATGTGTTTCTTCCTCAGAAATGGACCAAAATCTATATTTCGTTCTTCTTCTCATTGGTGAGTGTGTTTGTGGTTTTATTTATGGTTTATAGTTTCATCAGGTTTGACCCTGTTATGAAAAGCATTAAATCAAACCCTCTCTTTCACAGCTCTCTGCTCCGTATCTGAATGTGTTCAGCGTCAGTATCACTTTATAAATGAGAGGAAGAACTGGACTGAAGCTCAGAGATACTGCAGAGAGAATTACACAGATCTGGCCACCGTTGACAACATGAACGACATGAACTACATGAACAACATGAACGAGCTGAAGAAGAGTGTGAATGATGAAGGTGTTCAGTATGTCTGGATTGGGCTGCAGAGGACGGGTGTTGATAAATGGCAGTGGTCTTCAGGTGATCCTGCGCTCTATCTGAACTGGGGACCTGGACAACCTGATGGCAGAGACGAGTGTGCTATGATGAGAAATGGACAGTTTCATGATACGGCCTGCAGTGATACTCGTCAGTTCATCTGCAACAACAGTGAGTGCAGCTGTTTAAAATGACATGTATAGATGCACCATATACCCAATTTTAATGTAATACTAAAAACTCTTACTTTTTAAATTGATCATGAATATAGAAGAGATTGTGGATATATGTCACAGAGTAAAAAGACTTCATTCATCTTTTTGTTGTCACAATAGGAACCTGCCAATAGAGAAACACACAGAGAGAGAAAGAGAATAATACTGATCTAGGCTGTTTTCTAAAAGCATGGTAAATTAATTTGAGAACATTCTTCACGATAAACTTGGGTTCATGATGCTTTTGGGAACGCAGCCCCTAGTTGTTAAAGATCTGAGGATCTCAACACAAACCTTTCATTTATTTTGATTTTTCTTCTTTTTAATTATTATTGTTTCTATTATTATTATTTTAGATTAACTTCAGTCCAGTCCATGTAGGAATAAACACAGAGCATCAAGACAGATTGTTTAACTGAGAAATTACTAGTATGGACTAATATAATTAGCTCTAACATCCTCCTCTGTTTCTCAGGCTCCTTTTGTCTGAATCCAGTATTCTAGAGAAACATAATGGACAAAATAAAGCGCTTTAAAGTCATGATGTTCTCAAATGTTACTTCATGTTATGTACAATAATATATTCTGAATATTTAATATATCACCAGCTGTAGAAAGTCTCTGAATGACACGTGTTCCTGATGCTCCACCGCTGCTCTTATTCACATCCAAACCATAAATCAGTGTAAGAATAATGAACAAACTGACTCATGAATCTGTTTCCATGTGTTTTTCTTAAAGTGAGCACAGGACTCGTCTTTGTCAATCAGATGAAGAACTGGAGAGACGCTCAGAGTTACTGCAGACAGAATCACACTGATCTGGTCAGTGTGAGGAACCAGAATGAGAGTCAACAGGTTCAGAAGTTCATCAATGATAGTCTCATATCTAATGATGTCTGGATCGGTCTGTTCAGAGACTCATGGCAGTGGTCAGATCAGAGTGACTCCTCATTCAGATACTGGAGGTCTGATCAACCTGATAATTATAGAGGTGTTGAAAACTGTGCAGTGATTGAACCGAAGGCTCAGGGACAATGGAATGACATCTCTCGCATAACGACCAATATCCTTTTTGTGTGTCATGAAGGTGAGCAGATCCTCACAAACACACACAATCCATCCATCACCTCCAGATATCTTAAAGCTCACGCTACATGTCTGACATGACAGATTCCTCCACAGTGTTTGTTCTGCATGTTGTTTTTGATCAGTCTCTCTCTAGATTTGCTTGTGGTTTGTTTTGTGTCCAGATAAACTGATTCTGATCAAAGAGAACCGGACGTGGTCTGAAGCTCTGAGATACTGCAGAGAGAATCATGTGGATCTGGTCTCGGTTCATTCAGAAGAGACGCAGCGTGAGGTGATGAGTGTGGTTAAAGCGGCGTCTACTGCGGAGGTGTGGTTGGGTTTACACAACTACTGCATCATGAACATGTGGCTCTGGCTGAGCGGAGAGAACATGTGCTATCAGAACTGGGCTCCAGGGAACGGAACGACACCGGAAGACTGCCGCCTGGAGAAGAGAAAAGGAGCAGTTCAGTCTGGAGGAGATCAGCGCTGGGTCAGCCTTCCTGAAAGTCGCAAACTCAACTTCATCTGCACAAATGATGAGTGAAAACATGTGAATGTTTGTGTGTTTACTCACAGTCACTGTTTTCATTGAGTCCCTGCGTCACCGCCAGCCAATCCCCGGACATTCCTTGTGTTTTGTGTTACCACAAAAAAAAAAAACTCTCACTTGCTATTGAATCCGTCTACGACTACTTCCTGACACTGAATGTGATTCTGTGAGCAGCAGCTCTTCATAATAATTATTATTTTGTGTATTTTATGTCTCAGAAGAATTAAATATGGTTTACTCTTTAAGGCAGAAGTGAAGTGATTCAAGATTCAAGAGTTTTATTTGTCACATACACAGTTATATACAGAATATACAACCGGCAGTGAAATGTAAACAAGTCCGCTCCATGGACAGTGCAAATTCACAGTTAAAAACACAAGGAAGAAATTATAATAGAAATAGGATAGAAAAGTACTTATATATATATATATATATATATATATATATATATATATATATATATATATATATATATATATATATACTGTAGAATAATAAATAATCAAGTCAAGTAGAAGAAAAATAAAATAAATAAGAATAAAGAAGTGGAATAAAATAACTGAAGTAGACTGTGCAGTGAGTAAACTGTAGACTTATAAATATGTGGTTAACAAATGTATAAAGAGTATAATGTGCAAACAGGTTTATAACAGGTTGTTACACAGTAACAACGAGAACAGAAAGTGCAGTGCAATGTCAGTGTATCAATGTTTATCCTGACGTGAAGTCACGTGATGTTAAGTGACTGAGTTCAGGAGTCTGATGGCCTGGGGGAAGAAGCTCCTCCTGAGTCTCTCAGTTTTGGCCATCAGGCTACGGAAGCGCTTACCAGATGACAGCAGGGTGATTAGTGTCCTTGATGATCTTAGTAGCTCTACCTTTTCAGCGTTTGGTGTAGACGTCCTGCAGAGACGGGAGAGCTGACCCTGAGATACGCTCGGATAAGCGCACTACTCTTTGCAGGGCTTTGCGGTCATGACTGGTGCTGTTCCCATACCACGCTGTGATGCACTGAGTTAATACACTTTCTATCGCCCCTAAATAGAAAGTTTTCAGGATAGCTGGTGAAACCCTGAATTTCCTCAGCTGGCGCAGGTGGTACAGTCTTTGCCTGGCTTTTTCACCTGTGTCTGAATATGAGCAGTCCAGGTCAGGTCCTCGGAGATGTTTACACCCAGGTACTTGAAGCTGCTCACTCTCTCTACTGGTGACCCGCTGATCATGAGAGGGAATATGTCCGTTGTTGTCTCTTCTTGAAGTCCACAATCATTTATTTGGTCTTGCCAACATTCAGAGAGAGACAGTTGTCCTGGCACCATGTTGTTAGATGCTCTACCTCGTTCAAGTATGCCATCTCGTTGTTGGAAATGAGGCCCAGGACAACAGTATCATCAGCAAATTTGATGATAGAGGTGGAGCTGTGTGTGGACAAACAGTCATGCGTGTAGAGAGAGTAGAGCAGGGGACTCAGGACACAGCCCTGTGGAGCTCCCACACTCAGGGAGATGGAGGTGGAGGTGGACTGGCCTATTCTCACCACCTGAGGCCTGCCAGTGAGGAAGTCCTCAATCCAGTGGCAGAGAGAAGGATTCAGGCCGAGATCCAGGAGTTTGGAGGTTAGCTTGATGGGAACTATGGTGTTAAAGGCTGAGCTATAGTCAATAAATAGCAGCCTTACGTAGTTCCCACTTTTGCTGTCGATGTGAGTGAGGAGGAGTGGAGGACATGAGAGATGGCATCTTCAGTCGATCTATTGGGACGATAGGCAAACTGAAGAGGGTCCAAAGTGTCAGGAATGAAGCGCAAATGGTGTTTTTAATGAGTCTCTCAAAGACCTTCATGACTATAGGCGTGAGAGCCACTGGACGAGAGTCATTTAGGCAAGAGGGTTTACTGTTCTTAGGGACAGGGATAATGGTGGATTTTTTTGAAGGAGGTGGGGACCACAGATGTAGCGAGGACTCATTAAAGATAGATGTAAACAACCCGGCGAGCTGATCAGCACAGGACCGCAGAACACGACCTGAAATACCATCGGCCCGGCAGCTTTCCTGACGTCCACACGCTTGAGTGCTCTCCGAACTTCATCCTCCGAGACAGAGATCAAGTGATTGTTGCTGCTCTGAGTGATTCCCTCTGACGCGCCACTTGGCGGAGTCGCGTTGACGCGGTAACAGTCAAAGCACGCGTAGAAAGAGTTTAACTCATTCACAAGCGACGGATCAGCGCTCACCTCTGCAGAGGATTTAGATCCAAAGGAGCAGATGGACCTCAGACCTTGCCACATGTGCCGTGAGTCGTTGAGTTGGAAATGAGACTCCACTCAGTCTTTGTAACGAGTTTTTGCGGCTTTAACTGCACGTCTGAGAGCATAACAGGATGATCTGTATTCAGTCATATTCCCTGAAAGGAGACTGGCGTTGTAAGCGGCAGTGCGTGTGTTCACTGCAGCGCGGATTGAATTGTCCACCCATGGTTTCTGATTTGAGAAGGACGTTATTGTTATTGTTTGTGTGGCTTGCTCTGTAAGCGTGTTGATGAAGCAAAGCGCCACATCTGTGAAACTCGCTGGACGTCAACTGAACTTCGCTTCGAACATGTCCCAATTCACATCGTCCAGAGCTGCCTGTAGCGCGGTCTCTGAGTGGGGCGACCAGCGTTTAACTTCCCGACTCACCGGGGGTTCCTGAACGAGCCTTTGTTTGTATTCGGGTGTGAGGAAAATGGTGGCATGATCCGATTTGCCAAAAAGCTGGAAGTGACCGTGCTTTATAGGCGTTCTTAAATGGAGAGTAGCAATGATCCAGCGTGTTTGCTCCTCGTGTAGGACAGGAGACGTGCTGGTGAAAGTTTGGCAGGACTTTCTTTAGGTTTGCTTTGTTGAAATAGCCCGCGACAATGAATGCCACGTCGGGGTGTTTGTTTATGATGGCTGGCAACATCATGAAGGCCAGATAAAGCCAGCGCTGTGTCTGCCTGTGGAGGAACGATGACCGCAGAAAACTCCCTCGGCAGATAGAATGGGCGGCAGATGATTGTTAAATGTTCCAGATGAGGCGAGCAGGACCGCGAGATAATGGTGATGTTCCTGGGATCGCACCATTTCTTGTGGACCATGAAGCATACTCCACCACCTTTGGATTTACCGGCATCGGCTGTTCTGTCCATCCGAAAAACAGAGAAGTTCTCTGATGGCGTCACAGCTGTGTCCGGGACCGCGGGCGTGAGCCATGTTTCGGACAAACAAAAGATGTTACAGTCTCTCATGTCCCGTTGAAAACTGATCCTGGCTCTAAGATCGTCCATCTTATTCTCCAAGGATTGAACATTTGCTAGAAGAATGCTTGGGAGAGGAGGGCTGAATGCCCTTTTCCTCAGTCTGTTTCGAATCCCAGCGCGTTTCCCGCTGTGTTTCTTGATTCTTCGCCATTGACTCATCTGTCCATTATTCAACTCGGCGTTCCGAAGGATCTCAGATGGCCACAGAGGATCGGCGAAAGTGTCCTGAAACAGTCCAGTGTAGAGGTAACCAATGTCCAAAAGAGTTTTGCTGTCATAGCAGATCAATGCAGTTGATAAGTTTGTAAAAATTGAGAGTAAAAGAAAGTAAAATAGTAAATAAAAGCACAGTCTTCACGGAGCGACCTGAACGGCGACCGAACACGGCGGCGCCATTTACAGTTATGTCACAATGAACCGTCAATTAAATTAAACAAAACAAATATGTAAAATGTAGATTTGTGTCATGTTTTGATTTAATTTTCACCCTGTTGTTCTGGTCACGTCTGAGTTTCTTGTTCATCTTCTAGGTTGTTGATTAGTTCTGTCACCTCTGTTTGGTTTCTGATTGATCTGAGTCTTCTGTTCAGGTGTGTCTTTGTTTTCTGTGTGTGTAAGCCCTCAGTTTCAGTTTTTTACTCCTTGTCTGGTATTAGTCATGTTTAGTTGTTTGTGTAGCAGTTTTCTCCTGTCAGTTCCTGTATTTCAGTTGGTGGATTTAAATAAAGGTTTCTTTGGATTTCTGCCTTCGTCTTGTGCTTTGGATCTACATGACAGCGTGACAATTTGATTGTTGATGTGTTTGTTTGAAAGAACATACATACATAAATCAAATATTAAAATAATGAGTGAAGCAATAAATTAGATCTAAATAAATAAAAAAATAGTTATTAATCTAAAAATAAATAATACATATAAACTACAGTGAGTAGAACAAAATATATGTATGTAACCAATGTAAATGCAAAATAAATATAATAATAATAATGTATACAATGTAACAAAACTCTTAAAGTCACACTTGATTTTTTTTTTTTTTTTTTTTTTTTTTTTTAAACCACAGAATAAGGCAGAAAATATATTTTATAGTTTTGATTCTGTAATAAAAGTGGTCAGTTAGCACTGCATTATTCTTACACTTTCCTGATATGAAAATAAACCAAGGTGGCTTGAAAAACACACACGTTATCTTATGAAACACACACAAACCATTGTCACAATCGTAGCTGCGTCCCAATTCAGAGGCTGCATCCTTCGAAGGCTGTGAAGGTCAGACTGAGTAATGAAACGGTCCTATAGCAACTCTGACAACAGTAACGTTTGTACTGGGCTTTTTATATTCAACTATCTAAAAACAAAACAGGGTTCAAAACCTAAATATGTTCACATTATGAATCGATACTGACAATATACACTAATGCCAAGGTCTCTGGAAAGAGGTTTGGTGAAGTGATATTTACATTCCACCTGGTGACATCTTCCACTTCCTGAGCTGGCCCACGTTGCATTGGGATGAAAGGAGTTTCCGCTTTCACAGCCTTGAACACAAAGTACTTGTGAACTCCTGGAGCACAGAGAAGGTCCTGATTCTGGAACATGCAGATGAAGGAGCCTTGAAGAGAAGATTCTGAAGTTGGTGCAGAAGATCTTGAAAATGGGTGGCGCTAAGCTTGTGGTCGTTGTCTCTGCTGCCATTTGCAAACTGCCCAAATTCACTTCTTGCAGGACTCTTCTTTGTTTTCTCTCTTTAGAGCTTCAGAGAGTGACGTTATAACTCCTTAGAGTTGCACTTCCAACCCGGTGTAAGGGTCACCTACAGTGGTTCTGACTGCAGGGTTGCGAATGACTAAAGAAACGTTATCAGCAAGATGATAGAAAACTGTACATTTTTCGTCTTTACCACCCACTGCAGCTTATACCAACGACGGAAATAAGCGCAGTTACAATAGCTAAACATGTGGGAGAGCGTGGCTATAATGTGACTATATTGTACTGCAATAGGTAACACTTCAAAGTCAATACCAAATCAAAACTAGTTAGCACATCATTTGTAATTTAACCAATCAGACCAAACTTCCCCCACGGTGTTACAGGTGTGACACACATTTGGCCTACAGGCCTTCAGCATTTCTTTGTCTTTAGGAATTCCAAATGGCCCTTCTGAGAGATGGGGTTGAAAACAGTAAAGCAAATGTCTTTGTTCATTTTCAAAAATCAAATATCTTTGATTATTTTCAATTCTTTCACCGTTCTCATATAAAAACATATCCTGACTACATTGGTCCAAAGTGCAAAACGTAGAGGGGTTATAATAATGGCCCTTGAAATGTATGACTGTTAAATTTTTTCAACAGGTCACGTGACTTTCAAGATTCCAGCCGTGAGACCAAAAAACATGGCGGACATTTATCTCATTTTTAGTGAAAAAATATCAATATTTTGAATTAAAAATTTATATTTAATTTTTTTATTTTCATAATATTCACTCAGTGAATGTACATATTCACTCGCTTGCTCGTTGTTGCGAAGATGTGAATTCTGTCGGTATGAAATCGTCTCATCGTCTAAGAAGTCTCATTCAGAACACATCGTGATGATTGGCATCAGTTCACGTGTGCCACATGTTGGGGAGCAGTCAGAAATGTTCTGTCTTAATGTTTGATATGAAGTGTTTTCTGCTCGCCGTTGTCGATCAGATTATGTTCAGTCACTGCATTATATCCGCATCTCCACTGAGGCTTTGCATTTCTTTGCTTTCTAAATCAACACACCTTGCTAACAGGGTGATTAAACACGGTCACGTGACGTGCTATAGACCTTTAAACAGTTATTCATATTTAATAATAACTACCAGTGTAGTTCCAACATGGCATTTGTAGTAGAAGCACAATGAAAAAACACTTGCCATGCTTTTACCACAGTAACCTTAGTTTTAATGTGTGATCGGTGTAGTAAAAGGACAGTAATCTCAAATCTTACCATGCTTTTACCACAGTATTGGTAGTTTTAATGTAATGTTTGTTGTAAATAGACAGTAACCACAACAATCACCATGCCTTTTAAATGTAAATCCAAATATTGTAAATAGTACTTTTTCCCTGTATATAATGCTATTCTTTTATTTTACCTGAAAAGACCAAAAGGGCCTTTCGGACTCAGTCAGCCCATTCTTGTTTGTGGAGAAGTAACGGAGAAGACAGAAAGCTGCAACAGCAAATATTTTGCAATGGTATGTATGTGTTGGTTTGAACCCTTTATCAAACATTTTAAGCATTTGTTGTTACTTAAACTTATTCCTACAAGCGTCATGGCTCAATCAGTAAGAAAATCTCAATCTCAAAGTCTCAATTCACAAGATTTAACAAGTTGTCAAATTCGTATGATACTTGTGCATATTTGTACATATACTCGTACATAATCCTGCAGCTTTTACTCCGACTCCTGCCATTGGCTACTGTCACAGGCCGACTCATAGCCTGTGGCAAAGAATGAGGGGACACCAACAACAGGTATAGGCCAAACAAGGTTTCCTTTATTGTAACCCAAAAACTATTAACTATAAACAAGGAAAAAGGAATGGGGTGTGAACATGTCATAATGTAGAGTGTATGTAAAGTGCAGGGATGCATGGATCTGTGTGTGTGAACATGTCTGAGTGGAAACCAAGTAAAACCACAAAATAACAAATGAAGGAATTGAAAATAATCAAAGATATTTGATTTTTGAAAATGAACAAAGACAGTTGCTTTACTGTTTTCAACCCCCATCTCTCTCCAGGAGGGCCATTTGGAATTCCTAAAGACAAAGAAATGCTGAAGGCCTGTAGGCCAAAGGTCACACCTGTAACACCGTGGGGGAAGTTTGGTCTGATTGGTCAGTTTGAATGTCTCACATTAGGGTTTCAGTCACATGGTCAAGGAATAGATAAAAGAAGATTGTAACTGTTGCTCTGGGTCTTTTTATTCTCTGGCTCTCTCTTCTTGGGGCCTTCTCTTTGGCTCTTCTCTCCTTTGCTCTCTTCTCTTCTTTGTCTCTCTCTCTCCTTCTCTCTCTCTCTCTCTCTCCCTCTCTCTCTTTCTATCCCTCAGGTAACATTCATGCTGGGTACGATTAATGGTATAAGTTTTCATCATCTCATACATTTATTTTGTAACTATTTTAAGTGTAACCATAACTAGATTTTGTCATTAAATTCTTTCAATTACAAATGATGTGCTAACTAGTTTTGATTTGGTATTGACTTTGAAGTGTTACCTATTGCAATACAATATAGTCACATTATAGCCACGCTCTCCCACATGTTTTAGCTATTGTAACTGCGCTTATTTCCGCGTTGGTATAAGCTGCAGTGGGGTAAAGACGAGAAATGTACAGTTTTCTATCATCTTGCTGATAACGTTTCTTTAGTCATTCGGCAACTCTGCAGTCAGAACCACTGTAAAAAAAAAAAGCGATCTTTCAGTTCACAGACACATTCTTGCGCACTAATAAGTGCACTTAAGAGATTTGCAGGAAGAAATCAATATCTCTCGGTCCGGCACAGTTCATGTATGACTCAGAAAGCAGTAGGACTCTCAAAAAAAAAAAAATGGGTACAGTCAGAATAACGGCAAAAACAAGTGTTCTGAATGAAACTCACGGCTCCAGCAACTCTCTCTCGTGCTCCCAGCCAGTCTCCAACACCGTTCACCGTCCGAAGGCATAATCGACCTAACTTCTGCTTTAACTATGCCTCGAGTTTCACATGATGATGTTAGTGCACAAAACTCGTGAAACTTAAGCTGCCCGTGCACCACTGTCTTATATTACCGATCCAGCCAGAAAATGTTGACTTCTTGTGCAACAACAGTGGAGTGTCTCCACACAACACCTCTCGCTCCTTCTCCTCCCCAGACGTCAAACTCGTCACAATAAAAGTCCCATAGAGAAAAATACCTCCGTTACATCTGGATACGGCTCGGATCCGCTGACTGCAGTAAACCTCGGGATAAACAGAGAGACTAACATTAGCGTAGATGCCATTCTTGGCGAGTACATCAGGTGTTATGGGAAGTGTTTCGGTTCCGCTGACCTAGTTAATGCAGCCTAACAATCATTTACTGATTTGAATAATAGAGATTGATAATGTTTTTATGTAAGCCATAGTAAAGAGATGCGTTTTTAGTCTAGATTTAAACTGACAGAGTGTCTGCTTCCCGAACAATGCTAGGAAGACTGTTCCAGAGTTTAGGCGCTAAATAGGAAAAGGATCGACCGCCTGCAGTTGATTTTGATATTCTAGGTATTACTTATCTAGGAAGGTCTTTATTAACCCCCTTGGTCCGTGTTTATTACTTTTATAATGGATGGATGCACTTTTTGGTCTTCAAATTTTGAGTTGCCGTTTATTGCCATTATTATGCTTGGAAGAAGCCAGGACATATTTAATATAACTCTGATAGTAATATAACGTCTGAAAGAAGAATGGCATACACATCTAGGATGGCTTGAGGGTGAGTAAATCATGGGTAATTTTCATTTTTATGGGTGAACTATCCTTTAAGAGCTTGTTCAAGTAGTGGGGAGCTAAACCATTTAGTGCTTTGTAAGTAATTAGCACAATTTTAAAATGTATGCAATTATTAATAGAGCCAGTGCAGTGTTGACAGAACCGGGATAATATGGTCAGCCACCCAGTAGAGCATTACAATAATCTAGCCTTGAGCTCATGAACGCATGAACTAACTGTTCTGCATTTTGCATTGAATGCATGTGCCGTAATTTAGATATATTTTTAAGTCATCATCAATCATAAATCACATGACTCACTAAATGATAGCCTATATTTGTCATTCAAAATGGTTTTGACAGAAAGAAAAATGTAGTCATTTTGCCATCATTTTCATTTGTGTCAGAAAAACAGTTGTCAGATATAGTTTGCTACTGAATTCACACTCAGTTTCTGTGATAGTAAACCCATCTTTCTTTGATTTGATTGGTCGTTTGACAGCAGGACAGGCTGGTCATGTGATGCTGGTTGCAGGACTCCGATTGGTTGTGGCCGTGGGCTTGCAATCAATGTGGGCGGGGTTTGGAGACCAGCTGTAGTGAGTTGTATGTAGCCTGAGTCCTACCAGACTCGTACATTTCATTTGTACAGAGAGTCTGGCCACAATCGCTAACGTTTGGTCGTGACGCATGTCATCTCAAACTAGCACACGTCATCAACATCATCATTCTCAGCCACTCCCTCTGTTCGCTGATTGGACCGGTTAAATAAAAACAGAGAATATACCGCAATCCCAGACAGAGTACTGAAGGAAAATGAAAATTGAGCGGACGTACGTAGGAGGGCGGAGCCAGGCTAAGTCGTATGATCCCGTTCATGACTCCTGGTCGTCTTTCCCCCCGCTGCCCCGACCACACCTCTCACCCACAGTGGCGCTTTGACAAACAGCTGTATGTTTTGGGAGGATCTTCAGCCGATTCGGCCTGTGATATGCCCTGGGTGCACTGTTTACGATCCACAGGCAAAGTGCTGGGACAAACTGGGAGCAATGATATATGCCATAATATAATGCAGTGTAAAAAGGGCATAGAAGTGAATGTGAACATGAGTTTTAGTATTAAAGGGACGTAATCTGACCCCATTTCATGTCTAGTCATAGTCATTGCAGGCCTGGAAGTTTTCATATGCATGATGATCAGTTTACATCTGCAAAACTGGGGCAGTTGTGACTAAATGGTCAGAGAGTCAGACTAGTAACCTGAAGGTTGTGGGTTTGATTCTCAATACTGGCAGGAAATGACTGAGGTTCCCTTGAGCAAGACAACTAACCTCCAATCACTCCCCGAGCACCACAGCAAAAAGCTTTTAATGTGTGTGCACTAACTTGGATGGGTTGAATGCAGAGGACAAATTCCAAGTATGGGTTATCATATTTGGCGTACATTATCACTTTTTTTTTTTTTTTTTTTTAAAGAGGTTAAAAAGAGAAAAAGGTTAAAGTATCACTGAAATTAAATGCTATTAATGTTATAATGTTGACTGTGAGTTGGCATCATATCAAGAGTGAGTGACGTCACTATAGTGAAATAATGTGGACGCTCTCTGTGCTACTGATTTCATGATTAAAGAGCTGTGTGTGTTTCTGCTGTTTGTCTTTTCTTTGCACATGTCCATTGTTGGCCATTGCATTGTGTGCATATAGCACTTATGACACAGAATCAAACATGAAGAGATATTGTGCTAATGGAGACACAGAGTGTGTCTTAAATATTGTGTTTGGGATGCAGAAACATGCTCTCGGTCACTGACAGTATCGATGGTGAAAGAACATGGAAAACAAATGATAAAAATAGAAACTGCAAATGTTGAGGTGGATTTTTCCTGTGAAGCTTCTATGGAAATACAATATACATTACAGATCCTCCACTCACATTCAAATGAACATGTTTCAAAGAATTACAGCAACAATGACCAACAGAGACAATATGTGCAAACACGTAAATAAGAAAAGGCTTTTTTAGAGTAATATACAAATGATGTGAGGCGCTGGATGAGGGATTAGAGCAGATATAATAATCACGTAGTTTAAAGCTGCAGACAGAAACATCAGACTCAGGACGGAAACACACGACCTCTAAAGTAAGAACAACTCACATGTTCATTCTTCAAACACAATTAGACTTTGAGATGTTCATATTGTCTGAATGATTGTGCGTTTCATTCATTTTTCAATGTGTTTCTTCCTCAGAAATGGACCAAACTCTATATTTCGTTCTTCTTCTCATTGGTGAGTGTGTTTGTGGTTTTATTTATGGTTTATAGTTTCATCAGGTTTGTCCCTGTTATGAAAAAGCATTAAATCAAACCTCTCTTTCACAGCTCTCTGCTCCGTATCTGAATGTGTTCAGCGTCAGTATCACTTTATAAACGAGAAGAAGAACTGGACTGAAGCTCAGAGATACTGCAGAGAGACTTACACAGATCTGGCCACCGCTGACAACATGAACGACATGAACGCAGGCTGAAGAAGAGTGTGAATGATGAAGGTGTTTGGTCTGTCTGGATTGGGCTGCAGAGGGACGGGTGTTGATAAATGGCAGTGGTCTTCAGGTGATCCTGCGCTCTATCTGAACTGGGGACCTGGACAACCTGATGGCAGAGACGAGTGTGCTATGATGAGAAATGGACAGTTTCATGATACGGCCTGCAATGATACTCATCAGTTCATCTGCAACAACAGTGAGTGCAGCTGTTTAAAATGACATGTATAGATGCACCATATACCCAATTTTAATGTAATACTAAAAACTATTACTTTTAAATTGATCATGAATATAGAAGAGATTGTGGATATATGTCACAGAATAAAAAAAGACTTCATTCATCTTTTTGTTGTCACAATAGGAACTGCCAATAGAGAAACACACAGAGAGAGAAAGAGAATAATACTGATCTAGGCTGTTTTCTAAAAGCATGGTAAATTAATTTGAGAACATTCTTCACGATAAACTTGGGTTCATGATGCTTTTGGAAAGTGCAGCCCTAGTTGTTAAAGATCTGAGGATCTCAACACAAACCTTTCATTTATTTTGATTTTTTCAATTATTATTGTTTCTATTATTATTATTTTAGATTAACTTCAGTCCAGTCCATGTAGGAATAAACACAGAGCGTCAAGACAGATTGTTTAACTGAGAAATTACTAGTATGGACTAATATAATTAGCTCTAACATCCTCCTCTGTTTCTCAGGCTCCTTTTGTCTGAATCCAGTATTCTAGAGAAACATAATGGACAAAATAAAGCGCTTTAAAGTCATGATATTCTCAAATGTTACTTCATGTTATGTACAATAATATATTCTGAATATTTAATATATCACCAGCTGTAGAAGGTCTCTGAATGACACGTGTTTCTGATGCTCCACCGCTGCTCTTATTCACATCCAAACCATAAATCAGTGTAAGAATAATGAACAAACTGACTCATGAATCTGTTTCCATGTGTTTTTCTTAAAGTGAGCACAGGACCGTCTTTGTCAATCAGATGAAGAACTGGAGAGACGCTCAGAGTTACTGCAGACAGAATCACACTGATCTGGTCAGTGTGAGGAACCAGAATGAGAGTCAACAGGTTCAGAAGTTCATCAATGATAGTCTCATATCTAATGATGTCTGGATCGGTCTGTTCAGAGACTCATGGCAGTGGTCAGATCAGAGTGACTCCTCATTCAGATACTGGAGGTCTGATCAACCTGATAATTATAGAGGTGTTGAAAACTGTGCAGTGATTGAACCCAAGGCTCAGGGACAATGGAATGACATCTCTCAACGACCAATATCCTTTTGTGTGTCATGAAGGTGAGCAGATCCTCACAAACACACACAATCCATCCATCACCTCCAGATATCTTAAAGCTCACGCTACATGTCTGACATGACAGATTCCACTCCACAGTGTTTGTTCTGCATGTTGTTTTTGATCAGTCTCTCTCTAGATTTGCTTGTGGTTTGTTTTGTGTCCAGATAAACTGATTCTGATCAAAGAGAGCCGAACGTGGTCTGAAGCTCTGAGATACTGCAGAGAGAATCATGTGGATCTGGTCTCGGTTCATTCAGAAGAGACGCAGCGTGAGGTGATGAGTGTGGTTAAAGGGGCGTCTACTGCGGAGGTGTGGTTGGGTTTACACAACTACTGCATCATGAACATGTGGCTCTGGCTGAGCGGGAGAGAACATGTGCTATCAGAACTGGGCTCCAGGGAGCGGAACGACACCGGAAGACTGCCGCCTGGAGAAGAGAAAAGGAGCAGTTCAGTCTGGAGGAGATCAGCGCTGGGTCAGCCTTCCTGAAAGTCGCAAACTCAACTTCATCTGCACAAATGATGAGTGAAAACATGTGAATGTTTGTGTGTTTACTCACAGTCACTGTTTTCATTCCTCATTATTTTTCTTATTTACTTTCATCTGTTTGATTTGTTCTTTAGTCATTTCTGAGTGAATCTACTAATCGTTTTATTTCTGTATATTAATTCATCATGACACAATGTGATCTTCTCAAAGTTTTACTGTTCTTTAGATGTCTGAAATACTGACACAATATATGTGTGTTTTAAGAATCTCTTTGCATATCTGGTGTGTTTATATCTTTATGTTTTTCACTAATCTTATAACTGGCTGAATGTCACGGTTCATGAATTCGTTGTCTCCTAGTTACTGCCTGTGTGTATGTGAGGAGTGAGTGTGGGGGCGTGGTCACTGATCACACACTCAGCAATCATCCTTGCACCTGATATCCATCTGCTCTGCCTATTTAGTTCCCCTTCTCACTACCACTGTGTTGTCGTGAGTCGTTGTCCCTCCATGCTCCATGCTCCATGCTCCATGCTCCATGCTCCATGCTCCATGCTCCATGCTCCATGCTCCATGCTCCATGCTCCATGCTCCATGCTCCATGCTCCATGCTCCATGCTCCATGCTCCATGCTCCATGCTCCATGCTCCATGCTCCATGCTCCATGCTCCATGCTCATCACATACATCGACGTCTCACTGTCTAGCCCATTGAGTCCCTGCGTCACCGCCAGCCAATCCCCCGGACATTCCTTGTGTTTTGTGTTACCACAAAAAAAAAAAACTCTCACTTGCTATTGAATCCGTCTACGACTACTTCCTGACACTGAATGTGATTCTGTGAGCAGCAGCTCTTCATAATAATTATTATTTTGTGTATTTTATGTCTCAGAAGAATTAAATATGGTTTACTCTTTAAGGCAGAAGTGAAGTGATTCAAGATTCAAGAGTTTTATTTGTCACACACAGTTATATACAGAATATACAACCGGCAGTGAAATGTAAACAGGTCCGCTCCATGGACAGTGCAAATTCACAGTTAAAACACAAGGAAGAAATTATAATAGAAATGGGATAGAAAGTACTTGCTATATATATATATATATATACTGTAGAATAATAAATAATCAAGTCAAGTAGAAGAAAAATAAAATAAATAAGAATAAAGAAGTGGAATAAAATAACTGAAGTAGACTGTGCAGTGAGTAAACTGTAGACTTATAAATATGTGGTTAACAAATGTATAAAGAGTATAATGTGCAAACAGGTTTTATAACAGGTTGTTACACAGTAACAACGAGAACAGAAAGTGCAGTGCAATGTCAGTGTATCAATGTTTATCCTGAAGTGAAGTCACGTGATGTTAAGTGACTGAGTTCAGGAGTCTGATGGCCTGGGGGAAGAAGCTCCTCCTGAGTCTCTCAGTATATATAGAAGAGATTGTGGATATATGTCACAGAATAAAAAAGACTTCATTCATCTTTTGTTGTCACAATAGGAACCTGCCAATGAGAAACACACAGAGAGAGAAAGAGAATAATACTGATCTAGGCTGTTTTCTAAAAGCATGGTAAATTAATTTGAGAACATTCTTCTTCACGATAAACTTGGGTTCATGATGCTTTTGGAAACGCGCAGCCCTAGTTGTTAAAGATCTGAGGATCTCAACTTCAAACCTTTCATTTATTTTGATTTTTCTTCTTTTTAATTATTATTGTTTCTATTATTATTATTTTAGATTAACTTCAGTCCAGTCCATGTAGGAATAAACACAGAGCATCAAGACAGATTGTTTAACTGAGAAATTACTAGTATGGACTAATATAATTAGCTCTAACATCCTCCTCTGTTTCTCAGGCTCCTTTTGTCTGAATCAGTATTCTAGAAAACATAATGGACAAAATAAAGCGCTTTAAAGTCATGATGTTCTCAAATGTTACTTCATGTTATGTACAATAATATATTCTGAATATTTAATATATCACCAGCTGTAGAAAGTCTCTGAGTGTTCCTGATGCTCCACCGCTGCTCTTATTCACATCCAAACCATAAATCAGTAAGAATAATGAACAAACTGACTCATGAATCTGTTTCCATGTGTTTTTCTTAAAGTGAGCACAGGACTCGTCTTTGTCAATCAGATGAAGAACTGGAGAGACGCTCAGAGTTACTGCAGACAGAATCACATTGATCTGGTCAGTGTGAGGAACCAGAATGAGAGTCAACAGGTTCAGAAGTTCATCAGTGATAGTCTCATATCTAATGATGTCTGGATCGGTCTGTTCAGAGACTCATGGCAGTGGTCAGATCAGAGTGACTCCTCATTCAGATACTGGAGGTCTGATCAACCTAATAATGTTGGAGAAAACTGCACAGTGATTGAACCGAAGGCTCAGGGACAATGGCATGACTACTCTTGCAACAACCAATATCCTTTTGTGTGTCATGAAGGTGAGCAGATCCTCACAAACACACACAATCCATCCATCACCTCAGATATCTTAAAGCTCACGCTACATGTCTGACATGACAGATTCCTCCACAGTGTTTGTTCTGCATGTTGTTTTTGATCAGTCTCTCTCTAGTTTTTGCTTGTGGTTTGTTTTGTGTCCAGATAAACTGATTCTGATCAAAGAGAGCCGGACGTGGTCTGAAGCTCTGAGATACTGCAGAGAGAATCATGTGGATCTGGTCTCGGTTCATTCAGAAGAGGCGCTTGGCGTCGTGTGATGAATGTGGTTAAAGGCGTCTACTGCGGAGGTGTGGTTGGGTTTACACAACTACTGCATCATGAACATGTGGCTCTGGCTGAGCGGAGAGAACATGTGCTATCAGAACTGGGCTCCAGGGAGCGGAGGCGACACCGGAAAACTGCCGCCTGGGAGAAGAGAAAAGGAGCAGTTCAGTCTGGAGGAGATCAGCGCTGGGTCAGCCTTCCTGAAAATGCATGAAACTCAACTTCATCTGCACAAATGATGAGTGAAAACATGTGAATGTTTGTGTGTTTACTCACAGTCACTGTTTTCATTCCTCATTATTTTCTTATTTACTTTCATATATTTATATATTAATTATCATGACACAATGTGATCTTCTCAAAGTTTTACTGTTCTTTAGATGTCTGGAAATACTGACACAATATATGTGTGTTTTAAGAATCTCTTTGCATATCTGGTGTGTTTATGTCTTTATGTTTCACTAATCTTATCTGTAGTAATAACTGGTTGAATGTGATTCTTCATAATAATATTAGTTGTGTCTCAGAATGAAATATGTTTTTCTTAGAATGGCAGAAGTGAATTGATTTTACAATGAACTGTCAATTAAATGTAACATATGTAAAATTTATATGTGATTGTTGGTGTGTTTGGTTGATATTTAGGATTTCAGTTTCTGGAATATTTTTGGAATAAATGAACTTTGTACGGGACCAAACTAATTTTTGACCATAATATGTTAGAAACAGCTCTGTCAATGTTTAGCATCTCGTCACTATCAATTATGAATCACACGAATCACTAAATTATAGCCTACATATTTGTCATTCAAAATGGTCAAGTGTGAATCTGAATTCAGGATCAGCTTCTATGAAAAGTAAACCCACCTTTCTTTGATTTGATTGGTCATCTCAACCTTTTGACACTGATGTAGGCAAGAAGCCCCTCCTAAAAATGTAACTTTTTCTTTTAACCTGAACTTTGCAGCAAAGCAGCATCAACTACATCAAATATAACCTACTAACCACAAACAAGGACAAACATAATACAATTTCACATCAGATCTATTGTTTTAAAGCATTTAAAAAAATGGAAAACTGGGGTTTCTTAATAAAGTAAATGGCATTTGCTATTTTGATATCTCACATTGACATTTCAAGTGACCAAATAACCGAGTCCTACTGGCTGCCTGCTCTGTAGCGGGACTCCAAACAATGTTTCCCAGCATGAGAGGCAGGAGTGCTAACTTAAAGGATGTTAAGACCAACATCTCTCTAGCATCAGTCTAACTTTTATGTCTAAACTTAAGATTTATGTAACTATGAATTGCATTTCAAATTTGTATGCATTTGGATTACATAGTTTTAATATCAACAAATTAATAAACAGAATGTAAATTCATATTTATCAGTCATATACAAATGAAGCATGTAAGATTTATGTAATGTGATTTGCATCTGTCAGTAAATAGAAACAGGAAAGATCTTTGTAATAGTACAAGGTGCAAAGTATGTACACAGTTTCCCTGTAGCTCCAAACAACTAAGAGCACAGCGCTAGCAGCAATACCCACGTGTCATGGGTTTAGATTCCCCGAGGAATGCAAGACCGACCAAAGTGTAAAAATGTGTACCTTAAATAATGTACCAAGTCGCCTTCTGCCAAATGCATGTGCCAAATGTAAATGTAAAATGCCCATGTTAGATTAGCACTGCCTAGTGTCTATGTGTGTGCCTACCACTGGGTAAAGTACCGTTGAAGTTATTGAGCATTAACGATGAACACATGCTACAATAAAGCAGCAGAATCACTTTAAGAGAAAGAAGAACAAAAGATATTAAATCTTTTAAGATCTCAACAGGAGGAGGATTAAATAACTCACAAACAGCATTACTAGCTTCACATATTTACTAACTAGATTGACTTATAATAGTTTGCATTATGAGTAATAATAGCACCATGTGATCAGTGTTTTTGCTTGTTGGGCCTTTGACCCTTGACTTTTTAACATTAGTTTTTCTCTGGCAGCTGCAGCCGTTTTGTAAGAAACGCCCTAGATTATGTATGAAGTACCCTCGATTTCCTGAAGGAGGGAACGGAGATGCACGGGCCGGATGCCACTGACGCAACTGGGGATCAACACTTCAGAGAGCTCCCTATCAGCTTCGAGATCTAAGAGAACAGGCCAACGAGACATGGCGCGCGAGATTTGCATCTTCACGATCCGCCGGGCAGTGCGGGCATAAACGCGAAGTGAAATGCAACTTTGCTTGTGTTTCACTGAGGAGCCGAACTGGCTGACTCGGCCTGCAGTGATGACTAGCAATTGTGGTGTGGGATGTGCGACTCCGTTCCACTCCTTCAGGGAATGAGGGTTACCATAAGGTAACCGGGGCGATGCTCCTTTCAGTCGGGTCATGTTCGGAGACGTCGAGACGCCACCATTTAATTGGGATCCTTTGAACACGCCACAGTTGCTGCTTCACTTCCAGCGTCCTGAGAGCCCCTCTGACCCCGGCTGTTCCGGGGCAGGGAAATTCATTGACAGGGGAGAGTCAGCCGTTCCGCCAAGACCCACTCAACTGACTATAACACTGGGTGCGCCTCCGGGGCCAAAGCAGAAGCCACATCATGCCCGGAGGGAGTTAACATGTGGAGGGTAGTGTTACATACTGAAAGTCCCAGGGTGGCTCCACTGCCAATTTTAGAAGCGGGGATCCACACCACACTGAGACAGCAGAGGCGAGCTGGGGAACTTCGACTGGAGCATATGGTTTACGTATCCGCTCCATGGAAAGGGAGTGGCGCAGCAAGTTTATTAATTTAGAACGAGCACTTGGTGTTACTGACTATGGGAAGTGAGCACACAGGAAGATACCGGCTCTACACGTAGGCTATAGAACCTAGTTAACGTGTTGTGTCGCCTCAGCCCGCAGGGCTCACAAATATCTGCCAGCGAGGTGCCACGAGCCGCTTCAGAAAAAGCTACACCCTGGTGGAGTGGGCCTCAAACAGAGCGGTGGTGCAATGCCTTGCTCTATACACCAAGACGATGGCATCCACTATCCAGTGGGCCATCCTCTGCTTGAGACAGCCTTTCCCTTCTGTTGTCTTCCATAACAGACGAAGAGCTGCTCTGAGGTCCTTGAAGGTTTCATGCCTGTCCACGGCGCCCAGTGAAAAGCGGACGGGACAGAGAAAGCTAGGGCTGGTCTGCCTCTCCGGCGTGCAGCGCTTGCAGGTCACCTGGTCCCGGGAAGGGAGGTGAACCCTGGGCACATATCCAGGCTGGGGTCTCAGGATTACGTGAGAGCTACTAGGCCCGGACTCAGGCACACCCGCTTTCACCGAAATGCCTGCAGGTCCCCACCCTCTGATGGAGGCTAATGCAGTCAGGAGTACTGTCTTCAGAGACAGAATTTTTAACTCACACTGCAAAGGCTGTTGTGGTTTAAATGATGCCGTTTTTTCCTCCTCTTTGGAAATAACATCACTCAGTCTTTGATGCCAGAATATAGGTTTATTCTTTCAAACAAAACCGAGCCGATCTGCAGAAAGCTCTCATGACTCAGGAAATCCCCATTATATAGGCAGTTCCTACACATTCCAAACATACTACGTCATTGCTATCTTTCCCCACATGTCTTAACTTGGCTTGAGTCTGTGCGCACTCATCTCCATATATGGACTTAACATCTAACACTGTGAGGGGTGGCCTCTGTAGCCTCTGAAGACCCCTGCACTCCTCAGCTGAATATCATCATATAGATGTAAATACAGTGTATAATCATACAGCTGGAATTGTAATAAAATACTTATTATTAATGCACAAACACTTCAACATTTCCCTTTGAGGCTTATCAAGCCTCACTTTCACTATTCTTTACCCAGAGTGTAGCTTCAAAATCCAGCCTCAGTTATGCTACAGCAACCAAATCAAGTCACTTAGTTTCATTTCCAATGATCAGATTTATTGCAACCACACTCCAGAGGAGAAGTAGAACCAAATATCTCTTTTCAGACTTTTTTTT
>CM031949.1:25242299-25274052 GCA_018749465.1 Paracanthobrama guichenoti
CCATTTCTTGTGGACCATGAAGCATACTCCACCACCTTTATAGATTCCCAGCATCGGCTGTTCTGTCCATCGAAAAACAGAAGTTCTCTGATGGCGTCACAGCTGTCCGGGACAGCGAGGCGTGAGCCATGTTTCGGACAAACAAAAGATATTACAGTCTCTCATGTCGTTGAAACTGATCCTGGCTTTAAGATCGTCCATCTTATTCTCCAAGGATTGAACATTTTGCCTGAAGAATGCTTGGGAGGAGGGCTGAATGCCGCGCACTTTCACTCAGTCTGTTTGAATCCAAGCGGCGTTTCCCGCTGTGTTTCTTGATTCTTCCATACATTGACTCATCTGTCCATTATTCAACTTTCCGGGCGTTCGAAGGATCTCAGATAGCCTGAGAGGATCGGCGAAAGTGTGCTGAAACAGTCAGTGTAGAAGGTAACCAATATCCAAAAGAAGTTTTGCTGTCGCAGCAGATCAATGCAGTTGATAAGTTTGTAAAAATGAGAGTAAAAGAAAGTAAAATAGTAAATAAAGCACAGTCTTCACGGAGGCAACCTGAGCAGCGACCGAACGCGTGGCGCCATTTGCAATTATGTCACAATGAACGAATCAAGTAAATTAAACAAAGAACAAATATAGTAAAATGTAGATTTGTGTCATGTTTTGATTGAATTTTCACCCTGTTATTCTAGTCACGTCACAAAGTTTCTTGTTCATCTTCTGGGTTGTTGATTAGTTCTGTCCACCTCTGTTTGGTTTCTGATTGATGTGAGTCTTCTGTTCCAGGTGTGTCTTTGTTTTCTGTGTGTGTAAATACTCAGTTTCAGTTTTTGTTCCTTGTCTGGTATTAGTCATGTTTAGTTGTTTGTGTAGCAGTTTTCTCCTGTCAGTTCCTGTATTTCAGTTGGTGGATTTAGAAATAAAAGGTTTCTTTGGATTTCTGCTGTAAATCTTGTGCTTTGGATCTACATGACCCAGCGTGACAATTTGATTGTTGATGTGTTTGTTTGAAAGAACATACATACATAAATCAAATATTAAAATAATAATGTGAAACAATAAATTAGATCTAAATAAATAAAATAATAGTTATTAATCTAAAATAAATAATACATATAAACTACAATTGAGTAAAAACCAAAATATATGTATGTAACCAGTATAAATGCAAAATAAATATAATAATAATAATGTATACAATGTAGCTCAAAACTCTTAAAGTCACACTTGATTTTTTTTTTTTTTTTAAACCACAGAATAAGGCAGAAAAATATATTTTATAGTTTTGATTCTGCTGTAATAAAATTAGTCAGTTAACTTTTCATTATTCTTACACTTTCCTGATATGAAAATAAACCAAGGTGGCTTGAAAAACACACACACGCGTTATCTTGTGGGAAACACACAAACCATTGTCACAATGTGGCGCCTGCGTCCCAATTCAGAGGCTGCATCCTTGGCGAAGGCTGTGAAGGTCAGACTGAGTAATGAAAGCGGTCCTATGGCAACTCTGACAACAGTAACGTTTGTACTGGGCTTTTTATATTCAACTATCTAAAAAACAAAACAGGAGTTCAAAACCTAAATATGTTCACATTATGAATCGATGCTGGCAATATACACTAATGCCAAGGTCTCTCAGAAAGAGGTTTGGTGAAGTAGTATTTACATTCCACCTGATGACATCTTCCCACTTCCTGAGCTGGCCGCGTTGCATTGGGATGAAAGGAGTTTCCGTTCCCCAGCCCCTTGAACACAAAGTACTTGTGAACTCCTGGAGCACAGAGAAGGTCCTGAGATTCTGGGTTCATGCAGATGAAGGAGCCATGAAGAAGATTCTGAAGAAGTTGGTGCAGAAAATCTTGAAAATGGAGTGAGCGCTAAACGTAGTGTGGGTGTATATGCTGCCGTTTGCAAAACTGCCCAAATTCACTTCTTGCAGGTTTCTGCTTTGTTTTTCTCTCTTTAAGAGCTTCAGAGAGTGGCGTTATAACTCATAGAGGATTGCACTTCAGCGATTAGCAAGGGTCACCTACAGTAGTTTCTGACTGCAGGGTTGCCGAATGACTAAAGAAGCGTTATCAGCAAGATGATGAAAACTGGCCATTTCTCGTCTTTACCACCCACTGCAGCTTATACCAGCAGCGAAACTAAGCGCCCATTACAATAGCTAAACATGTGGGAGGCGTGGCTATAATGTGACTACTATTGTACTGCAATAGAGTAACACTTAAAATCAATACCAAATCAAAACTAGTTAAGCACATCATTTTGTAATTTAACCAATCAGACCAAACTTCCCCACGATGTGTTACAGGTGTGACACACATTTGGCCTCCTCTGGCCTTCAGCATTCTTTGTCTTTAGGAATTCCAAATGGCCCTTCTGGAGAGAGATGGGGGTTGAAAACAGTAAAGCAAATGTCTTTGTTCATTTTCAAAAATCAAATATCTTTGATTATTTTCAATTCTTTCACCGTTCTCATATAAAACATATCCTGACTACATTGGTCCAAAGTGCAAAAGCGTAGAGGGGTTACAATAATGGCCCTTGAAATGTATGACTGTTAAATTTTTCAACAGGTCACGTGACTTTCAAGATTCCAGCAGTGAGACCAAAAAACATGGCGGACATTTATCTCATTTTTAGTGAAAAAATATCAATATTTTGAATTAAAGAATTTATATTTAATTTTTATTTTCATAATATTCACTCAGTGAATGTACATATTCACTCGCTTGCTTTCGTTGTTGCGAAGATGTGAATTCTGTCGGTATGAAATCGTCTCATCGTCTAAGAAGTCTCATTCAGAACACATCGTGATGATTGGCATCAGTTCGCGTGTGCCACATGTTGAGAGCAGTCAGAAATGTTCTGTCTTAATGTTTGATATGAAGTGTTTTCTGCTCGTCGTTGTCGATCAGATTATGTTCAGTCACTGCATTATATCAAATCATCTCCACTGAGGCTTTGCATTTCTTTGCTTTCTAAATCAACACACCTTGCTAACAGGGTGATTAAACACAGTCCGCGTTGACGTGCTATAGACCTTTAAACAGTTATTCATATTTAATAATAACTACCAGTGTAGTTCCAACATGGCATTTGTAGTAGAAGCACAATGAAAAAACACTTGCCATGCTTTTACCACAGTAACCTTAGTTTTAATGTGATCGATTGTAGTAAAGGACAGTAATCTCAAATCTTACCATGCTTTTACCACAGTATTGGTAGTTTTAATGTAATGTTTGTTGTAAATAGACAGTAACCACAACAATCACCATGCCTTTTAAATGTAAAATCCAAATATTGTAAATAGTACTTTTCCCTGTATATAATGCTATTCTTTTTATTTGACCTGAAAAAGACCAAAGGGCCTTTCGGACTCAGTCAGCCCATTCTTGTTTGTGGAGAAGTGCTTGGAGAAGACAGAAAGCTGCAACAGCAAATATTTTGCAATGAGTATGTATGTGTTGGTTTGAACCCTTTATCAAACATTTTAAGCATTTGTTGTTACTTAAACTTATTCCTACAAGCGTCATGGCTCAATCAGTAAGAAAATCTCAATCTCAAAGTCTCAATTCACAAAGATTTAACAAGTTGTCAAAGTAAGTATGATACTTGTGCATATTTGTACATATCACTTTCGTACATAATCCTGCAGCTTTTACTCCGACTCCTGCCATTGGCTACTGCCACAGGCCGACTCATAGCCTGTGGCAAAGAATGAGGGGACACCAACAACAGGTATAGAGCCAAACAAGGTTTCCTTTATTGTAACCCAAAAACTATTAACTATAAACAAGGAAAAAGGAATGGGGTGTGAGACATGTCATAATGTGGCAGGTGTATGTAAAGTGCAGGGATGCATGGATCTGTGTGTGTGAACATGTCTGAGTGGAAACCAAGTAAAACCACAAAATAACAAATGAAGGAATTGAAAATAATCAAAGATATTTGATTTTGTAAAATGAACAAAGACAGTTGCTTTTACTGTTTTCAACCCCCATCTCTCTCTCCAGGAGGGCCATTTGGAATTCCTAAAGACAAAAGAAATGCTGAAGGCCTGTAGGCCAAAGGTCACACCTGTAACACCGTGGGGGAAGTTTGGTCTGATTGGTCAGTTTGAATGTCTCACATTAGGGTTTCAGTCACATGGTCAAGGAATAGATAAAAGAAGATTGTAACTGTTGCTCTGGGTCTTTTATTCTCTGGCTCTCTCTTCTTGGGGGCCTTCTCTTTGGCTCTTCTCTCCTTTGCTCTCTTCTCTTCTTTGTCTCTCTCTCTCCTTCTCTCTCTCTCTCTCTCTCCCCCTCTCTCTCTTTCTATCCCTCAGGTAACATTCATGCTGGAGTGCGATTAATGGTATAAGTTTTCATCATCTCCCATACATTTATTTTGTAACTATTTTTAAATGTAACCATAACTAGATTTTGTCATTAAATTCTTTCAATTACAAATGATGTGCTAACTAGTTTTGATTTGGTATTGACTTTGAAGTGTTACCTATTGCAATACAATATGAGTCACATTATAGCCACGCTCTCCCACATGTTTAGCTATTGTAACCGCGGCTTATTTCCGTCGTTGGTATAAGCTGCAGTGGGTGGTAAAGGCGAGAAATGTACAGTTTTCTATCATCTTGCTGATAACGTTTCTTTAGTCATTACGCAACTCTGCAGTCAGAACCACTGTAAAAAAAAAAAGCGATCTTTCAGTTCACAGACACATTCTTGCGCACTAATAAGTTGCACTTAAGAAGATTTGCAGGAAGAAATCAATATCTCTCGGTCCGGCACAGTTCATGTATGACTCAGAAAGCAGTAGGACTCTCAAAAAAAAAAAAAATGGGTACAGTCAGAATAACGGCAAAAACAAGTGTTCTGAATGAAACTCACCTGAACTCCAGCAACTCTCTCTCGTGCTCCCAGCCAGTCTCCAACACCGTTCACCGTCCGAAGGCATAATCGACCTAACTTCTGCTTTAACTATGCCTCGAAGGTTTCACATGATGATGTTAGTGCACAAAACTCATTGAAACTTAAGCTGCCCGTGCACCACTGTCCTATATTACCGATCCAGCCAGAAAATGTTGACTTCTTGTGCAACAACGGTGGAGTGTCTCCACACAACACCTCTCGCTCCTTCTCCTCCCAGGCGTCAAACTGCGTCACAATAAAAAGTCCCATGAGAGAAAAAATACCTCCGTTACATCTGGATGCGGCTGGGATCCGGCTGACTGCAGTAAACCTCGGGATAAACATAGAGAGACTAACATTAGGCGTAGATGCCATTCTTCTTGGCCAATTACATCAGGTGTTATGGGAAGTGTTCCCGGTTCCGGCTGACCTAGTTAATGCAGCCTAACAATCATTTACTGATTTGAATAATAGAAATTGATAATGTTTTATGTGTAAGCCATAGTAAAGAGAATCGTTTTTAGTCTAGATTTAAACTGACAGGTGTCTGCTTCCCGAACAATGCTAGGAAGACTGTTCCAGAGTTTAGGCGCTAAATAGGAAAAAGGATCGACCGCCTGCAGTTGATTTTGATATTCTAGGGTATTACTTATCTAGGAAGGTCTTTATTAACCCTCTTTGGTCCGTGTTTATTACTTTTATAATGGATGGATGCACTTTTTGGTCTTCAAATTTTTGAGTTGCCGTTTATTGCCATTATTATGCTTGGAAGAACCAGGACATATTTAATATAACTCTGATAGTAATATAACGTCTGAAAGAAGAATGGCATATACATCTAGGATGGCTTGGAGGTGAGTAAATCGTAGGGTAATTTTCATTTTATGGGTGAACTATCCCTTTAAGAGCTTGTTCAAGTAGTGGGGGAGCTAAACCATTTTAGTGCTTTGTAAGTAGTAGCACAATTTTAAAATGTATGCAATTATTAATAGGAGCCAGTGCAGTGTTGACAGAACCGGGATAATATGGTCAGCCACCCAGTAAGAGCATTACAATAATCTAGCCTTGAGCTCATGAACGCATGAACTAACTGTTCTGCATTTTGCATTGAATGCATGTGCCGTAATTTAGATATATTTTTAAGTCATCATCAATCATAAATGCACATGACTCACTAAATGATAGCCTATATTTGTCATTCAAAATGGTTTTGACAGAAAGAAAAATGTAGTCATTTTGCCATCATTTTCATTTGTGTCAGAAAACAGTTGTCAGATATAGTTTGCTACTGAATTCACACTCAGTTTCTGTGATAGTAAACCCATCTTTCTTTGATTTGATTGGTCGTTTGACAGCAGGACAGGCTGGTCATGTGATGCTGGTTGCAGGACTCGATTGGTTGTGGCCGTGGGCTTTGCAATCAATGTGGGCGGGGTTTGGAGACCAGCTGTAGTGCGAGTTGTATGTAGCCTGGTCCTACCAGACTCGTACATTTCATTTGTACAGAGAGTCTGGCCAATCGCTAACGTTTGGTGCGTGACGCGTGTCATCTCAAAACTAGCACACGTCATCAACATCATCATTCTCAGCCACTCCCTCTGTTCGCTGATTGGACCGGTTAAATAAAAACAGAGAATATACCGCAATCCCAGACAGAGTACTGAAGGAAATGAAAATTGAGCGGACGTGCACGTAGGAGGGGCGGAGCCAGGCTAAGTCGTATGATCCCGTTCATGACTCCTGAGTCGTCTTTCCCCCGCTGCCCGACCACACTCTCACCCACAGTGGCCGCTTTTGACAAACAGCTGTATGTTTTGGGAGGATCTTCAGCCGATTCGGCCTGTGATATGCCCTGGGTGCACTGTTACGATCCACAGGCAAAGTGCTGGGACAAACTGGGAGCAATGATATATGCCATAATATAATGCAGTGTAAAAAGGGCATAGAAGTGAATGTGAACATGAGTTTTAGTATTAAAGGGCGTTAATCTGACCCCATTTCATGTCTAGTCATAGTGGTTGCAGGCCTGGAAGTTTTCATATGCATGATGATCAGTTTACATCTGCAAAACTGGGGCAGTTGTGACTAAATGGTCAGAGAGTCAGACTAGTAACCTGAAGGTTGTGGGTTTGATTCTCAATACTGGCAGGAAATGACTGAGGTTCCTTGAGCAAGACAACTAACCTCCAATCACTCCCGAGCACCACAGCAAAAGCTTTTAATGTGTGTGCACTAACTTGGATGGGTTGAATGCAGAGGACAAATTCCAAGTATGGGTTATCATATTTGGCGTACATTATCACTTTTTTTTTTTTTTTTTAAAGAGGTTAAAAAGAGAAAAAGGTTAAAGTACCACTGAAATTAAATGCTATTAATGTTATAATGTTGACTGTGAGTTGGCATCATATCAAGAGTGAGTGACGTCACTATAGTGAAATAATGTGGGCGCTCTCTGTGCTACTGATTTCATGATTAAAAAGAGCTGTGTGTGTTTCTGCTGTTTGTCTTTTTCTTTGCACATGTCCATTGTTGGCCATTGCATTGTGTGCATATAGCACTTATGACACAGAATCAAACATGAAGAGATATTGTGCTAATGGAGACACAGAGTGTGTCTTAAATATTGTGTTTGGGATGCAGAAACATGCTCTCGGTCACTGACAGTATCGATGGTGAAAGAACATGGAAAACAAATGATAAAAATAGAAACTGCAAATGTTGAGGTGGATTTTTCCTGTGAAGCTTCTATGGAAATACAATATACGTACAGATCCTCGACTCACATTCAAATGAACATGTTTCCCAAAGAATTACAGCAACAATGACCAACAGAGACAATATGTGCAAACACGTAAATAAGAAAAGGCTTTTTTTTTAGAGTAATATACAAATGATGTGAGGCGCTGGATGAGGGATTAGAGCAGATATAATAATCCACGTAGTTTAAAGCTGCAGACAGAAACATCAGACTCAGGACAGAAACACACGACCTCTAAAGTAAGAACAACTCACATGTTCATTCTTCAAACACAATTAGACTTTGAGATGTTCATATTGTCTGAATGATTAATGCGTTTCATTCATTTTTCAATGTGTTTCTTCCTCAGAAATGGACCAAACTCTATATTTCGTTCTTCTTCTCATTGGTGAGTGTGTTTGTGGTTTTATTTATGGTTTATAGTTTCATCAGGTTTGACCCTGTTATGAAAAGCATTAAATCAAACCCTCTCTTTCACAGCTCTCTGCTCCGTATCTGAATGTGTTCCAGCGTCAGTATCACTTTATAAACGAGAGGAAGAACTGGACTGAAGCTCAGAGATACTGCAGAGAGACTACACAGATCTGGCCACCGTTGACAACATGAGAGCGACATGAACGAGCTGAAGAAGAGTGTGAATAATGCAGGTGTTCAGTATGTCTGGATTGGGCTGCAGAAGGACGGGTGTTGATAAATGGCAGTGGTCTTCAGGTGATCCTGCGGTCTATCTGAACTTTGGGGACCTGGACAACCTGATGGCAGAGACGAGTGTGTGCTCACGATGAGAAATGGACAGTTTCATGATACGGCCTGCAGTGATACTCATCAGTTCATCTGCAACAACAGTGAAGTGCAGCTGTTTAAATGACATGTATAGATGCACCATATACCCAATTTTAATGTAATACTAAAACTATTACTTTTAAATTGATCATGAATATAGAAGAGATTGTGGATATATGTCACAGAATAAAAAAAGACTTCATTCATCTTTTGTTGTCACAATAGGAACCTGCCAATAGAGAGAAACACAGAGAGAGAAGAGAATAATACTGATCTAGGCTGTTTTCTAAAAGCATGGTAAATTAATTTGAGAACATTCTTCACGATAAACTTGGGTTCATGATGCTTTGGGAAACATGGCCCTAGTTGTTAAAGATCTGAGGATCTCAACACAAACCTTTCATTTATTTTGATTTTCTTCTTTTTAATTATTATTGTTTCTATTATTATTATTTTAGATTAACTTCAGTCCAGTCCATGTAGGAATAAACAGAGCATCAAGACAGACAGATTGTTTAACTGAGAAATTACTAGTATGGACTAATATAATTAGCTCTAACATCCTCCTCTGTTTCTCAGGCTCCTTTTGTCTGAATCCAGTATTCTAGAGAAACATAATGGACAAAATAAAGCGCTTTAAAGTCATGATGTTCTCAAATGTTACTTCATGTTATGTACAATAATATATTCTGAATATTTAATATATCACCAGCTGTAGAAAGTCTCTGAGTGTTCCTGATGCTCCACCGCTGCTCTTATTCACATCCAAACCATAAATCAGTAAGAATAATGAACAAACTGACTCATGAATCTGTTTCCATGTGTTTTTCTTAAAGTGAGCACATGGACTCGTCTTTGTCAATCAGATGAAGAACTGGAGAGGCGGCTCAGAGTTACTGCAGACAGAATCACATTGATCTGGTCAGTGTGAGGAACCAGAATGAGAGTCAACAGGTTCAGAAGTTCATCAGTGATAGTCTCATATCTAATGATGTCTGGATCGGGTCTGTTCAGAGACTCATGGCAGTGGTCAGATCAGAGTGACCTCATTCAGATACTGGAGGTCTGATCAACCTAATAATGTTGGAGAAAACTGCACAGTGATTGAACCGAGAGCTCAGGGACAATGGCATGACTACTCTTGCAACAACCAATATCCTTTTGTGTGTCATGAAGGTGAGCAGATCCTCACAACACACACAATCCATCCATCACCTCCAGATATCTTAAAGCTCACGCTACATGTCTGACATGACAGATTCCTCCACAGTGTTTGTTCTGCATGTTGTTTTTGATCAGTCTCTCTAGTTTTGCTTGTGGTTTGTTTTTGTGTCCAGATAAACTGATTCTGATCAAAGAGAACCGGACGTGGTCTGAAGCTCTGAGATACTGCAGAGAGAATCATGTGGATCTGGTCTCGGTTCATTCAGAAGAGGCACTTAAAGCGTCATGTGATGAATGTGGTTAAAGGTTGGGCGTCTACTGCGGAGGTGTGGTTGGGTTTACACAACTACTGCATCATGAACATGTGGCTCTGGCTGAGCGGAGAGAACATGTGCTATCAGAACTGGGCTCCAGGGAACGGAACGAATTACCGAAAACTGCCGCCTGGAGAAGAGAAAGGAGCAGTTCAGTCTGGAGGAGATCAGCGCTGGGTCAGCCTTCCTGAAAGTCGCAAAACTCAACTTCATCTGCACAAATGATGAGTGAAAACATGTGAATGTTTGTGTGTTTACTCAAAGTCACTGTTTTCATTCCTCATTATTTTTCTTATTTACTTTCATATATTTATATATTAATTATCATGACACAATGTGATCTTCTCAAAGTTTTACTGTTCTTTAGATGTCTGAAATACTGACACAATATATGTGTGTTTTAAGAATCTCTTTGCATATCTGGTGTGTTTATGTCTTTATGTTTTTCACTAATCTTATCTGTAGTAATAACTGGTTGAATGTGATTCTTCATAATAATATTAGTTGTGTCTCAGAATGAAATATGTTTTTCTTAGAATGGCAGTAGAAGTGAATTGATTTTACAATGAACTGTCAATTAAATGTAACATATGTAAAATTTATATGTGATTGTTGGTGTGTTTGGTTGATATTTAGGATTTCAGTTTCTGGAATATTTTTGGAATAAATGAACTTTGTGCAGGACCAAACTAATTTTTTGACCATAATATGTTGAAAACAGCTCTGTCAATGTTTAGCATCTCGATCACTATCAATTATGAATCACACGTAATCACTAAATTATAGCCTACATATTTGTCATTCAAATGGTCAAGTGTGAATCTGAATTCAGGATCAGCTTCTGTGAAAAGTAAACCCACCTTTCTTTGATTTGATTGGTCATCTCAACCTTTTTGACACTGATGAGCAAGGAAGCCCCTCCTAAAAATGTAACTTTTCTTTTAACCTGAACTTGCAGCAAAGCAGCATCAACTACATCAAATATAACCACTAACCACAAACAAGGACAAACATAATACAATTTCACATCAGATCTATTGTTTTAGCATTAAAAAAAAAAATGGAAAACTCAGTTTCTTAATAAAGTAAATGGCATTTGCTATTTTGATATCTGCATTGACATTTCAAGTGACCAAATGTAACCGGTCCTACTCGCCCTGCTCTGAGCGGGACTCAAACCAATGTTTCCAGCATGAGAGGCAGGAGTGCTAACAAGGATGTTAAAGACCACAGTCTCTAGCATCAGTCTAAAGCTTTTATGTCTAAACTTAAGATTTATGTAATTATGAATTGCATTTCAAATTTCCATGCATTTGGATTACATAGTTTTAACATCAACAAATTAATAAACAGAATGTCATTCATATTTATCAGTCATACATAAATGAAGCATGTAAGATTTATGTAATGTGATTTGCATCTGTCAGTAAATGAAACAGGAAAGATCTTTGTAATAGTACACAGCAAAAATGTACACAGTTTCTGTAGCTCAAACAATAAGAGCATGGCGTTAGCAATGCCACGGTCATGGGTTTGATTCCCAGGAATGCAAGAACTGACAAAGTGTAAAAATGTGTACCTTGAGATGCAATGTAAGTCGCTTCTGCCAAATGCATGCACAAATGTAAATGTAAAATGCCCATGTTAGATTAGCACTGCCTAGTGTTCATGTGTGTGCTCACTACCCGTTAAAGTACCGTTGAAGTTATTGAGCATTAATGATGAACACATGCTGCTAACAAGCAGAATCACTTAAGAGAAGAAAGAACAAAAGATATTAAATCTTTTAAGATCTCAACAGAGGAGGATTAAACAACTCCCACAAACAGCATTACCAGCTTCACATATTTACTAACCAGATTGACTTATAATAGTTGCATTATGGTAATAATAGCACCATGTGATCAGTGTTTGTTTAAGTTGGGCTCTTGACCCTTGACTTTTAACATTAGTTTTTTCTCTGGCAGCTGCAGCTGTTTATGTAAACGTCTCAGTTATGTATGGTAACCCTCGTTCCTGAAGGAGGAACGGAGGCGTCGTCGGACGTCACTGGACGCAATTGGGGATCACTTCAGAGAGCCCCTATCCAGCTTCGAGATCTAGAGAACAGGCCAATGAGAATTGGCATGCGGCGATTTGCATCTCGGCGCTCCACTTCCCGCAGTGCGCGGTATAAGCCGAGGAAGTGAAATGCAGCGCACCTTTGTTTTTCACTGAGGAGCGAACCATTGACTCGGCCTGCGGTGATGGTAGCAGCAATTGTGGTGGCGGGACGTGCGTCTCCGTTCCCTCCTTCAGGAATGAGGTTACCATATGTAAACGAGGCGTTCCTTTCAGTCGGTCATGTTCGGCGACGAGATCCGGCGTCACCGACAATTGGGATCCTTTGGAACACGCCACAGTTGCTACCACTTCCAGCGTCCTGAGAGAGCCCCTCAGACCCGGCTGTTCGGGCAGGAAATTCACACAGGGAGAGTCAGCTGCTGTTCCGCAAGACCCACTCAGCCGACTATAACACTGGGAAAGCGTGCCCCGGGGGGGCCGCTGCAGAAGCCACATCATGCCCGGAGGAGTTACCATGTGGAGTGGGCAGTGCTACATCACGGAAGTCCCAGGGGTGGCTCCGGCCAATTTTAGGCGAGGATCACACCACACTGAGACAGCAGAGCGAGCTGGGGAACTTCGACTGGAGCATATAAGCGCATGTATCCGTTCCATGGGAAAGGGAGTGGCGCAGCAAGCCGACACTTAGAACGAGCACTTCGGTGTTACTGACTATGGGAAGTGAGCACACAGGAAGATACCGGCTCTACACGTAGGCTATAGAACCTAGCGAACGTGTTGGGTGTCGCCCAGCCCGCAGCTCTACAAATATCTGCCAGCGAGGTGCCACGAGCCAGCGCCCAGAAAAAGCTACACCCCTGGTGGAGTGGGCTCTTAACCAGGAGCGGGGGCAGGGCACGTCTTGGGTTTCATACACCAAGGCGATGGCATCCACTATCCAGTGGGCCATCCTCTGCTTGGAGACAGCCTTTCCCTTCTGCTGTCTTCCATAACAGACGAAGAGCTGCTCTGAGGTCCTGAAGCGTTCTGCGTTCTGTCCACGTAAGTCTGCAAAGCCTTGGTGGGACAGGAGAGAAAAGCTAGGGCTGGGTCTGCCTCCTCCGAAGGCAGCGCTTGCAGGCTCACCACCTGGTCCCGGAAGGGAGTGGTGGGAACCTTGGCACATATCCAGGCTGGGGTCTCAGGATTACGTGAGAGTTACCAGGCCCGAATTCCAGAGCACGATTCGTCGACCGAAAATGCCTGCAGGTCCCCTACCCTCTTGATGGAGGCCAATGCAGTCAGGAGTACTGTCTTCAGAGACAGAATTTTTAACTCCGCTGACTGCAAAGGCTGTTCAATGGTTTAAATGATGCCGTTTTTCCTCCTCTTTGGAAATAACACTTCACTCAGTCTTTGATGCCAGAATATAGGTTTTATTCTTTCAAACAAAACCGAGTCGATCTGCAGAAGCTCCTCATGACTCAGGAAATCCTCTATTATATAGGCAGTTCCTACACATTTCCAAACATACTACGTCATTGTTTATCTTTCCCCACATGTCTTAACTTGGCTTTGAGTCCAGCACTATCTCCATATATGGACTTAACACCCAACACTGTGAGGGTGGTCTTCCAGTCTCCTGAAGACCCCCTGCACTCCCTCAGCTGAATATCATCATATAGATGTAAATAATAGTGTATAATCATACAGCTGAATTGTAATAAAATACTTATTATTAATGCAATAAACACTTCAACATTTCCCCCTTTGAGGCTTATCAAGCCTCACTTTCTATTCTTTACCCAGAGTGTAGCTTCAAAATCCAGCCTCCTCAGTTATGCTACAGCAACTAAATCAAGTCACTTAGTTTCATTTCCAATGATCAGATTATTGCAACCACACTCCAGAGGAGAAGTAGAACCAAACATCTCTTTTCAGACTTTTTTTCTTTCTTTTCAGTTTTTCTTTTTCCAAAAAGAGTAAAAGATTCAACTCTCCCTAATCCTTTCCTTCAAAATTAAACATTGTTATAAGCATGTGCGTGCATTTTGTTCAGCCTTGCCTGTGGTTGTCACAGTTATGTAAAATACATCAAAAATAATCATGTTACATATATTTAAAAACTCTCTTGCGCTGACATCCTCTTCAACCCAGATACTTTGCGTATCGTAGAGGGTCACCCTTTGGGGAGCGGTTAGGCTAGCACATACACCCAGGGTCTGGCTCATCATTATTCATCTTCTTCGTCCTCATTGAGGTGCTCGAATCAATCTCCAATGCTCTCATAACCCAGCTCCTTGCTTCTCTGAGCTTTGAGCATATTGCACCCTTTCATCTTGCGCTCTTGTTTCCCTCCTGGGAACTCTTGTGCAGTGATTCAGATGATACCAGGTGGTGCTTCCTTCCACTTGGACCGCTGTCAGCGTGAAAGCTGTCACCACTTTGTCACGTGTCCTCTCCTAGGTTCATTCCACTTTCTCCTGAACACCCTCAGATACACCTGATCACCTGGAACAACTGGACAAGGTGTCTCCGTCTCCTCTCTGGGCTGCTTTCTTATTTCCTGCAAATATATAGCTTTATGTATTGCAGTTAGTTTTTTCATATACGATCTCAACTCCAGTTGCAATTGTTCCAAAGGAGGTCCTTTGTGCGGTCCTCTACAATATGGCACAGGCATGGGTCGGCTCGTAAAGCATTTCATGCGGTGTTAGATGTGTACTTCTGTTAGTTTGCATGCGATAACTCATTAATGCAAGTGGTAAGGCATCAATCCAGTTAAGTTTAGTACTTTCACACATTTTGTTAAGTTTTGCCTTGAGAGTTCCATTTACCCTCTCCTTGATCTCTTATTTTCTTTATCACCTCCCCCTTGCACAATGGTCAAACCCATGTGCATCCAAAATGAGGATGTTTTAAAAGAGCTGTTGATGCAACAATCTGTCCATCATGTGAACGCCTAAAGACCTTTTTCATCTTGTGTGGCCCCCCTTTGATTCCATACTGAATGTTCATACGGGCCAGCTTGGCTGCTGTATTCTAATAATATCATCCAGTTGAGGTTGTGGTTCTATGAGAACTACTGGTGTTAATATTGCTATTTGACATCCCGATGCCTTTTAGCTTCCCAAGTCTGCCATGTTGTTCCCTTTACTGACAAAGTCATTTCCTTTTTATGAGCCTGACATTTAATGATGGCTAATCGTTTTGGTAGCATCATAGCAGAAATCAACTCACATATCTGTTCAGCATGCTGGATGGGAGTTCCTATCACTTATGTTGCACACAAAATTTTAATGAAATTTTTATCATTTGAATGAAAAATGAAGCGGATTTATGGTTGGCTCCCACTGGCATTGTTCAGCTTTTTTCATCATTGGCCCTAAGTCTTTTTGTTTCCCCAATTCTTTCCTATATAAAGACACATGTGGAACAGATTCTGGTACACTGAACCACTTCTTTATGAATTCATTCTTAGTTATACTCACTGCTGCTCCTGCTTACCTATTATGATGTTCTTCAAGATAAGTTCAACCTTTTGATTTTCAGTTTCCTTTTGCCATCATTGTTCTATTTTTGCATCTCTGTCAGGATGATACATCATAGTACAGTGAAACTCTGACTTTGGCAACTTTGCTTCAGAAATCTGTGCTTCAATAGAAACTTTCCCCATGTGTCAATTATTTGTCTTACATCATTTTCAATTTGTCCTAGCCAAAATACATTTGCTTTTGGTTCTGCCATTGTCATTTGGGAGTTCCTATCCTTGGAAGTCTATGTGCGCTCCATCAGGAGAGCACCAAATTTGAAGTCCTAATTTACATAATGCATCTCTTCCTAATAGACTAACTTGGGAGTTTGATCTGATACGAGGACAGGAATGGTCACACTTTTTGCTTTTTAGCTCTAAACACACAGGAGCTGTCATAGGAATTAACTGTTTTTGTCCCGAGAATCCTATTGTCTTTGCAAATTTGCCAGACAGAGGAGATGAGAAGCATCATTTGAATTTACACATGTATAAACTGCTCCTGTATCTATTAGCATTGGTGTTGTTTTACCTTCTATTTTAACTTTAGCATTGGTTCTTGATTGGTAGTGGTTGTTAAAATTGGCATTTGATTCTCCTCATGGAATTCTCTGGGCACCCCTAATATCCCTGATTTGGACCTCCCAAGGGGGTTTACTGGACCATAGCATTGGACCCCTAGAGGCGTTGCCAACTCTTCCCCCTTCTACCCACATGTGACTGTTGCCATGGATTATTAGGGCAGTCTCTTCTGTTGTGTCCAAACTGAGACCAACTACATCTTCTAGTTTGTTTTTACTTCTTGAGGCATTAGCTTGACACGGCATTTCTGAACAGTGTTGACATTAACGGGTCATTTTCAGGATTCCCTTCAGTCTCCTGCTTCCATCTTTTAATTGTCTTTTGCATATATGACTGGGTTATCTTTATCCTCCAGTTGTTCTCCTTTTAGCGCTTTGGGATCAATCTTTGTTTGAAATTCATCCTCAGAGCTTGCCATACTGCTGGACGATATGCATCCAGAACAGTCCCATCCATGTAATAGGGAGTCAACAGCTCTGTCTAAATCAGATGCTTCAAGAAATTTCCCCATCTTTGGGGCCTCCTATGATTCTTGCTAGAAAGGCTTTAATATCCCCAACAGATAATATTTTCCCCATTGTCTCTTCCTCAAATGCTTTAATCCACTTTCCAGCCCCATCTTGGATTTCCGGCAGGCGAAGCGACTAACCCCTCGAGGTCCTGTGTGGTTGGGCACATATTGCCCCTGTGCACCCTTGATTAAAATAGGAAGCTGTTTTACTCTAGATCTAAGCCTCCTTTTCTCTTCCCTGTGACCAACTTCCTCCATCAGATGACTCCTCCTCACTTTCCTCATGCAAATTTTCCCAAAGCTCATTTCTACTTTTTACCAATTTGTCTGTGTCTTTTACTAATTTTTGTGTTTCTTTAATTTTTTATCTATTTCTTCTTCTATTTTCCGTCTTGTGCGTTCAATTGTTCTATCTTCTGCTCTTCCTACTTGTTTCCCTTCATACTGTGTTTTCATTACCTCTAATGCTCTCCGTGCCTGTTCATAGCAATCTAAAGACAAACTTTTCTCAGATTGTTTATGTCTCCTATCTTTTGTTTACCTCTGCCCCTGTTTGTTTTTCTTCTTCTAATTGTACTTCTCCTTCCAATTCTATTCCTCCTTTCACTTCCAAAAGCCCCTTCAGCATTGAAAACTGACCTTCTAAAGATGCATTTGTCATTAGTTTGAATACATCTCTTCTTTTTCAATGTTTCTTTTTCTGTCTCTTTCAATTCTTTTTCTTGCTTGTTTTATATTCTTTAACATTTCTTCTCCTTCTTTTTAAACAATGCCAGTATTGCCTGTTCTTTTTCTCTTTTAGCTACTCTTTGTTGTTTCTTTAAACTTTTACTCTTCATTTTGTGGCCAGTTTTTATCAAAGTTTCCATTTCTTCACACAATGATACATCAAATGTCCCTTCTTTTGGCCATTTTGTCATCATCTATTTCAGTTCTTTTTGCCATTTGTTTGACATTTTCCTATTATTTCACTACATAATGGGTACTTTTTTCCTAATGATTCAACTGGGGTAATCATTTCTCTTTTATCCATTTCTTTTATTTGTAATGACACTATTTCTTATATATTTTCAAATATTACTTTGCCTGAAAGATCTCTTTATTTATCTATTTATTCCTCTTATTTTATTTCTTTTGTATTAAACTCTTATCTTAATAAACTAACAGATTTATTTTCACTTTATTATTTGTTTTATTTTATACGAATATAGTCAATAATTATTTTACCATCAGACCTAAATTAGTCCTATGCTTTATTTTAGTCTAATTTACAAGAAGCTGTTTCTTGAACAAACTTCTCTCTCTCTCAAGCATTCACCACATTCATAAAAATCTTTTATTTTGCTTTCACACACGTCTCTAGGGCTCATATTCTGTCCCCAAGAGCTCATGCGGCTGCATTCTCTAACTCTCCTCGGATGTCCTTAGAACCCCCACCTCTGTCAAGGAGGATGGGTCTGGAGTCAGCGAGAAGAATTTATGGGTTTTACCACTCCACACACACTTAGAGCCCACACACACATACACACATACACACACAGACACAGGCACACACACACACACACACACAGCTCTCTACTCCTTACCAAGTCTAAAACTCTTTTTCTTTATCACAGATTTGCTTAAAATAAATAAAAATACACACGCCAAATTTTTGCTTGCAGGCAAGCCCCAGCCGCGTGATCAGCGTGCTGGTGAAGTAACCATAAGACTTTTACCCACAAAGCGTATGAGATTTAATTCCGATATTTGCCAATTTAACCAAACAACACAACACCTGTCCATGCAGACTCTCAACTGCTTATTAATTGAGGCGGTATCACAGAATTTTCAATTTAACGTAATGTTTAGATTTCCGATTAAATGCTACCCTTTGTCTGAACAAGCTTCTATCGAAATAAGAACAGTAACAACAAAGGAAGTTTAGAATTTAATTCTCTCCGTCGTTCGGCCCTTCATCGCATTCACGTCACAAAGCGGTATCCACGCAAGAAGAACTTTTCTATAAGTTCGCCCATGACAGACCTATATCGTCGTCAGAGTAGTGATGAGAATGAAATACTATTTCTATTCCTCTCTGAAGTCTCTGGTAAGTAATATAAGCGAGTATCATGATATAACTTAATCACCTATTTTTAGTTTCATCTTCATGGCAGCCCTCAATCCCTAACTGGCAGCGGTATCAAGATCGAAACACAGACATAGAACATTTAGTCAGCTACTCCGAGCAAACCGCACTAACCCTTAAGTTACTACAAGTGTTAACCAGCCCTGACGTCATCTGTGCACAAACACAGAACTGACTTCTTCAAACACATCACGATTCTCCAAACCAAGGCCTCCCACTCACTTTGGTATTCTGAGATCAAAAGACCACTCTTTCTAGTGGTTTCTTTAATTTTTGAGAAGCTTTTTTAAAGTGTCTCACCATTTCCATGAGCAAACTGTACCACCAACACAAAATTAAGCACAAAATCTCTGCTTACCTGGTTAGTTGTATTTATGTTGTAGCCATGATTAAGCCAGTCATGGGTGCGTCCACCTCAGCTCCCCTTTCAAGTCCCCATCTGGTTTGCAAAATCATTGTGGTTTAAATGATGCCGTTTTTCCTCCCTTTAACTGAAATAACACTTCACTGCGATCTTTGATGCCCGAATATACGTTTTATTCTTTCAGACAAAACGAGTCGATCACCCTTTTAGAGCTCACTCATGACTCAGAAATCCCCATTATATGAAGCAGTTCCTACACATTCCAAACATACTACGTCATTGTTTATCTTTTTCCCCCCATGTCTCCGTATCTCCATATGGACTTAACACACCCGCTTTACTGTGAGAGGTGGTCTTCCAATCTCCTGAAGACCCCTGCCTCCCTCAGCTGGAATATCATCATATAGATGTAAATAATAGTGTATAATCATGCAACTGAATTGTAGTAAAATACTTATTAAATGTGCAGCAAACACTTCAACAAAGGCTCAAAGGGAGGCCTCTGCAGATGCGGTCCGGCACAGAGACAGGTCCAAAAAGGGGAGTATAGAGGGAGGGGCTGACGATTCGGTCTCCTGGCCCCCTCAAGACTCTGACAATCAGGCCGTGCTTCCCCTGGGACTTTCCAGCCTCTACGAAGTCATGATTGTGGCGACGATGGCGACGCATAAGCTTTGAGGTGGGAGAGGTCGCCTTCTCTCCAACCCGTCTTGGCAGGAGGGAAAGCCTTTGGAACGACCGAACACCTTCGGGCGAACTTCCCGGCGAGGAGAAAGGCACCATTCGATCGAGCTGAGTTCCACTTCCGCGGCGTGGGAGTTTGCAGCAGTGGGAATTTGTGCTCTGAGTGGAGTAATGAGTGTCCTACAGCACAGCTTGTGGCAGACCGCCCTGAACCTCCATGAGTCCCGTCCAGAGGACCAGGCATGGGATTTCAGAGAGTCCAGGGCCTTGGTGCCCAGGGGTGCCCGTCTCTGGGGTCAGAGTCCTTCCTCAGAGGAATGAGCCAGGAAGTGCTGTCGCGAGGAGCACTGGTGCTGAAGCCAGGTCCTGTTGGGCCAGTGCGGAGCGACCAACAGGACACCACTCCTCATCCTCCTGAAGCCTTGCACGGTGTTTGTGCAAGAAAGGCTCACTAGAGAAACCTTTGCGCCATTCTGCGTGAAGGCCCAGGAGCCAGCTAGTGCCAGCGCTGTCGAGCCGAGGGTGGTCTTGGTCAGAAATAGAACAGCGCTGGCAGTGGGTGGAGTACCGGGAGCGACAGAGCAGATCTACCTGTGCGGCCCCAAGAGGCCGACTCCAGATCCAGCTGGACCACCTGGGGATGGAGTCTCCCACTCTCCCGGGAAGCTTTGGCTGTCGTGAGAAACACAAATGGACGACCACCGCGATTGAGCAGGCCCGGGCCAGGGCCAGCGCAGGCGACCTCAGATGCTTCTGACTCCATAGGAGGAAATGGCGAGGCGAGTTGCGACATGCGGACGGAAATGAACCACCCTGTTTGTTGATGTACCGCGGCCACGGTGCTGTGCCTCAGGACCAGAGCATTACTTACCTCTGAAGCGGCGTTGAAGCAGCTGAGTGCAGGGCTTGCTGCTACAAACTCCAGAGCCCAGTGATATGCCATTACGGTTGGAGCCCCGTCCACGAACCGGCCACTGCAAGACCGTTTGTGCGTGGCACCCCAACCACGGTGGATGAGGCATCCGTGGAGACAACAGCATGCCTGGACACTTGTTCTAGAACGCTGCTGCCCGTGAAAATGAAGGATCGACCACGGGCTGAAGGTTTGGCGACATCTCGTCACTTGGACAGCAGAGTTCTGCTTTCGCCCGCATGCCCATCTCGGGGGCTGGAGTGCAATTGGAGCCAGCATTGAAGCGAACCTCGCGCCGAACCAATCCCAGCGTGATTACTGTGGCTGCGAACCGCCATGCTGCAGAGCCTCTGAAAAGATTTCAGTGGTACAGCTATCCCTGCATTTGCGACAAGTCCCGCCCAGTTCAACACCAACTGAAACACGCTCCTCGGTGGCTGGCTGCTCCAACAAGAGCGAACTGGAGGAAGCGCTGAGCGAGCTCCCAAGGGCCATGCAAGCCAGACCAACGGCTTCCCACAGATATTGCCATGGCGAGGGCAGCGCTAGCGGCATACGAGACCCGACACAAGCTGACATGGGAGAGAGCGGTACAAGGTGGGGTCTGGGTGTACGTTGCAACCGCTCCACCTGCTTTCGCTGAGGGTCAATTAACGGCAGTGTGGGGAGGCGGCTGTGTCGCGTCCCGAGACACGGCGACACCCCCTGCTGGTGATAGGAGAGCGCCTGGCGAGAGTGACGAGGCATGGACGTCCCGAACAACGCCGGCGCACTCTCACGCTTTTAGTGGTATTGGAACTTTACTCTTTAGAATTTGGGGTACCACTGGTTGTATTACGACACCAGTGGCAGGGTGGGGCCACCTGCCGATTCTCACCGGCCCTCCTCCCGGGAGAGAGCAGCTCTTAAGCAAATCCGGGTGACCCATCCCAACTGACTGGCAGCTGGGGCAGGTGGCATGCATTGGGACCCGATGCCCATGGCGTGAGCTGGGCCGAGAGGTCACTGATGGTGTTTTCTGGACATACGCCTGGCCGAGGGCCAGCGCTGTGACTTTAAATATAAAACAATCATTGTGCATGAGCTCAACCTCAGCTCCAGAACTGCCACCTTATGCCACGAAGAGTGCTAGGCGAGTAGCCACCTGCCAGTGGCACTGCCACCCCACCTGATGAGGGTAGTAAGAGAGGGAAAAACTTTGCCACGAGGCTATGGCCCCTTTGGCGTTCCATTTTCTGGTGCCAACGGTTCCCACACTGCTAAAGCTTTCCAATGCACATCATTGAAAAAAAGGCAGGAAGTGGAGCAAGGCGATTTATGCGTTAGCTGTGTGCCCCCAACCACCGAGGAAGCTTTATGACTGTCAAGTATGAATCTGACTCAGCATAGAAACATCCACTATTATAATTAGGAATCTCAACCTCATCTTCATTTTCGTCTTCCATTTTTAGGCGGGGAAGCCCCCTGTAATCCTCCGGATCGCCCAGACTTATCGGCCAAAGTAGCCCTTTTCTGGTGCACCAGAAAAGACGCTGGGCTCGAGTGCTCGCGAAGGACTCAACCCCGTTTGAGGTTTCATGAGAACCGACCATGCACATCTGGGGTGCGGTGATGTGGCTGGAGTCGTAGTGACAGCCAGCTGTCCTGCCCTGAGAGAACATGGACCATTACGAATGCAGTCTCAACATGGTTGTGCGAGAGGGCTGGTGACGATCAACCTAAGGACCGAAAACAAGCACATCCAGAAAGCGCGCGGGTGGAATAGCGTCTTGAAAAAGGAAGCGCCCAGTGTCACACACGGCGGCTGCTGTAACAGAAAAGAAAATATTGCTCTTTTTCGTCTGATGAAAGCACCCGAGAACGACCGCGGCAAAAAAGCAGGAGAGTAGTGGTGACCTGTGTATGCACTCACCATCCCAGGAACACCCTCACCGAACCAATGAACCAAACAGTGCTGTGAAAACAGCAGTTTATCACTGTATCGATGAGCTCCCGCTGGCGCCACCAGTGCATGCCATCTCCTCAGCACTCAAAGAAGCCTCTTCTGTGGATTTCTCTCTCTTTCTCTCTGCTGGAAGCAGGAACAGGTCTTCTTCATCAACACCGTGTTTGGCTCCAAGAAGTGAATGACAAAGGTGCTTTGCATTTAGCTTCATTTATACCACTGTGCGGGGTGGAAGGCGCAAGATGCAAATCTACCCACCAATTCTCATTGGCCTGTTCTCTGAATCAAAGAAAGCTGATAGGGGCTCCCTGAAGTAGTCCCCGAATGAATGGGTGACGATCAAGCGCCGCATGTTCGACGAAAAAGAGAACATATATTACTGCAAGGAAGAGTCAACGAAAAATGTGATCCCGGGTGATGTTGGCTAATGTTATAATAACAGTTTCAACCTTTCAGCTATAGAAGCACCTGGCCTACGATGGGTGACGCTTGCGCTCACTCTCGATGGCTGTAGTAGGTATCCACGTCAAGACAAAGCCTGATCGAAATTGGAAAATATCAAATCGGTTTTGATATTTTATGTTTTAGGATCGAGTGGAGGCTCTGAAAGCCATGGCTCAGAAGTAGCAGAATAATCATAATAACACCACACAATTGAGGGATTTTTTTGGGAGAACAACGGTGAAAAAAGAAGTATTATTATATAGATAATTACTCACTATTTTAAATAAAATTAGAAGAAAAATAATGCACTGTTCAATCAGAGTTTGTGTGCTTTAATATTTAATCAAAACGTTTTTCTTTGAAATGCTTTTATTTTGTACAAAAAATGGCACAGAAGTCACACTGTGTGGTGTTCCAGGTCAAAATGACTGTGCATTGAGAGTGAATGGGAGAGACTGAAAATAAAGAGAAACAAGTAATTGTTCAGAAGCATGTTGATCATGTTCATGTGTTCACATATGTACATGTCCCAACTGCAACATAGAGCCCTTGAGACCTGTGCATGTGTGTGGATAAATGCACACACACACACACACACGCACCACACTTTACGCACACGCACACTGCACGCACACACACACAAACTGGCTTTTGCCTGATTCTTTTTCTTTCATGTTCTTTGTTTCCTCCACAGCTTTCAGGCAAAAATGTGTGTGACAATGAGCTTCATTCATGAAACACGAGCAAAACAAATTTGTGTGTAAATGGTTAAGTAAAGCAAGCTCTGTGCAGAATTTTCGAATTCCGCGAAAATGTTTGCATTTTCAAAATATTAGTACCTGCTCCCTACCGCGTGTAAATGGTTATTATTGAAACATTTTAGCCTTCTGTTGTTCTAATTGCAGAGCAAACTGATGACATTGCATTTTTGATGTGCACTATGTGAGGCAGGCCTACCATGAGCAATATTTCAAAGAGTCGATTTGAAATTTGGAATTCATTAATATACACACGTTTAACTAATATTGAATTTGTGTTGTCTGAAGCATTTTGTGAATCTGGAGGATATAAGATCCTAAAGACCTAAAAGGTCCATTTCACCTGCACAAATTACTCGAATTTGCTCATATATTTATGAACGTTTCATGAATAAAGGACCATTGTGTGTTTTGGACTTTGGTGTTTTCACATAAAAGCGAACGAAAATTTACAAATATCAAAATTCAAGATTCAAGAGTTTTATTTGTCACATACACAGTTATATACAGAATATGCAACCCGACAGTGAAATGTAAGCAGGTCAACTCCATGGACAGTGCAAATTCACGATTAAAAAACTACAAGGAAGAAATTATAATAGAAATAGGATATAAAAAAAAATTACCTTTCTATATATATATATAACATGTATCACTATATCTGTAGAAATTATAAATAATCAAGTCAAGAGAAAAAAAAAAGGTAATAAATAAGGATAAAGTGGAATAAAATAATTGAAGTAGACTTTGCAGTGAGTAAACTAGCAGACTTATAAATATGTAGTTAACAAATGTATAAAGTATAATGTGCAAACAGGTTTTATGACAGGTTGTTACACAGTAACAGCGAGAACAAAAAGTGCAGTGCAATGTCGGTGTATCGATGTTTATCCTGACGTGAAGTCCGTGTGATGTTAAGTTCAGAGAGTCTGATGGCCTGGGAGCTCCTCCTGAGTCTCTCAGTTTTGGCCATCAGGCTTGAGGCGCTTACCAGATGGTAGCAGCGTGAAATGAGGGTTGCAGGGTGATTAGAGTCCTTGATGATTAGAGTCCTTCAGGTGCTACCTGCTAAAGGCCAGATCAACTAATAGCAAGCATCCACTAGCTGCCAGAGTCCCTGCCAGCTGTTTAGTACCCAATCTCAGGAACTGCGCCTCTCGAGAGGCCTGGTGAGGCCTACTACCTGATAGCAAGTCATGCTAGCTGCCAGAATATCCAGACTTGAAACTGCGCCTTCAGGGTGGCTTGGTAGGGCCTACTAGCTGATAACAAGTATTCTGCTACAAAGGGGAGTACAACTTATGCTACCCTGCCTCAGTGGAGGTCCTGGATTCGAGGACTTCCATCTGCGTGCATGGGCATCAACTCATGGCAATGCTTTGGCTTTAAGAGAGAATGGCCTCTGAAACCAGCATGTGAATTGGGGAAATTTTAAGCACAAGACCTGACATTTTACAGGGTGAGAGACTGCCAGTAGCTCTGGGTATTGCCTGGTGGACTACGATCCATGAAGATAGCTGTGAGGGGCGGGATCAAAAGCGCAAACAAGCAATCTCTTCATGGAAGTCTCTTAAGGGCTTTGATGCTGGGGGCCACTTTAAAGCTTCATCAGCTATATAAGCCACCAGCTGACTTTCGTCTCCTGTAACAGCTTTTGCAGACAATGGTTTTGCTTCCTTGGGAAACACTCTGCCTGATGACATATATTCTGGCTAACTTCACTTGATGTCTTGTGGCTCTCCAGCGGTGTACTGTTCTAGATAATAAAACTTGTCTTTTTCATTGTCTGTTTTATGTTCTATGGTATGTTCAAAGGACCTGATGAATGATTTGAATGTCAGTGGATTACCAGTAAACACTTGGATGTCTTTTACTTGGAAGCTGAATTTGAGTTTTCTAAGCAGTTCTGTCAAAAAGTCATTTTGCTTCTCTATAATTTTGAATAATGCTGCCATCTGCTTGTGTTGATTATTACTGTGGCTCTTGATGTGTCTAATGGTGGCGAGTACACGTAACCATTAGTTTGAGATGGCCTGCTGACTTTTCCCCACAGGAGGAATGACCTGGTGGATCGGTCACTCTGCTCTGTTTCCGGATTCTGTTTGCCTTTTGGTGAATTCCCTTTCTTTACTTAAGATTTTTACTGCTTCTGGCATCTTCTGAGCATTCATACTCTTTCAGTACCTTTAATTTAACGTTGCTTTCTACAAGCTCTGTCTGTTGATCTGCAATCTTTTTCATCTTCAGGCAAAAAGATTGCCTTTTTTGAACTTCATAAATTTGTTAAGTATGTAAGTATGTGTGCAGAAGTTTGCTCCTCTAATGCTCTTTGAGGTGGGTTTAGGTGCAGAAAATGTTTAGTCCACCAATGGATAAAGAAGTCAGCGATGTGGTGCTAATAGAGGCATATCCTTATTTGTAACAGGATCCCAGAGTTAATCCCTTATCTCTTGCTTTTTGTGCACCAATACCCCCTGAGGTCTTCAAAACAGACTTTCCCAATATTTAAAGTTTTACCCTCAAATTCCCAGGCCATCAAATAGCTTCATATCTTGGCCAAATATTTTTCCTACTCTTCCTATCAATGGAAAGCTTATTTATTCAGCTGTCAAAAGGTGATATGTAAATCTCACTTTCACACTTTAGTGACACTTATAACTGGTTTGTGGTCCAGGGTCGTACATCATCATTTATCATTTTACCAATTTGTTTTCTTTTGTTTATTATTTTATTTGTTTGTCTGGCATAATTACTTGATGAATGGAAACAAGAGGATTATTAATCGGTTAATATCATTTTTGATGCAATGTGACCTTTGGCACCCCTAGAGACTAGGTAGCCACACTCCTCAACAGGACACACACTCAGGATGTACAGATGATTTAAGTATTTATTTGTCTGCACAGAGCAATGAATACAGTGAGAGACGAACTCAGATGTGGCTCCATCCTGGCGTTTCTCTCTCACAGCTCTGCTGCTGATTGCTCCAAACTCAGTGGGGAAACAGCGCCACCCGTGCCAACCAATGAACAGTACTGTCCCATTAATGCAAGATTTAACTTGCATGCTGTACGAGGGCTCTTTATCTCGTTACATAACAATAATAACACAACTTTATTATATAAAATAAATAAAAGCAACAACCTTTATTTGCATTTATTTGTATTTGTCTGTTGTGATTATTTGTAAAAGAAATCCTTATTAGATGCCTAGCTTTTAGATGTAACTCTCCATGTTACATATCACTTATACTGTATATATATGGCAATGGTAGACCTATATGACATGAGTGAAGGGCATTGGGAGGCCCACATCAATGTTTTATCAGAGGGCCCAAATTCCCTGACTCTTCAGACCTGAATGGAGGCCAGCAGTAGGGTGCATGTAAGCCTCACTCCCTAGGCTCAAAGAGGCACAGCTATGGTCATTAAATATCAAACCTAAAAATTATATTTTTCCAGTTTCCGTTAACACACTGAGTTTTCTCATCCACTGGGCGTTCCTCTTTCTTTTGGTCACACCACGGTGGTGTTGAATGGAGAAGATGTTTGTGTCGGATGGTTGAGACTCTCATCTCTTCTCTTCCACCAGTGTCTGTGGCTCTCTGACCGGTGCGCATCTGCTAAAGCTACACACCCGCGGCAGCAGGAGCAGGGCGGGCTGGTCATGTAATGCTGGTTGGACTCCGATTGGTCATGGCGGGGAGCTTTTGATCCCAATACGGGTGGGGTTTGAGAGACCAGCTGCAATCACGAGTCGTATCAGTCCCCATTCATGACTCCTGGATTTATCTTCCCCTGCTGCACGACACATGCATTTCTACCCGCGGCGGCTGTTCTTCAGGGACAGCTGTATGTTTCAGGAGGATCTTCAGCACGATTCATTTCGTTTCAAAAAGACACTTAATATTAAGTAATATAATTTTTCAGCACTGATGCTATTGGACTGGACTGACTATCATGTCATGACAAAACTGAATTTCATCTGGATTACATTTCTTAATATGCAGAATAGTTTGTGAAGTAATCAGTTATTCAGAAGTATCTCCACTCTGAAAATTGTGAGATTTCAGATGCAGCCACAACCTCAAACACTTCAATTATCTCACGACCATAGCACTGTAATGCAATGTAAAAAGGCATAAAAGCCTTGAATGTGAACATGAGTTTTAATAGAAAAGGACCCAACTATTACCTAATCCCTGACTATAGCCATGTCTAGTCACTGCAGGCCTGGATTCTTCCTTATGCATGATAATCAGCTGGCGATATGCAAAAAAAGAAAAAGGTTAAAGTATCACTGAAATTAAATGCTAATAATGTTATAATGACATTTGTGAGTTAGTATCATATCAAGAAGTGAGTGTTAGCGTCACTATAGTGAAAATAATGTGAACGCTCTCTGTGCTACTGATTTCAAGATTAAGAGCTGTGTGTGTTTCTGCTGTTTGTTTTTCTTTGCACATGTCCATTGTTGGCCATTGCATTGTGTGCGCCTAGCACTGCAGACACTGAAATCAAACATGAGAAAGAGATGTTGTGCTAATGGAGAACACAAGGTGTGTCTTAAATATTGTGTTTGGGATGCCAGAAACATGCTCTCGGTCACTGACAATGATGTCGATGGTGAAAAGAACATGGAAAACAAATGATAAATATAAAACGCTGCAAATGTTGAGGTGGATTTTTCCTGTGAAAGCTTCTATGGAAATACAATATGCATTACAAGATCCTCGACTCACATTCAGAATGGAACATGTTTCCAAAAATTTACAGCAACAATGACCAGCAGAGACTTAATATGTACCAAGCTTTCGTAAATAGAAAAGGCTTTTTTGAAGTAATATACAAATGATATTAGTAGCTGGATGAGGATTAGAGGCAGATATAATAATCACGTAGTTTAAAGCTGCCAAACAGAAACATCAGACTCAAGGACGAGAAAGCACACATTCACTCTAAAAAATGGAAACAACTCACATATTTCATTCTTGAAACACAAATTAGACTTTGAGATACTAATATTGGCTGAACGATTGTGCGTTTCATTCCATTTCAAATGTATGTTCTTCCTCAGAAATGGACCAAACTCTATATTTAGTTCTTCTTTCTCATTGGTTAATGTGTTTGTAGTTTTTATTTGCATAGTTTATAGGTTCATCAGGTTTTGGCCACACTGTTGTGAAAAGCATTAAATCAAACCCTCTTTCGCAACTCTGCTCATTATCTGAATGTGTTTCAGCGTCAGTATCACTTTATAAGCGAGAGAGGAAGAGCTGGACTGAAAACAGAGATACTGCAGAGGGCTTACAGATCTGGCCACACGCTGACAGCATGAGCGGCCTTGAGCAGGCTGAAGAAGAGTGTGAATGATAGAGGTGTTTGAATGTAATATAGATTGAACTGCAGAAGGGCGGGTGTTAATAAATGGCAGTGGTCTTTCAGGTGATCCTGCGGCTCTATCTGAACTGAGGACCTGGATAACCACATATGGCGAGGCGAGGTGTTAACTCACGATGAGAAATGACCGATTTCATGATACGGCCTGCAATGATACTGCGTCAGTTCATCTGCAGCTTAATGCTGATTGCTGCTGTTAAGAAATGACGTGTATAGATGCACCATATACTGAATTTTTAATGTAATACTAAAAACTATTACTTTTTAAATTGATCCTTGAATATAAGAAAGAGAATTGTGGATATATGTCACAGAATAAAAAAAAAAGACTTCATTCATCTTTTGTTGTCTGTAATAGGAACCTACTTAATAGAAACTTACAGAGAGAGAAAGAGAATAATACTGATCTAGGCTGTTTTCTAAAGCACCAGTAAATTAATTTTGAGAACATTCTTCACGATAAACTTGAGTTCATGATGCTTTTGGGAAAGCATGACCCTAGTTGTTAAAGGTCTGAGGATCTCACTTTCAAACCTTTCATTTATTTTGATTTTCTTCTTTTAAGTATTATTGTTTCTATGGTATTATTATTAAGATTAACTTCAGTCCAATCCATGTAGGAATAAACACAGAGCATCAAGGGTGATTGTTTAGCTGAGAAATTACTAGTATGGACTAATATAATTAAACTCTATACATCCTCTGTTTCTCCAGAGCTCCTTTTGTCTGAATCCAGTATTCTGAGAAACATAATGGACAAAATAAAAAGCGCTTTAAAGTCATGATGTTCTCAAATGTTACTTCATGTATGTACAATAATATATTCTGAGATATTTTAATATATCACCAGCTGTAGAAAGTCTCTGAATGTTACGTGTTCCTGATGCTCCACCGTACTGCTCTTATTCACATCAAACCATAAATCAGTGTAGAATAATGAACAAACTGACTCATGAATCTGTTTCCATGTGTTTTTTCAACAAAGTGAGCACAAGGACTTTCGTCTTTGCGTGTCAGATGAAGAACTGGAGAGGCGCTCAGAGTTACTGCAGACAAGAATCACACCAGTCTGTTGGTCAGTGTGAGGAACAGGATGAGAGTCAACAGGTTCAGAGTTCATCAGCCAGTAGTCTCATATCTAATGATGTCTGGATCGGTCTGTTCAGGGAGCTCATGCGTGGTCAGATCAGAGTGACTCCTCATTTCAGATACTGGAGGTCTGATCAACCTGATAATTATAAGTGTTAGAAAACTGTGCAGTGATTGAACCCGAGAGCTCAGGGACAATGGAGACAACATCTCTACTTAGCAGCTCCAATATCCTTTTATTGTGTCATGAAGGTGAGCAGATCCTCACAAACACACACAATCCATCATCACCTCCAGATGTCTTAGAGCTCCACTACATGTCTGACATGACAGATTCCTCCACAGTGTTTGTTCTGCATGCTGTTTTTGATCAGTCTACTCTCTAGATTTTGCTTGTGGGTCAGTTTTGTGTCCAGATAAAGCTGATTCTGACTGTAAGAGAGAACCGGACGTGGTCTGAAGTTCTGAGATACTGAGAGAATCATGTGGATCTGGTCTCTCGTTCATTCAGAAGAGAGCGAAAGGTCAGGTGATGAACAATGTGGTTAAAGGCGCCTACTGCGGAGGTGGAGGTGTGGTTTACACAATCACTACATCATGAACATGTGGCTCTGGGCTGAGCGGAGAAGACATGTGCTATCAGAACTGGGCTCCAGGGAACGGAACGACACCGAAAACTGCTGCGCCTGGAGAGAAGAGAAAAGGAGCAAAGTCTAGTCTGGAGGAGATCAGCGCTGGGTCAAGCGCTTCCTGAAAGTGCGCAAACTCAACTTCATCTGTAATAATGATGAGTGAAAACAGTGTGAATGTTTGTGTGTTTTACTCACGATGCTGTTTTTGTTCCTCACTGTTTTCTTATTCTTTCATCTGTTGATTTGTTCTTTAGTCATTACTGAGTGAATCTACTAATCGTTTTATTTCTATATATTAATTCATCATGACACAATGTGATCTTCTCAGAAGTTTTACTGTTCTTTAGATGTCTGAAATACTGACACAATATATGTGTGTTTCGTCTCTTTGCATATCTAATTGTGTTTATATCTTTATGTTTTCACTAATCTTATAACTGGCTGAATGTCAGGTTCATGGTGGGTATCTCCCTAGTTACTGCCTGTGTATTGTATGTGAGGTGAGTGTGACGTGTTTGATCACACCTCAGCAATCATCCTTACCTGATATCCCATCTGCTCTGCTATTTAGTTTCCCTTCTCACCACCACTGTGTTGTGAGTCGTTGTCCCTCCATGCTCCATGCTCCATGCTCCATGTCCATGCTCCATACTCCATCTCCATGCTCCATACTCCATGCTCCATGCTCCATACTCCATACTCCATACTCCATACTCCATACTCCATGCTCCATGCTCCATGCTCCATGCTCCATGCTCCACATGCTCATGCTCCATGCTCCATGCTCCATGCTCCAT
>CM031949.1:25274152-25351854 GCA_018749465.1 Paracanthobrama guichenoti
TATACAAATGATGTGAGGCGCTGGATGAGGATGCGACGAATATAATAATCACGTAGGTTTAAGCTGCAGGCAGAAACATCAGACTCAGGACGAAAACTGACCTCTAAAGTAAGAACAACTCACATGTTCATTCTTCAAACACAATTAGACTTTGAGATGTTCATATTGTCTGAATGATTATGCGTTTCATTCATTTTCAATGTGTTCTTCCTCCAGAATGGACCAAAACTCTATATTTCGTTCTTCTTCTCATTGGTGAGTGTGTTTGTAGTTTTTATTTATGGTTTATAGTTTCATCAGGTTTGACCCTGTTATGAAAAGCATTAAATCAAACCCTCTCTTTCCACAACTCTCTGCTCCGTATCTGAATGTGTTCAGCGTCAGGTATCCTTTATCAGCGAGAGGAGAAGAACTGGACTGAAGCTCAGAGATACTGCAGAGGAGACTTACACAGATCTGGCCACCGTTGACAACATGAGCGACATGGAGCGAGCTGAAGAGAAGTGTGGAATAATGCAGGTGTTCGGTATGTCTGGATTGGGCTGCAGAGGACAGGTGTTGATAAATGGCAGTGGTCTTTGCCAGGTGATCCTGCGGTCTATCTCTGAACTGGGGACCTGGACAACCTGATGGCAGAGACGAGTGTGCTACGATGAAAATGGACAGTTTCATGATCACGGCCTGCAGTGATACTCATCAGTTCATCTGCAACAACAGTGAGTGCAGCTGTTTAAATGACATGTATAGATGCACCATATACCCAATTTTAATGTAATACTAAACTATTACTTTTAAATTGATCATGAATATAGAAAGAGATTGTGGATATATGTCACAGAATAAAAAAAGACTTCATTCATCTTTTGTTGTCACAATAGGAACCTGCCAATAGAGAAACACACAGAGAGAAGAGAATAATACTGATCTAGGCTGTTTTAAAAGCATGGTAAATTAATTTGAGAACATTCTTCACGATAAACTTGGGTTCATGATGCTTTTTGAAACACAGCCCTAGTTGTTAAAGATCTGAGGATCTCAACACAAACCTTTCATTTATTTTTGATTTTCTTCTTTTAATTATTATTGTTTCTATTATTATTATTTTAGATTAACTTCAGTCAGTCCATGTAGGAATAAACAGAGCATCAAGACAGATTGTTTAACTGAGAAATTACTAGTATGGACTAATATAATTAGCTCTAACATCCTCCTCTGTTTCTCAGGCTCCTTTTGTCTGAATCCAGTATTCTGAGAAACATAATGGACAAAATAAAGCGCTTTAAAGTCATGATGTTCTCAAATGTTACTTCATGTTATGTACAATAATATATTCTGAATATTTAATATATCACCAGCTGTAGAAAGTCTCTGAGTGTTCCTGATGCTCCACCACTGCTCTTATTCACATCCAAAACCATAAATCAGTGTAAGAATAATGAACAAACTGACTCATGAATCTGTTTCCATGTGTTTTTCTTAAAGTGAGCACAGGACTCGTCTTTGTCAATCAGATGAAGAACTGGAGAGGCGCTCAGAGTTACTGCAGACAGAATCACATTGATCTGGTCAGTGTGAGGAACCAGAATGAGTCAACAGGTTCAGAAGTTCATCAGTGATAGTCTCATATCTAATGATGTCTGGATCGGTCTGTTCAGAAGACTCATGGCAGTGGTCAGATCAGAGTGACTCCTCATTCAGATACTGGAGGTCTAGTCAACCTAATAATGTTGGAGAAAACTGCACAGTGATTGAACCGAGTGCTCAGGGACAATGGCATGACTACTCTTGCAACAACCAATATCCTTTTTTGTGTCATGAAGGTGAGCAGATCTCCTCACAAACACACACAATCCATCCATCACCTCAGATATCTTAAAGCTCACGCTACATGTCTGACATGACACAGATTCCTCCACAGTGTTTGTTCTGCATGTTGTTTTTGATCAGTCTCTCTCTAGTTTTTGCTTGTGGTTTGTTTTGTGTCCAGATAAACTGATTCTGATCAAAGAGAACCGGACGTGGTCTGAAGCTCTGAGATACTGCAGAGAAGAATCATGTGGATCTGGTCTCGGTTCATTCAGAAGAAACGGCAGCGTCGTGTGATGAATGTGGTTAAAGAGGCGTCTACTGCGGAGGGTGTGGTTGGGTTTACACTACTGCATCATGAACATGTGGCTCTGGCTGGCGGAGAGAACATGTGCTATCAGAACTGGGCTCCAGGGAGCGGGCGACACGGAGCTTGCGCCTGGAGAGAGAGAAAAGGAGCAGTTCAGTCTGGAGAGATCAGCGCTGGGTCAGCCTTCCTGAAAGTCATAAACTCAACTTCATCTGCTGGAAATGATGAGTGAAAACACATGTGAATGTTTGTGTGTTTACTCACAGTCACTGTTTTCATTCCTCATTATTTTTCTTATTTACTTTCATATATTTATATATTAATTATCATGACACAATGTGATCTTCTCAAAGTTTTACTGTTCTTTAGATGTCTGAAATACTGACACAATATATGTGTGTTTTAAGAATCTCTTTGCATATCTGGTGTGTTTATGTCTTTATGTTTTTTTCACTAATCTTATCTGTAATAATAACTGGTTGAATGTGATTCTTCATAATAATATTAGTTGTGTCTCAGAATGAAATATGTTTTTTCTTAGAATGGCAGAAGTGAATTGATTTTACAATGAACTGTCAATTAAATATAACATATGTAAAATTTATATGTGATTGTTGGTGTGTTTGGTTGATATTTAGGATTTCAGTTTCTGGAATATTTTGGAATAAATGAACTTTATGCAGGACCAAACTAATTTTTGACCATAATATGTTGAAAACAGCTCTGTCAATGTTTAGCATCTCGTCACTATCAATTATGAATCACACGAATCACTAAATTATAGCCTACATATTTGTCATTCAAAATGGTCAAGTGTGAATCTGAATTCAGGATCAGCTTCTGTGAAAAGTAAACCACACCTTTCTTTGATTTGATTGGTCATCTCAACCTTTTGACACTGATGAGCAAAGGGAAGCCCCTCCCTAAAAATGTAACTTTTTCTTTTAACCTGAACTTGCAGCAAAAAGCATCAACTACATCAAATATAACTACTAACCACAAACAAGGACAAACATAATACAATTTCACATCAGATCTATTGTTTTAGCATTTTAAAAAAAATGGAAAACTGGGGTTTCTTAATAAAGTAAATGGCATTTGCTATTTTGATATCTGCATTGACATTTCAAGTGACCAAATGTAACACGGTCCTACTAAGCCCTGCTCTGAGCGGGACTCAAACCAATGTTTCCAACGCATGAGAGGCAGGAGTGCTAACAAGGATGTTAAAGACCACAGTCTCTAGCATCAGTCTAAACTTTTATGTCTAAACTTAAGATTTATGTAATTATGAATTGCATTTCAGAATTTCCATGCATTTGGATTACATAGTTTTAACATCAACAAATTAATAAACAGAATATCATTCATATTTATCAGTCATACATAAATGAAGCATGTAAGATTTATGTAATGTGATTTTGCATCTGTCAGTAAATGAAACAGGAAAGATCTTTGTAATAGTACACAGCAAAATGTGCACAGTTTCCTGTAGCTCAAACAATAAGAGCATGGCGTTAGCAATCTGCCAGTCATGGGTTTGATTCCCGGGAATGCAAGAACTGACAAAGTGTAAAAATATTATTACCTTGAATGCAATGTAAGTCAAGCTTCTGCCAAATGCATGCACAAATGTAAATGTAAAATGCCCATGTTAGATTAGCACTGCCTAGTGTTCATGTGTGTGCTCACTACCGTTAAAAAGTACCGTTGAAGTTATTGAGCATTAATGATGAACACATGCTGCTAACAAGCAGAATCATAGAGAAGAAGAAACAAAAGATATTAAATCTTTTAAAGATCTCAACAGAGGAGGATTAAACAACTCCACAAACAGCATTACCAGCTTCACATATTTACTAACCAGATTGACTTATAATAGTTTGCATTATGGTAATAATAGCACCATGTGATCAGTGTTTGTTTAAGTTGGGCTCTTGACCCTTGACTTTTTAACATTAGTTTTCTCTGGCAGCTGCAGCGCATGTTTATGAAAGCGTCTCAGTTATGTACATAGTAACCCTCGTTCCCTGAGAGGAGCGGAGGCATCGTCGGGCGTCACTGGCGAATTGGGGATCACTTCAGAGAGCCCTATCACGGCTTCGAGATCTGAGAACAGGCCAATGAGAATTGGCGTGCGAGATTTCACATCGCGCTCCGCCCCGCAGTGCGGGTATAAGCGGAAGTGAAATGCAAGCGCACCTTTGTTTTTCACTGAGGGCGAACTATTGACTCGGCCTGCGGTGATGGTACAGCAATTGTGGTGGCCCGGGGCGTGCGTCTCCGTTCCCTCCTTCAGGAATGAGGGTTACCATATGTAACACGAGGCGTTCCCTTTCAGTCGGTCATGTTCGGCGTGCGTCGGCGTCACCGGCGAATTGGGATCCCTTTGGAACACGCCGCAGTTGCTACCACTTCCAGCGTCCTGAAGCCCCTCAGACCCCGGCTGTTCCGGGCAGGAAATTCACACAGGGAGGAGTCAGCTGCTGTTCCGCCAAGACCCACTCAGCCGACTATAACACTGGGGCGTGCCCCGGGGGCAGCTGCAGAAACGCCACATCATGCCGGAGGGAGTTACCATGTGGAGTGGGCAGTGCTACATCTGGAAGTCCCAGGGGGTGGCTCCGACGGCCAATTTTGGCGGGGATCCACCACACTGAGACAGCAGAGCGAGCTGGGAACTTCGACTGGGCATATGGCGCATGTATCCGTTCCATGGGAAGGGAGTGGCGCAGCAAGCCGACACGCCAGACGAACGCCGGTGTTACTGACTATGGGAGAGTGAGCACACAGGGAAGATACCGGCTCTACCACGTAGGCTATAGAACCTAGCGAGCACGTGTTGGGTGTCGCCCAGCCACGCAGCTCTACAAATATCTGCCAGCGGTGCCACGAGCCAGCGCCCAGGAAAAAGCTACACCCCTGGTGGAGTGGGCTCTTAACCAGGCGGGCAGGGGGGGCGTCTTGGGTTTCATACACCAAGACGATGGCATCCACTATCCAGTGGGCCATCCTCTGCTTGGAGGCAGCCTTTCCCCTTCTGCTGTCTTCCATAACAGACCAGAAGAGCTGCTCTGAGTCCTGAAGCGTTCTGCGTTCTGTCCACGTAAGTCTGCAAGCAGCGGGCGGGACAGAAAAGCTAGGGCTGGGTCTGCCTCCTCCGAAGGCAGCGCTTGCAGGCTCACCACCTGGTCCCGGAAGGGAGTGGTGGGAACCTTGAGCACATATCCAGGCTGGGGTCTCAGGATTACGTGAGAGTTACCAGGCCCCGAATTCCAGAACACGATTCGTCGACCGAAAATGCCTGCAGGTCCCCTACCCTCTTGATGGAGGCCAATGCAGTCAGAGTACCTGTCTTCAGAGACAGAATTTTTAACTCCGCTGACTGCAAAGGCTGTTAATAGTTTTAAATGATGCCGTTTTCCTCCTCTTTGGAAATAACACTTCACTCAGTCTTTGATGCCAGAATATAGGTTTTATTCTTTCAAACAAAACCAGGTCGATCTGCAGAGCTCCTCATGACTCAGGGGAAATCCTCTATTATATAGGCAGTTCCTACACATTCCAAACATACTACGTCATTGTTTATCTTTCCCCACATGTCTTAACTTGGCAGGTCAGCACTATCTCCATATATGGACTTAACACCCAACACTGTGAGGGTGGTCTTTGATCTCCTGAAGACCCTGCACTCCCTCAGCTGAATATCATCATATAGATGTAAATAATAGTGTATAATCATACAGCTGAATTGTAATAAAATACTTATTATTAATGCAATAAACACTTCAACATTTCCCCCTTTGAGGCTTATCAAGCCTCACTTTCACTATTCTTTACCCAGAGTGTAGCTTCAAAATCCAGCCTCCTCAGTTATGCTACAGCAACTAAATCAAGTCACTTAGTTTCATTTCCAATGATCAGATTATTGCAACCACACTCCAGAGGAGAAGTAGAACCAAACATCTCTTTTCAGACTTTTTTTTTCTTTCTTTTCAGTTTTTCTTTTTCCAAAAGAGTAAAAGATTCAACTCTCCCTAATCCTTTCCTTCAAAATTAAACATTGTTATAAGCATGTGCGTGCATTTTGTTCAGCCTTGCCTGTGGTTGTCACAGTTATGTAAAATACATCAAAAATAATCATGTTACATATATTTAAAAACTCTCTTGCATGACATCCTCTTCAACCCAGATACTTTGCGTGTATCGTGAGGGTCACCCTTTTGGGAAGCAGTTAGGCTAGCACATACACCCAGGGTCTGGCTCATCATTATTCATCTTCTTAGTCCTCATTGGAGGTGCTCGAATCAATCTCAATGCTCTCATAACCCAGCTCCTTGCTTCTCTGAGCTTTGAGCATATTGCACCCTTTCATCTTGCGCTCTTGTTTCCCTCCTGGAACTCTTGTGCAGTGATTCAGATGATACCAGGTGGTGCTTCCTTCCCTTGGACCGCTGTCAGCGTAGCTGTCACCACTTTGTCACGGTCCCTCTCTCCTAGGTTCATTCCACTTTCTCCTGAACACCCTCAGATCCTCACCTGATCACCTGGAACAACTGGACAAGGTGTCTAGTCTCCTCTCTGGGCTGCTTTCTTATTTCCTGCAAATATATAGCTTTATGTATTGCAGTTAGTTTTTTCATATCTGATCTCAACTCAGTTAAGTTTGCAATTGTTGCCCCAAGGAGGTCCTTTGTGCGGTCCTCTACAATATGGCACAGGCATAAATGTCGACCAGTAAGCATTTCATGCGATTGTTAGATGTGTACTTCTGTTAGTTTGCATGCGATAACTCATTAATGCAAGTGGTAAGGCATCAATCCAGTTAAGTTTAGTACTTTCACACACAATTTGTTAAGTTTTGCCTTGAGAGTTCCATTTACCCTCTCCTTGATCTCTTGATTTTTATTTTCTTTATCCTCCCCCTTGCACAATGGTCAAAACCCATGTGCATCCAAAATGAGGATGTTTAAAGAGCTGTTGATGCAACAATCTGTCCATCATGTGAGCGCCAAAGACCTTTTTCATCTTGTGTGGCCCCCTTTGATTCCATACTGAATGTTCATACGGGCCAGCTTGCTGCTGTATTCTAATAATATCATCCAGTTGAGGTTGTGGTTCTATGAGAACTACTGGTGTTAATATTGCTACTTGACATCCCGATGCCTTTTTAGCTTCCAAGTCTGCCATGTTGTTCCCTTTACTGACAAAGTCATTTCCTTTTATGAGCCTGACATTTAATGATGGCTAATCGTTTTAGTAGCATCATAGCAGAAATCAACTCACATATCTGTTCAGCATGCTGGATGGGAGTTCCTATCACTTGTGTTGCACACAAAATTTTAATGAAATTTTTATCATTTGAATGAAAAATGAACGGATTTATGGTTGGCTCCCACTGGCATTGTTCAGCTTTTTCATCATTGGCCCCTAAGTCTTTTGTTTCCCAATTCTTTCCTACATATAAAGACACATGTGGAACAGATTCTGGTACACTGAACCACTTCTTTATGAATTCATTCTTAGTTATACTCACTGCTGCTCCTGCTTACCTATTATGATGTTCTTCAAGATAAGTTCAACCTTTTGATTTTCAGTTTCTTTTTGCCATCATTGTTCTATTTTTGCATCTCTGTCAGGATGATACATCATAGTACAGTGAAACTCTGACTTTGCAACTTTGCTTCAGAAATCTGTGCTTCAATAAACTTTCCCCATGTGTCAATTATTTGTCTTACATCATTTTCAATTTGTCCTAGCCAATATACATTTGCTTTTGGTTCTGCCATTGTCATTTGAGTTCCTATCCTTGGAAGTCTATACAGCTCCATCAGGAGAGCACCAAATTTGAAGTCCTAATTTACATAATGCATCTCTTCCTAATAGACTAACAGGAGTTTGATCTGATACGAGGACAGGAATGGTCACACTTTTGTTTTTAGCTTCTAAACACACAGGAGCTGTCATAGGAATTAACTGTTTTTGTCCGAGAATCCTATTGTCTTTGCAAATTTGCCAGACAGAGAGGAGATGAGAAGCATCATTTGAATTTACACATGTATAAACTGCTCCTGTATCTATTAGCATTGGTGTTGTTTTACCTTCTATTTTAACTTTTAGCATTGGTTCTTGATTGGCAGTGGTTGTTAAAATTGGCATTTGATTCTCCCTCATGGAATTCTCTGGGCACCCCTAATATCCCTGATTTGGACCTCCCCAAGGGTTTACTGGACCATAACGTGGACCCCTAGAGAAGCGTTGCCAACTCTTCCCCTTCTACCCACATGTGACTGTTGCCATGGATTATTAGGGCAGTCTCTTCTGTTGTGTCCAAACTGAGACCAACTACATCTTCTAGTTTGTTTTTTACTTCTTGAGGCATTGCTTCGACCACGGCATTTCTGAACAGTGTTCTGACATTAACGGGTCATTTTCAGGATTCCTTCAGTCTCCTGCTTCCATCTTTTTAATTGTCTTTGCACATATATGACTGGGTTATCTTTATCCTCCAGTTGTTCTCCTTTTAACGCACTTTAGGATCAATCTTTGTTGGAAATTCATCCCTCAGAGCTTGCCATACTGCTGGACGATATGCATCCAGAACAGTCCCATCCATGTAATAGGAGTCAACAGCTCTGTCTAAATCAGATGCTTCAGAATTTCCCCCATCTTTGGGCCTCCTATGATTCTTGCTAGAAGAGCTTTAATATCCCCAACAGATAATATTTTCCCCCATTGTCTCTTCCTCAAATGCTTTAATCCACTTTCCAGCCCCATCTTGGATTTCCGGCAGACGAAGCGACTAACCCCTCGAGGTCCTGTGTGGCCCAGGGCACATATTGCCCCTGTGCACCCTTGATTAAAATAGGAAGCTGTTTTACTCTAGATCTAAGCCTCCCCTTTTCTCTTCCCTGTGACCAACTTCCTCCATCAGATGACTCCTCCTCACTTTCCTCATGCAAATTTTCCCAAAGCTCATTTCTACTTTTACCAATTTGTCTGTGTCTTTTACTAATTTTTGTGTTTCTTTAATTTTTTATCTATTTCTTCTTCTATTTTCCGTCTTTGTCGTTCAATTGTTCTATCTTCTGCTCTTCCTACTTGTTTCCCTTCATACTGTGTTTTCATTACCTCTAATGCTCTCCGTGCCTGTTCATAACAATCTAAAGGCAAACTTTTCTCAGATTGTTTATGTCTCCCTATCTTTTGTTTTACCTCTGCCCCTGTTTGTTTTTCTTCTTCTAATTGTACTTCTCCTTCCAATTCTATTCCTCCTTTCACTTCCAAAAGCCCCTTCAGCATTGGAAACTGACCTTCTAAAGATGCATTTGTCATTAGTTTTGAATACATCTCTTCTTTTTCAATGTTTCTTTTCTGTCTCTTTCAATTCTTTTCTTGCTTGTTTTATATTCTTTAACATTTCTTCTCCTTCTTTTTTTAAACAATGCCAGTATTGCCTGTTCTTTTTCTCTTTTAGCTTCTCTTTGTTGTTTCTTTAAACTTTTACTCTTCATTTGTGGTTTTTATCAAAGTTTCCATTTCTTCACACAATGATACATCAAATGTCCCTTCTTTTGGCCATTTTGTCATCATCTGTTCAGTTCTTTTTGCCATTTGTTTGACATTTTTCCTATTATTTCACTACATAATGGGTACTTTTTCCCTAATGATTCAACTGGGGTAATCATTTCTCTTTTATCCATTTCTTTTATTTGTAATGACACTATTTCTTATATATTTTCAAATATTACTTTTGCACGAAAGATCTCTTTATTTATCTATTTATTCCTCTTATTTTATTTCTTTTTGTATTAAACTCTTATCTTAATAAACTAACAGATTTATTTTCACTTTATTATTTGTTTTATTTTATACGAATATAGTCAATAATTATTTTACCATCAGACCTAAATTAGTCCTATGCTTTATTTTAGTCTAATTTACAAGGCTGTTTCTTGAACAAACTTCTCTCTCTCTCAAACATTCACCACATTCATAAAAATCTTTTATTTGCTTTCACACACGTCTCTAGGGCTCATATTCTGTCCCCAAAGAGCTCATACATTGCATTCTCTAACTCTCCTCGGATGTCCAGCAGAACCCCCACCTCTGTCCAAGGAGAGGGTCACAGATCAAGCGAGAGAAGAATTTATGGGTTTTACCACTCACACACACTTAGAGCCCACACACACATACACACATACACACACACAGACACAGACACACACACACACACACACACAGCTCTCTACTCCTTACCAAGTCTAAAACTCTTTTCTTTTATCACAGTTTGCTTAAAATAAATAAAAATACACCGCCAAATTTTTGCTTACCGAGCAAACCCCAGCCACGTGATCAGCGTGCTGAGTGGTAACCATAAGACTTTTACCCACAAAGCGTAGGATTTAATTCCGATATTTGCCAATTTAACCAAACAACACAACACCTGTCCATGCAGACTCTCAACTGTATTAATTGAGGCGGTATCACAGGAATTTTCAATTTAACGTAATGTTTAGATTTCGATTAAATGCACCCTTTGTCTGAACAGCTTCTATCGAAATAGAACAGTAACAACAAAAGGAAGTTTAATTTAATTCTCTCCGTCCGTTCAGCCCTTCATAAATGCGTCACAAAGCGGTATCACGCAAGAGAACTTTTCTATAAATCGCGCCATGACAGACCTATATCCGTCGTCAGAGTAGTGATGAGAATGAAATACTATTTCTATTCCTCACAAGTCTCTGGTCGTAATATAAGCGAGTATCGCGATATAACTTAATCACCTATTTTAGTTTCATCTTCCATGGCAGCCCTCAATCTATAGCTTGAAGCGGTATCAAGATCGAAACACAGACATAGAACATTTAGTCAGCTATCGAGCAAACCTTCGCACTAACCCTTAAGTTACACAAAGTGGTAACCAACCCTGGCGTCATCTGTGCACAAACACAGACCTGACTAACAAACACATCACGATATCGACAAGGCCTCACTCATACAATTATTCTGGAATCAAAGACCCTCTTCCTAATTAGTTCTTTAATTTTGAGAAGCTTTTTAAAGTGTCTCACCATTTCCAGGCAAACTGTGCCACCAACACAAAATTAAGCAAAATCTGCTTACCTGGCCAGTTGTATTTGTGTTGGCCACCCAGTTAAGCCCAGTCATGGGTCGTCCACCTCAGCTCCTTTCAAGTCCCATCTGGGGTGCCAAATGTTGTGGTTTAAATGATGCCGTTTTTCCTCCTCTTTGGAAATAACACTTCACTCAGTCTTTGATGCCAGAATATAGGTTTTATTCTTTCAAACAAAACCGAGTCGATCTGCAGAGCTCCTCATGACTCAGGGAAATCCCCCATTATATAGGCAGTTCCTACACATTCCAAACATACTACGTCATTGTTTATCTTTCCCCCACATGTCTCCGTATCTCCATATATGGACTTAACACCCAACACTGTGAGGGGTGGTCTTCCAGTCTCCTGAAGACCCCTGCACTCCCTCAGCTGAATATCATCATATAGATGTAAATAATAGTGTATAATCATACAGCTGAATTGTAATAAAATACTTATTATTAATGCAATAAACACTTCAACAAGGCTCAAAGGGAGGCCTCTGCAGTGCGGTCAGCACCAGAGACAGGTCCCAAGAGGGTATAGAGGGAGGGCGAGGCGGATTCAGTCTCCTCGCCCCCCTCAGGAACCTGACAATCAGATCGTGCTTCCCTAAGGACTTTCCGCCCCTCTGAAGTCATGATTGGCGGCGATGGCCACACATAAACTTTGAGGGTGGAGGGAGATAGCCTTCTCTCCAAGCCGTCTTGTAGGAGGAAAGCGGAACTGACCGAACACCAGCCGAGGGGGTCTTCGGCGAGAAGAGCACCATTCGATGAACAGGTTCCACTTCAGCGCGTAGAGGTGCCTTGTAGAGGGTGCTCTAGTGGAAGTAATGGTGTCTACCACAGCTTGTGGCAGACCGCCTAGAACCTCCGCGTCCGTCCAGGGACCAGACATGGGTTTCCAGAGGTCGGACGCGGGTGCCAGAGGTGCCCCGTCTCTGAGTCAGGAGGGTCCTTCCTCAGAGGAATGAGCCAGGAGGTGCTGTCGCGAGGAGCACTAGTACTGGAAACCAAGTCCTGTTGGGCCAGTGCGGGCGACCAACAGGACTTGCTCCTCATCCTCCTGACCTTGCACAGTGTTTGTGCAGAAGGCTCACTGGGGAAGCGCATATTTGCGTAGGCCCCAGGGCCAGCTGAGTGCCAGCGCATCCGAGCCGAGGTCCCCTTGGTCAGGAAATAGAACAGCTGGCAGTGGGTGGAGTCTGGGGCGGCAAACAGATCTACCTGTGCGGCCCCAAAGTGACTCCAGATCAGCTGGACCACCTGGGGATGGAGTCTCCACTCTCCCGGGAGCACTGGCTGTCGTGAGAGCTCGTCGGCCACCGCGATTGAGCAGGCCCGAATATGAATGGCACGGCGACCTCAGATGCTTCTGACTCCATAGGAGAGATGGCGGGCGAGTTGTGACATGCGACGGGGCGTAGACCACCCTGTTTGTTGATGTACACAACGCCGCAGTGCTGTCCATACGGACCAGAGCGTGCTTGCCTCTGGCGGCGTTGAAGCAGCTGAGTGCAAGACTAACTGCTAACAACTCCAGGCAATTGATATGCCATTGCAGTTGGGGCCCGTCCACAGACCCGATACTGCAAAGGCGTTATGCGTGGCACCCCAGCCGGTGGATGAGGCATCCGTGGAGACAACAGCATGCCTGGACACTTGTTCTAGAGGCACTTCTGCCCGTGAAATGAAGGGTCCGACCACGGGCTGAAGGTTTGGCGGCATCTCGGCGTCACTTGGACACGGAGAGTTCTGCTGCGCCACGCCCATCTCGAGACTCGGTCGTGGAGCCAGCATTGAAGCGGTCTCATATGAAGCAATCCCAGCGGCGTTACTGTGGCTGCGGGCGCCATATGCCCCAGGAGCCTCTGAAAAGATTTCAGTGGTACCCGCTATCCTGCATTTGAACGAATTCACGCAGTTCAGCACCAACTGGACACGCTCCTCGGTGGCGCGCTGCTCCAGCAAGGCGGAGCTGGAGCGCTAGGCAGGCTCCCAAGAACCATGCAAGCGGGACCAAGCGGCACCACAGATGTGCCCGCAGCGGGCAGCGCAGCGGCATGCAGGGACCCGACACAAGCGGCATGGGAGCGGCCCAAGGTGGGGTCTGAGTGTGCCGTGCAACACTTACCTGCTTCCGCTGAGGGGGTGCGCGAGTGTGGGGAGGCCGCTTGTGTGCGTCCCAGACACAGCCGGCACCCCTGCTGGCGATAGGAGGCGCCTGAGGGTGACGAGGCATGGAAGCGTCGAACAACGCCGGCGCACTCTCCTGGCACCCAGAGGTATTGGAACTGCTCTTTAGAATTTGGGTACCACTGGTTGTATTTGACACCAGTGGCAGAACAAGGTACCAATGATTCTCCACCCGGCCCTCCTCCGGGAAGAGCAGCTCTTAACCAAATCCGGGTGACCCATCCCAACTGACTGGCAGCTGAGGCAGGTGGCATCGTAGGACCGATGCCCATGGCGACTGTGAGCAGACTGAGAGGTCACTGATGGTGTTTCTGGACATCGCCTGGCCGAGGGCCAGCGCTGTGACTTTAAATATAAAACAATCATTGTGCGCAGCTCAACCTCAGCTCAGAACTACCCTTATGCACGAAGAGTGCTGGGCAGAACAGCCTGCCAGTGGCACTGCCACCCCACCTGATGAGGGTAGTGAGAGAGGGGAAAACTTTATACAGGCTATGGCCCCTTTGGCGTTCCATTTTCTGGTGCCAAGCGGTTCCACACTGCTAAAGCTTTCCAAATGCAAATCCGTGAAAAAGGCAAGGGGCGGGCAAGGCGATTTATGCGTTGCGCTATGCCAACCACCCGAAGCATGACTGTCAAGTATGAATCTGACTCAGCATGAAACATCCACTATTATAGTGGGAATCTCAGCCTCATCTTCATTTTCATCTTCATTTTTTCGGCAGGAAGCCCCACTGTAATCCTCAGGTCACCCAGGCTTATCAGCCAAAGTAGCCCCTTTTCTGGTGCACCAGAAAAGACACTAGATCGGGGTATAAGCGAAGGGACTCAACCCCGTTTGAGGTTTCATAGTCTCGACCATGCATCTAGAGTGCCGAGTGATGTGCGCTGGGTCGCCGTGACAACCCGCGCTGTCCTGCCCTGAGAGAACATGGACCACCCACGAATGCAATCTCAACATAGTTATGCGAGAGGGCTCGTGGCCGTCAACAAGGACAGGAAACAACCGCATCCAGAAGCGCACGGGTGGAATGGCGTCTTGAAAAAGACGCAGTGTCACACCAGCTGCTCTTTAGAAGAAAATGTGCTCTTTTAAATGTGATGAAGCACCCAGGAGCGACGCGGCAAAAACAGGAGAGTAGTGCAGCCTGTGTATGCACTCACCATTGGGAACACCCTCACCGAACCAACAGACCAAACAGTGCTGTGAAAACAGCAGTTTATCACTGTATCAGTGAGCTCGCGGCCGCCACTGATCGTGCCATCTCTCTCAGCACTCAAAGAAGCCTCTTCTGTCGTTCTCTCTCTTTCTCTCTGCTGAAGCAGGAACAGTCTTCTTCATCAACACCGTGTTTGGCTCCAAAGTGAATGACAAAGGTGCGCTGCATTTAAGCTTCCATTTATACCCACACTGCGGGGTGGAGCGCAAGATGCAAATCTCGCACACCAATTCTCATTGGCCTGTTCTCTAGATCTCGAAGCTGATAGGGGCTCCTGAAGTGATCCCCAATTGCGTCGGTGGCGTCCGGCGCGCGTGACCGACTGAAAGGGAACATATGTTACTGCAAGGAAAGTCAACAGAAAATGTGATCAGGTGATGTTGGCTAATGACATAATAACAGTTTCAACCTTTCAGCTATAGAAGCACACAACACCGGTAGGTGGCGGCACTCACTCTCATTGGCTATCGTGGGTATCACGTCAAAGACAGCCTGATCAAGAGTCGGAAATATCAAATAAGTTTGATATTTATGTTTTAGGATCGTGGAGGCTCTGGCGCAATCAGAAGTAGCAGAATAATCATAATAACACCACACAATTGAGGATTTTTGGGGAACAACAGTGAAAAAGTATTATTTATGAATAATTTTCACTATTTTAAATAAAATTTAAGAAAATGTGCACTGTTTAATCAAAGTTTGTGTGCTTTAATATTTAATCAAGACGTTTTCTTTGAAATGCTTTTATTTTGTACAAAATGGCACAGAGTCACACTTGTGGTGTTCCCGGTCAAAAATGACTGGCCATTGAGAGTGAATGGGAGAGACTGAAAATAAGAGAAACAATTAGTGTTCAGAAGCATGTTGATCATGTTCATGTTCACATATGTACATGTGTGCTTGCAAACATAGAGCCCTTGGACCTGTGCATGTGTGGATAAATGCACACACACACACACACACTGCTGCCTTTGCACACGCACTGCACGCACGCACACACACACACAAACTGGCTTTTGCCTGATTCTTTCTTTCATGTTCTTTGTTTCATCACAGCTTTCAGGCAAAATATTATGACAATGGGCTTCATTCATGAAACACGAGCAAAACAAATTTGTGTGTAAATCGTTAAGTAAAGCCGCTCTGTTGTAAATTTTCAGATTCACGAAAATGTTTGCATTTTCAAAATGTTAGTACCTGCTCCCTACCACGTGTAAATGGTGTGTGAAACATTTGAACCTTCTGTGTTCTAATTTAGGCAAACTGATGACATTGCATTTTGATGCACTATGTAGAGCAGGCCTACCATAGTAATATTTCAAAGTCGATTTGAAATTTGGAATTCATTAATATACACACGTTTAACTATTGAATTTGTGGTATCTGAAGCATTTGTGAATCTGGAGGACCTTAAGTCCTAAAGACCTAAAGGTCCATTTACTGCGCATAAATTACTCGAATTTGCTCATATATTTATGAGCGTTTCATGAATGAGGACCATTGTGTTTTGGGACTTTGGTGTTTTCACATAGAAGCAGACGAAAATTTACAAATATCAAGATTCAAGATTCAAGAGTTTTATTTGTCACATACACAGTTATATACAGAATATACAACCGGCAGTGAAATGTAAACAGGTCCGCTCCATGGACAGTGCAAATTCACAGTTAAAAACACAAGGAAGAAATTATAATAGAAATAGGATATAAAAAAAGTACTATCTATATATATATATATATGTCTATATCTGTAGAATTATAAATAATCAAGTCAAGAGAGAAAAAAGGTAACAAATAAGGATAAAGTGGAATAAAATAATTGAAGTAGACTTTGCAGTGAGTAAACTGTAGACTTATAAATATGTGGTTAACAAATGTATAAGAGTATAATGTGCAAACAGGTTTATGACAGGTTGTTACACAGTAACAACGAGAACAGAAAGTGCAGTGCAATGTCAGTGTATCGATGTTTATCCTGACGTGAAGTCACGTGATGTTAAGTTCAGAGTCTGATGGCCTGGGGAAGAAGCTCCTCCTGAGTCTCTCAGTTTTGGCCATCAGGCTTCGGAAGCGCTTACCAGATGGTAGCAGCGTGAAATGAGGGTTTGCAGGGTGATTAGAGTCCTTGATGATTAGAGTCCTTCAGGTGCTACCTGCTAAGGCCAGATCAACTAATAGCAAGCATCCACTAGCTGCCAGAGTCCTGCCAGCTGTTTAGTACCCAATCTCAGGAACTCGCCCTCCGGGAGGCCTGGTGAGGCCTACTACCTGATAGCAAGTCATGCTAGCTGCCAGAATATCCAGACTTGGAAACTCGCCTTCAGGGTGGCTTGGTAGGGCCTACTAGCTGATAACAAGTATTCTGCTACAAGGGGAGTACAACTTATGCTACCCTGCCTCAGTGGAGGTCCTGGATTCAGGGGACTTCCATCTGCGTGCATGGGCATCAGCTCATGGCAATGCTTTGGCTTTAAGGGAGAATACTTCTAGAACCAGCATGAATTGAGGGGAGCACTAACCACATGACCCTGACATTTACAGGGTGAGGGCCTGCCAGTGGCTCTAGATGTGCCTGGTGGCCTACGTCCATGAAGATAGCTCTGAGGGGCGGGGGTCAAGCAAACCAAACAGTCTCTTCATGAAGTCTCAGACTTGATATGAGGCCACTTTAAAGCTTCATCAATATAAGCCCTGGCTAGCTCGTCTCCATAATGCCTTTGGAGCAATCGTTTTGCTTCCTTGAAACCTCTGCCTGATGGCATATATTCACAGCTTCTTATGATGTCTTGTGGCTCTCCAGCGGTGTACTGTTCTAGATAATAAAACTTGTCTTTTTCATTGTCTGTTTTATGTTCTATGGTATGTTCAAAGGACCTGATGAATGATTTGAATGTCAGTGGATTACCAGTAAACACTTGGATGTCTTTACTTGGAAGCTGAATTTGAGTTTCACAAGCAGTTCTGTCAAGTCATTTTGCTTCTGCATAATTTGAATAATGCTGCCATCTGCTTGACGATTATTACTGTGGCTCTTGATGTGTCTAATGGTGGCGGTACACGTAACAGTGGATTTGAGATGGCCTTTTGACTTTTCCCCACAGAGGAATGACCTGGTGGATCGTCACTCTGCTCTGTTTTCAGTTCTGTTTGCCTTTGGTGAATTCCCTTTCTTTGCTTAGATTTTACACTGCTTCTGGCATCTTCTGAGCATTCATACTCTTTCAGTACCTTTAATTTAACGTTGCTTTCTACAAGCTCTGTCTGTTGATCTGCAATCTTTTCATCTTCAGGCAAAAGATTACCTTTTGAACTCGCAAATTTAAGTATGTAAGTATATGTGCAGTTGCTCCTCTAATGCTCTTTGAGTGGGTTTAGGTGCCGAAATGTTTAGTCCATAATGGATAAGAAGTCAGCGATGTGGTGCTAATAGAGCATATCATATTTGTAACAGGATCCCAGGTTAATCCCTTATCTTGCTTTTGTGCAATACCCTCAGGTCTTTAAAGCAGACTTTCCCAATATTTAAGTTTTTGCACCCTCAGATTCCAGATTTTCAAATAGCTGTATCTTGGCCAAATATTTTCCTATAGCCTATCAATGGAAAGCTTATTTATTCAGCTGTCAGGTGATGTATAAATCTCACTTTCAAAACATTGACACTTATAACTGGTTTTGTGGTCCAGGGTCACATTTTATCATTTTATCATTTTACCAATTTGTTTTCTTTTGTTGTTATTTTATTTGTTTGTCTGGCATAATTGCTTGATGAATGGAAACAAAGTTATTAATCGGTTAATGTCATTTTTTGATATAATGTGACCTTTGCTTTTCTCGGGCCCAAGTCGCCACACTCCTCAACAGGACACACACTCAGGATGTGGATGATTTAATTATTTATTTGTCTGCACACAGAGCAATGAATACAGTGAGGAGACAGACTCAGATGTAGCTCCATCCACAGCGTTTCTCTCTAGCTCTGCTGCTGATTGCTCAAACTCAGTGGGGGAAACAGCGCCACCCATGCAACCAATGAACAGTACTGTCCCATTAATGCAGGATTTAACTTGCATATATTTTGAGGGCTCTTTATCTCGTTACATAATATGTATATACAACTTTGTATATAAAATAAGTAAAAGCAATAACCTTTATTTGCATTTATTTATTTGTCTGTTCGGTTATTTTGTAAGAAATCCTTATTAGGTGCATAGCACCAGATGTGGCTCTCCATGCCCATGTCTTATACTGTATATATATGGCAATGGTAGGCCTATATGACATGAGTGAAGGGCATTGGGGGCCCACATCAATGTTTTATCAGGGGGCCCAGAATTCCCAAGCTACGGCCCTGAATGGAGGCCAGCTAGTAAGTGCATGTAAACCTCACTCCCCTGGGCTCAAGAGGCACGCTATAGTCATTAAATATCAAACCTAAAAAGTATATTTTCCAGTTTCCGTTAACACACAGGTTTTCTCATCCTCTGGACGTTCCTCTCTGCGGTCACACCACGGTCGTGTTGAATGGAGAGATGTTTGTGTCGGGTGGTTGAGACTCTCATCTGCGCTTCTACCAGTGTCTGTGGCTCTACGACCCGGTGCGCATCTGCTCAAAATGCACACCCATGACAGCAGGAGCAGGACGGGCTGGTCATGTGATGCTGGTTGGACTCCGATTGGTCATGGCCGGGGGCTTGCAGTCAATGCGGGCGGGGTTTGGAGACCAGCTGCAATGCGAGTCGTATGATCCCATTCATGACTCCTGGTTGTCTTTCCCCCTGCTGCCCGACCGCATTTCTCACCCGCAGCGGCTGTTCTTCAGGGACAGCTGTATGTTTTGGGAGGATCTTCAGCCGATTCGGCTCGTTTCAAAAGACACTTAATATTAAGTAATATAATTTTTCAGCACTGATACTATTGGACTGGACTGACTATCATGTCATGACAAAACTGAATTTCATCTGGATTACATTCATAATATGCAGAATGGTTGTGAAGTAATCAGTTATTCAGAAGTATCTCCTCTGAGAGTATGAGATTTCAGATGCAGCCACAGCCTCAAACCTTCACAGTATCTGCGACCGCCATACTGTAATGCAGTGTAAAAAGGCATAAAAGCCAATGTGAACATGAGTTTTAATAAGAAAGGACCTTTATTACCTAATCTGACCCCATATCATGTCTAGTCACTGCAGGCCTGGAGTTCTTCATATGCATGATAATCAGCAAACGTCTGCAAAAAAGAGAGAAAAAGGTTAAAGTACCACTGAAATTAAATGCTATTAATGTTATAATGTTGACTGTGAGTTGGCATCATATCAAGAGTGAGTGACGTCACTATAGTGAAATAATGTGGACGCTCTCTGTGCTACTGATTTCATGATTAAAGAGCTGTGTGTGTTTCTGCTGTTTGTTTTTTCTTTGCACATGTCCATTGTTGGCCATTGCATTGTGTGCATATAGCACTTATGACACAGAATCAAACATGAAGAGATGTTGTGCTAATGGAGACACAGAGTGTGTCTTAAATATTGTGTTTGGGATGCAGAAACATGCTCTCGGTCACTGACAGTATCGATGGTGAAAGAACATGGAAAACAAATGATAAAAATAGAAACTGCAAATGTTGAGGTGGATTTTTCCTGTGAAGCTTCTATGGAAATACAATATACGTACAGATCCTCGACTCACATTCAAATGAACATGTTTCCAAAGAATTACAGCAACAATGACCAACAGAGACAATATGTGCAAACACGTAAATAAGAAAAAGGCTTTTTTAGAGTAATATACAAATGATGTGAGGCGCTGGATGAGGGATTAGAGCAGATATAATAATCACGTAGTTTAAAGCTGCAGACAGAAACATCAGACTCAGGACAGAAACACACGACCTCTAAAGTAAGAACAACTCACATGTTCATTCTTCAAACACAATTAGACTTTGAGATGCTAATATTGGCTGAATGATTGTGCGTTTCATTCATTTTCAATGTGTTTCTTCCTCAGAAATGGACCAAACTCTATATTTCGTTCTTCTTCTCATTGGTGAGTGTGTTTGTGGTTTTATTTATGGTTTATAGTTTCATCAGGTTTGACCCTGTTATGAAAAGCATTAAATCAAACCCTCTCTTTCACAGCTCTCTGCTCCGTATCTGAATGTGTTCAGCGTCAGTATCACTTTATAAACGAGAGGAAGAACTGGACTGAAGCTCAGAGATACTGCAGAGAGACTTACACAGATCTGGCCACCGCTGACAACATGAACGACATGAACGAGCTGAAGAAGAGTGTGAATGATGAAGGTGTTTGGTCTGTCTGGATTGGGCTGCAGAGGACGGGTGTTAATAAATGGCAGTGGTCTTCAGGTGATCCTGCGGTCTATCTGAACTGGGGACCTGGACAACCTGATGGCAGAGACGAGTGTGCTACGATGAGAAATGGACAGTTTCATGATACGGCCTGCAATGATACTCGTCAGTTCATCTGCAACAACAGTGAGTGCAGCTGTTTAAAATGACATGTATAGATGCACCATATACCCAATTTTAATGTAATACTAAAAACTATTACTTTTTAAATTGATCATGAATATAGAAGAGATTGTGGATATATGTCACAGAATAAAAAAGACTTCATTCATCTTTTGTTGTCACAATAGGAACCTGCCAATAGAGAAACACACAGAGAGAGAAAGAGAATAATACTGATCTAGGCTGTTTTCTAAAAGCATGGTAAATTAATTTGAGAACATTCTTCACGATAAACTTGGGTTCATGATGCTTTTGGGAAACGCAGCCCTAGTTGTTAAAGATCTGAGGATCTCAACACAAACCTTTCATTTATTTTGATTTTTCTTCTTTTTAATTATTATTGTTTCTATTATTATTATTTTAGATTAACTTCAGTCCAGTCCATGTAGGAATAAACACAGAGCATCAAGACAGATTGTTTAACTGAGAAATTACTAGTATGGACTAATATAATTAGCTCTAACATCCTCCTCTGTTTCTCAGGCTCCTTTTGTCTGAATCCAGTATTCTAGAGAAACATAATGGACAAAATAAAGCGCTTTAAAGTCATGATGTTCTCAAATGTTACTTCATGTTATGTACAATAATATATTCTGAATATTTAATATATCACCAGCTGTAGAAAGTCTCTGAATGACACGTGTTCCTGATGCTCCACCGCTGCTCTTATTCACATCCAAACCATAAATCAGTGTAAGAATAATGAACAAACTGACTCATGAATCTGTTTCCATGTGTTTTTCTTAAAGTGAGCACAGGACTCGTCTTTGTCAATCAGATGAAGAACTGGAGAGACGCTCAGAGTTACTGCAGACAGAATCACACTGATCTGGTCAGTGTGAGGAACCAGAATGAGAGTCAACAGGTTCAGAAGTTCATCAATGATAGTCTCATATCTAATGATGTCTGGATCGGTCTGTTCAGAGACTCATGGCAGTGGTCAGATCAGAGTGACTCCTCATTCAGATACTGGAGGTCTGATCAACCTGATAATTATAGAGGTGTTGAAAACTGTGCAGTGATTGAACCGAAGGCTCAGGGACAATGGAATGACATCTCTCGCAACGACCAATATCCTTTTGTGTGTCATGAAGGTGAGCAGATCCTCACAAACACACACAATCCATCCATCACCTCCAGATATCTTAAAGCTCACGCTACATGTCTGACATGACAGATTCCTCCACAGTGTTTGTTCTGCATGTTGTTTTTGATCAGTCTCTCTCTAGATTTGCTTGTGGTTTGTTTTGTGTCCAGATAAACTGATTCTGATCAAAGAGAACCGGACGTGGTCTGAAGCTCTGAGATACTGCAGAGAGAATCATGTGGATCTGGTCTCGGTTCATTCAGAAGAGACGCAGCGTGAGGTGATGAGTGTGGTTAAAGCGGCGTCTACTGCGGAGGTGTGGTTGGGTTTACACAACTACTGCATCATGAACATGTGGCTCTGGCTGAGCGGAGAGAACATGTGCTATCAGAACTGGGCTCCAGGGAACGGAAGGCGACACCGGAAGACTGCCGCCTGGAGAAGAGAAAAGGAGCAGTTCAGTCTGGAGGAGATCAGCGCTGGGTCAGCCTTCCTGAAAGTCGCAAACTCAACTTCATCTGCACAAATGATGAGTGAAAACATGTGAATGTTTGTGTGTTTACTCACAGTCACTGTTTTCATTCCTCATTATTTTTCTTATTTACTTTCATCTGTTTGATTTGTTCTTTAGTCATTTCTGAGTGAATCTACTAATCGTTTTATTTCTGTATATTAATTCATCATGACACAATGTGATCTTCTCAAAGTTTTACTGTTCTTTAGATGTCTGAAATACTGACACAATATATGTGTGTTTTAAGAATCTCTTTGCATATCTGGTGTGTTTATATCTTTATGTTTTTCACTAATCTTATAACTGGCTGAATGTCACGGTTCATGAATTCGTTGTCTCCTAGTTACTGCCTGTGTGTGTATGTGAGGTGAGTGTGGGGGGCGTGGTCACTGATCACACACTCAGCAATCATCCTTTGCACCTGATATCCATCTGCTCTGCCTATTTAGTTCCCTTCTCACCACCACTGTGTTGTCGAGTCGTTGTCCCTCCATGCTCCATGCTCCATGCTCCATGCTCCATGCTCCATGCTCCATGCTCCATGCTCCATGCTCCATGCTCCATGCTCCATGCTCCATGCTCCATGCTCCATGCTCCATGCTCCATGCTCCATGCTCCATGCTCCATGCTCCATGCTCCATGCTCCATGCTCCATGCTCCATGCTCCATGCTCCATGCTCCATGCTCCATGCTCCATGCTCCATGCTCATCACCGCACGACGTCTTCACTGTCTAGCCCATTGAGTCCCTGCGTCACCGCCAGCCAATCCCCGGACATTCCTTGTGTTTTGTGTTACCACAAAAAAAAAAAACTCTCACTTGCTATTGAATCCGTCTACGACTACTTCCTGACACTGAATGTGATTCTGTGAGCAGCAGCTCTTCATAATAATTATTATTTTGTGTATTTTATGTCTCAGAAGAATTAAATATGGTTTACTCTTTAAGGCAGAAGTGAAGTGATTCAAGATTCAAGAGTTTTATTTGTCACATACACAGTTATATACAGAATATACAACCGGCAGTGAAATGTAAACAGGTCCGCTCCATGGACAGTGCAAATTCACAGTTAAAAACACAAGGAAGAAATTATAATAGAAATAGGATAGAAAAGTACTTATATATATATATATATATATATATATATATATATATATATATATATATATATATATATATATATATATATATATATATATATATATATAATAATATAATAGAATAATAAATAAGTCAAGTAGAAGAAAAATAAAATAAATAAGAATAAAGAAGTGGAATAAAATAACTGAAGTAGACTGTGCAGTGAGTAAACTGTAGACTTATAAATATGTGGTTAACAAATGTATAAAGAGTATAATGTGCAAACAGGTTTATAACAGGTTGTTACACAGTAACAACGAGAACAGAAAGTGCAGTGCAATGTCAGTGTATCAATGTTTATCCTGACGTGAAGTCACGTGATGTTAAGTGACTGAGTTCAGGAGTCTGATGGCCTGGGGGAAGAAGCTCCTCCTGAGTCTCTCAGTTTTGGCCATCAGGCTACGGAAGCGCTTACCAGATGACAGCAGGGTGATTAGTGTCCTTGATGATCTTAGTAGCTCTACCTTTTCAGCGTTTGGTGTAGACGTCCTGCAGAGACGGGAGAGCTGACCCTGAGATACGCTCGGATAAGCGCACTACTCTTTGCAGGGCTTTGCGGTCATGACTGGTGCTGTTCCCATACCACGCTGTGATGCACTGAGTTAATACACTTTCTATCGCCCCTAAATAGAAAGTTTTCAGGATAGCTGGTGAAACCCTGAATTTCCTCAGCTGGCGCAGGTGGTACAGTCTTTGCCTGGCTTTTTTCACCTGTGTCTGAATATGAGCAGTCCAGGTCAGGTCCTCGGAGATGTTTACACCCAGGTACTTGAAGCTGCTCACTCTCTCTACTGGTGACCCGCTGATCATGAGAGGGGAATATGTCCGTTGTTGTCTCTTCTTGAAGTCCACAATCATTTATTTGGTCTTGCCAACATTCAGAGAGAGACAGTTGTCCTGGCACCATGTTGTTAGATGCTCTACCTCGTTCAAGTATGCCATCTCGTTGTTGGAAATGAGGCCCAGGACAACAGTATCATCAGCAAATTTGATGATAGAGGTGGAGCTGTGTGTGGACAAACAGTCATGCGTGTAGAGAGAGTAGAGCAGGGGACTCAGGACACAGCCCTGTGGAGCTCCCACACTCAGGGAGATGGAGGTGGAGGTGGACTGGCCTATTCTCACCACCTGAGGCCTGCCAGTGAGGAAGTCCTCAATCCAGTGGCAGAGAGAAGGATTCAGGCCGAGATCCAGGAGTTTGGAGGTTAGCTTGATGGGAACTATGGTGTTAAAGGCTGAGCTATAGTCAATAAATAGCAGCCTTACGTAGTTCCCACTTTTGCTGTCGATGTGAGTGAGGGAGGAGTGGAGGACATGAGAGATGGCATCTTCAGTCGATCTATTGGGACGATAGGCAAACTGAAGAGGGTCCAAAGTGTCAGGAATGAAGGCGCAAATGGTGTTTTTAATGAGTCTCTCAAAGACCTTCATGACTATAGACGTGAGAGCCACTGGACGAGAGTCATTTAGGCAAGAGGGTTTACTGTTCTTAGGGACAGGGATAATGGTGGATTTTTTGAAGGAGGTGGGGACCACAGATGTAGCGAGGGACTCATTAAAGATAGATGTAAACAACCCGGCGAGCTGATCAGCACAGGACCGCAGAACACGACCTGAAATACCATCCGGCCCGGCAGCTTTCCTGACGTCCACACGCTTGAGTGCTCTCCGAACTTCATCCTCCGAGACAGAGATCAAGTGATTGTTGCTGCTCTGAGTGATTCCCTCTGACGCGCCACTTGGCGGAGTCGCGTTGCCGCGGTAACAGTCAAAGCACGCGTAGAAAGAGTTTAACTCATTCACAAGCGACGGATCAGCGCTCACCTCTGCAGAGGATTTAGATCCAAAGGAGCAGATGGACCTCAGACCTTGCCACATGTGCCGTGAGTCGTTGAGTTGGAAATGAGACTCCACTCAGTCTTTGTAACGGAGTTTTGCGGCTTTAACTGCACGTCTGAGAGCATAACAGGATGATCTGTATTCAGTCATATTCCCTGAAAGGAGACTGGCGTTGTAAGCGGCAGTGCGTGTGTTCACTGCAGCGCGGATTGAATTGTCCACCCATGGTTTCTGATTTGAGAAGGACGTTATTGTTATTGTTTGTGTGGCTTGCTCTGTAAGCGTGTTGATGAAGCAAAGCGCCACATCTGTGAACTCGCTGACGTCAACTGAACTCGCTCGGAACATGTCCCAATTCACATCGTCCAGAGCTGCCTGTAGCGCGGTCTCTGAGTGGGGCGACCAGCGTTTAACTTCCCGACTCACCGGGGGTTCCTGAACGAGCCTTTGTTTGTATTCGGGTGTGAGGAAAATGGTGGCATGATCCGATTTGCCAAAAGCTGGAAGTGACCGTGCTTTATAGGCGTTCTTAAATGGAGAGTAGCAATGATCCAGCGTGTTTGCTCCTCGTGTAGGACAGGAGACGTGCTGGTGAAAGTTTGGCAGGACTTTCTTTAGGTTTGCTTTGTTGAAATAGCCCGCGACAATGAATGCCACGTCGGGGTGTTTGTTTATGATGGCTGGCAACATCATGAAGGCCAGATAAAGCCAGCGCTGTGTCTGCCTGTGGAGGAGCGATGACCGCAGAAAACTCCTCGGCAGGTAGAATGGGCGGCAGATGATTGTTAAATGTTCCAGATGAGGCGAGCAGGACCGCGAGATAATGGTGATGTTCCTGGGATCGCACCATTTCTTGTGGACCATGAAGCATACTCCACCACCTTTGGATTTACCGGCATCGGCTGTTCTGTCCATCCGAAAAACAGAGAAGTTCTCTGATGGCGTCACAGCTGTGTCCGGGACGCGGGCGTGAGCCATGTTTCGGACAAACAAAAGATGTTACAGTCTCTCATGTCCCGTTGAAAACTGATCCTGGCTCTAAGATCGTCCATCTTATTCTCCAAGGATTGAACATTTGCTAGAAGAATGCTTGGGAGAGGAGGGCTGAATGCCCTTTTCCTCAGTCTGTTTCGAATCCCAGCGCGTTTCCCGCTGTGTTTCTTGATTCTTCGCCATTGACTCATCTGTCCATTATTCAACTCGGCGTTCCGAAGGATCTCAGATGGCCACAGAGGATCGGCGAAAGTGTCCTGAAACAGTCCAGTGTAGAGGTAACCAATGTCCAAAAGAGTTTTGCTGTCATAGCAGATCAATGCAGTTGATAAGTTTGTAAAAATTGAGAGTAAAAGAAAGTAAAATAGTAAATAAAAGCACAGTCTTCACGGAGCGACCTGAACGGCGACCGAACACGGCGGCGCCATTTACAGTTATGTCACAATGAACCGTCAATTAAATTAAACAAAACAAATATGTAAAATGTAGATTTGTGTCATGTTTTGATTTAATTTTCACCCTGTTGTTCTGGTCACGTCTGAGTTTCTTGTTCATCTTCTAGGTTGTTGATTAGTTCTGTCACCTCTGTTTGGTTTCTGATTGATCTGAGTCTTCTGTTCAGGTGTGTCTTTGTTTTCTGTGTGTGTAAGCCCTCAGTTTCAGTTTTTTACTCCTTGTCTGGTATTAGTCATGTTTAGTTGTTTGTGTAGCAGTTTTCTCCTGTCAGTTCCTGTATTTCAGTTGGTGGATTTAAATAAAGGTTTCTTTGGATTTCTGCCTTCGTCTTGTGCTTTGGATCTACATGACAGCGTGACAATTTGATTGTTGATGTGTTTGTTTGAAAGAACATACATACATAAATCAAATATTAAAATAATGAGTGAAGCAATAAATTAGATCTAAATAAATAAAAAAATAGTTATTAATCTAAAAATAAATAATACATATAAACTACAGTGAGTAGAACAAAATATATGTATGTAACCAATGTAAATGCAAAATAAATATAATAATAATAATGTATACAATGTAACAAAACTCTTAAAGTCACACTTGATTTTTTTTTTTTTTTTTTTTTTTAAACCACAGAATAAGGCAGAAAATATATTTTATAGTTTTGATTCTGTAATAAAAGTGGTCAGTTAGCACTGCATTATTCTTACACTTTCCTGATATGAAAATAAACCAAGGTGGCTTGAAAAACACACACGTTATCTTATGAAACACACACAAACCATTGTCACAATCGTAGCTGCGTCCCAATTCAGAGGCTGCATCCTTGAAGGCTGTGAAGGTCAGACTGAGTAATGAAACGGTCCTATAGCAACTCTGACAACAGTAACGTTTGTACTGGGCTTTTTATATTCAACTATCTAAAAACAAAACAGGGTTCAAAACCTAAATATGTTCACATTATGAATCGATACTGACAATATACACTAATGCCAAGGTCTCTGGAAAGAGGTTTGGTGAAGTGATATTTACATTCCACCTGGTGACATCTTCCACTTCCTGAGCTGGCCCACGTTGCATTGGGATGAAAGGAGTTTCCGTTTCACAGCCTTGAACACAAAGTACTTGTGAACTCCTGGAGCACAGAGAAGGTCCTGATTCTGGAACATGCAGATGAAGGAGCCTTGAAGAGAAGATTCTGAAGTTGGTGCAGAAGATCTTGAAAATGGGTGGCGCTAAGCTTGTGGTCGTTGTCTCTGCTGCCATTTGCAAACTGCCCAAATTCACTTCTTGCAGGACTCTTCTTTGTTTCTCTCTTTAGAGCTTCAGAGAGTGACGTTATAACTCCTTAGAGTTGCACTTCCAACCCGGTGTAAGGGTCACCTACAGTGGTTCTGACTGCAGGGTTGCCGAATGACTAAAGAAACGTTATCAGCAAGATGATAGAAAACTGTACATTTCTCGTCTTTACCACCCACTGCAGCTTATACCAACGACGGAAATAAGCGCAGTTACAATAGCTAAACATGTGGGAGAGCGTTGCTATAATGTGACTATATTGTACTGCAATAGGTAACACTTCAAAGTCAATACCAAATCAAAACTAGTTAGCACATCATTTGTAATTTAACCAATCAGACCAAACTTCCCCCACGGTGCTACAGGTGTGACACACATTTGGCCTACAGGCCTTCAGCATTTCTTTGTCTTTAGGAAGTCCAAATGGCCCTTCTGGAGAGAGATGGGGGTTGAAAACAGTAAAGCAAATGTCTTTGTTCATTTTCAAAAATCAAATATCTTTGATTATTTTCAATTCTTTCACCGTTCTCATATAAAAACATATCCTGACTACATTGGTCCAAAGTGCAAAACGTAGAGGGGTTATAATAATGGCCCTTGAAATGTATGACTGTTAAATTTTTTCAACAGGTCACGTGACTTTCAAGATTCCAGCCGTGAGACCAAAAAACATGGCGGACATTTATCTCATTTTTAGTGAAAAAATATCAATATTTTGAATTAAAAATTTATATTTAATTTTTTTATTTTCATAATATTCACTCAGTGAATGTACATATTCACTCGCTTGCTCGTTGTTGCGAAGATGTGAATTCTATCGGTATGAAATCGTCTCATCGTCTAAGAAGTCTCATTCAGAACACATCGTGATGATTGGCATCAGTTCACGTGTGCCACATGTTGGGGAGCAGTCAGAAATGTTCTGTCTTAATGTTTGATATGAAGTGTTTTCTGCTCGTCGTTGTCGATCAGATTATGTTCAGTCACTGCATTATATCCGTCATCTCCACTGAGGCTTTGCATTTCTTTGCTTTCTAAATCAACACACCTTGCTAACAGGGTGATTAAACACGGTCACGTGACGTGCTATAGACCTTTAAACAGTTATTCATATTTAATAATAACTACCAGTGTAGTTCCAACATGGCATTTGTAGTAGAAGCACAATGAAAAAAACACTTGCCATGCTTTTACCACAGTAACCTTAGTTTTAATGTGATCGGTGTAGTAAAAGGACAGTAATCTCAAATCTTACCATGCTTTTACCACAGTATTGGTAGTTTTAATGTAATGTTTGTTGTAAATAGACAGTAACCACAACAATCACCATGCCTTTTAAATGTAAAATCCAAATATTGTAAATAGTACTTTTTCCCTGTATATAATGCTATTCTTTTTATTTGACCTGAAAAGACCAAAAGGGCCTTTCGGACTCAGTCAGCCCATTCTTGTTTGTGGAGAAGTAACGGAGAAGACAGAAAGCTGCAACAGCAAATATTTTGCAATGGTATGTATGTGTTGGTTTGAACCCTTTATCAAACATTTTAAGCATTTGTTGTTACTTAAACTTATTCCTACAAGCGTCATGGCTCAATCAGTAAGAAAATCTCAATCTCAAAGTCTCAATTCACAAGATTTAACAAGTTGTCAAATTCGGATGATACTCGTACATAATCCTGCAGCTTTTACTCCGACTCCTGCCATTGGCTACTGTCACAGGCCGACTCATAGCCTGTGGCAAAGAATGAGGGGACACCAACAACAGGTATAGGCCAAACAAGGTTTCCTTTATTGTAACCCAAAAACTATTAACTATAAACATGGAAAAAGGAATGGGGTGTGAACATGTCATAATGTAGAGTGTATGTAAAGTGCAGGGATGCATGGATCTGTGTGTGTGAACATGTCTGAGTGGAAACCAAGTAAAACCACAAAATAACAAATGAAGGAATTGAATATAATCAAAGATATTTGATTTTTGAAAATGAACAAAGACATTTGCTTTACTGTTTTCAACCCCCATCTCTCTCCAGGAGGGCCATTTGGACTTCCTAAAGACAAAGAAATGCTGAAGGCCTGTAGGCCAAATGTGTGTCACACCTGTAACACCGTGGGGGAAGTTTGGTCTGATTGGTCAGTTTGAATGTCTCACGTTAGGGTTTCAGTCACATGGTCAAGGAATAGATAAAAGAAGATTGTAACTGTTGCTCTGGGTCTTTTATTCTCTGGCTCTCTCTTCTTGGGGGCCTTCTCTTTGGCTCTTCTTGCCTTTGCTCTCTTCTCTTCTTTGTCTCTCTCTCTCTCTCTCTCTCTCTCTCTCTCTCTCTCTCTCTCTCTCTCTCTCTCTCTCTCTCTCTCTCTCTCTCTCTCAGGTAAAATTCATGCTGGGTACGATTAATGGTATAAGTTTTCATCATCTCATACATTTATTTTGTAACTATTTTAAGTGTAACCATAACTAGATTTTGTCATTAAATTCTTTCAATTACAAATGATGTGCTAACTAGTTTTGATTTGGTATTGACTTTGAAGTGTTACCTATTGCAATACAATATAGTCACATTATAGCCACGCTCTCCCACATGTTTAGCTCTTGTAACTGCGCTTATTTCTGTCATTGGTATAAGCTGCAGTGGGTGGTAAAGACGAGACATACAGATACAGTTTTCTATCATCTTGCTGATAACGTTTCTTTAGTCATTTGGCAACCCTGCAGTCAGAACCACTGTAAAAAAAAAACGATCTTTCAGTTCACAGACACATTCTTGCGCACTAATAAGTGCACTTAAGAGATTTGCAGGAAGAAATCAATATCTCTCGGTCCGGCACAGTTCATGTATGACTCAGAATAACGGCAAAAACAAGTGTTCTGAATGAAACTCACGGCTCCAGCAACTCTCTCTCGTGCTCCCAGCCAGTCTCCAACACCGTTCACCGTCCGAAGGCATAATCGACCTAACTTCTGCTTTAACTATGCCTCGAGTTTCACATGATGATGTTAGTGCACAAAACTCGTGAAACTTAAGCTGCCCGTGCACCACTGTCTTATATTACCGATCCAGCCAGAAAATGTTGACTTCTTGTGCAACAACAGTGGAGTGTCTCCACACAACACCTCTCGCTCCTTCTCTCCTCCCCAGACGTCAAACTCGTCACAATAAAAGTCCCATAGAGAAAAATACCTCCGTTACATCTGGATACGGCTCGGATCCGGCTGACTGCAGTAAACCTCGGGATAAACAGAGAGACTAACATTAGCGTAGATGCCATTCTTGGCCGAGTACATCAGGTGTTATGGGAAGTGTTCCCGGTTCCGGCTGACCTAGTTAATGCAGCCTAACAATCATTTACTGATTTGAATAATAGAGATTGATAATGTTTTATGTGTAAGCCATAGTAAAGAGATGCGTTTTTAGTCTAGATTTAAACTGACAGAGTGTCTGCTTCCCGAACAATGCTAGGAAGACTGTTCCAGAGTTTAGGCGCTAAATAGGAAAAGGATCGACCGCCTGCAGTTGATTTTGATATTCTAGGTATTACTTATCTAGGAAGGTCTTTATTAACCCCCTTGGTCCGTGTTTATTACTTTTATAATGGATGGATGCACTTTTTTGGTCTTCAAATTTTGGGTTGCCGTGTATTGCCATTATTATGCTTGGAAGAGCCAGGACATATTTAATATAACTCTGATAGTAATATGACGTCTGAAAGAAGAATGGCATACACATCTAGGATGGCTTGAGGGTGAGTAAATCATGGGGTAATTTTCATTTTTGGGTGAACTATCCCTTTAAGAGCTTGTTCAAGTAGTGGGGAGCTAAACCATTTAGTGCTTTGTAAGTAATTAGCACAATTTTAAAATGTATGCAATTATTAATAGGGAGCCAGTGCAGTGTTGACAGAACCGGGATAATATGGTCAGCCACCCAGTAGAGCATTACAATAATCTAGCCTTGAGCTCATGAACGCATGAACTAACTGTTCTGCATTTTGCATTGAATGCATGTGCCGTAATTTAGATATATTTTTAAGTCATCATCAATCATAAATCACATGACTCACTAAATGATAGCCTATATTTGTCATTCAAAATGGTTTTGACAGAAAAAAAAAACAGAGAAATATGTAGTATGTCAATGGATTTTGTCATTTTGCCATCATTTTCATTTGTGTCAGAAAACAGTTGTCAGATGTAGTTTGCTACTGAATTCACACTCAGTTTCTGTGATAGTAAACCCATCTTTCTTTGATTTGATTGGTCGTTTGACAGCAGGAGCAGGACAGGCTGGTCATGTGATGCTGGTTGCAGGACTCCGATTGGTTGTGGCCGTGGGCTTGCAATCAATGTGGGCGGGGTTTGGAGACCAGCTGTAGTGCGAGTTGTATGTAGCCTGGTCCTACCAGACTCTCGTACATTTCATTTGTACAGAGAGTCTGGCCACAATCGCTAACGTTTGGTCGTGACGCATGTCATCTCAAACTAGCACGCATGTCATCTCAACGCGTCATCAACATCATCATTCTCAGCCACTCCCTCTGTTCGCTGATTGGACCGGTTAAATAAAAACAGAGAATATACCGCAATCCCAGACAGAGTACTGAAGGAAAATGAAAATTGAGCGGACGTACGTAGGAGGGCGGAGCCAGGCTAAGTCGTATGATCCGTTCATGACTCCTGGTCGTCTTTTCCCCGCTGCCCCGACCACACCTCTCACCCACAGTGGCGCTTTTGACAAACAGCTGTATGTTTTGGGAGGATCTTCAGCCGATTCGGCCTGTGATATGCCCTGGGTGCACTGTTACGATCCACAGGCAAAGTGCTGGGACAAACTGGGAGCAATGATATATGCCATAATATAATGCAGTGTAAAAAGGGCATAGAAGTGAATGTGAACATGAGTTTTAGTATTAAAGGACGTAATCTGACCCCATTTCATGTCTAGTCATAGTCATTGCAGGCCTGGAAGTTTTCATATGCATGATGATCAGTTTACATCTGCAAAACTGGGGCAGTTGTGACTAAATGGTCAGAGAGTCAGACTAGTAACCTGAAGGTTGTGGGTTTGATTCTCAATACTGGCAGGAAATGACTGAGGTTCCCTTGAGCAAGACAACTAACCTCCAATCACTCCCCGAGCACCACAGCAAAAGCTTTTAATGTGTGTGCACTAACTTGATGGGTTGAATGCAGAGGACAAATTCCAAGTATGGGTTATCATATTTGGCGTACATTATCACTTTTTTTTTTTTTTTTTTTTTAAAGAGGTTAAAAAGAGAAAAAGGTTAAAGTATCACTGAAATTAAATGCTATTAATGTTATAATGTTGACTGTGAGTTGGCATCATATCAAGAGTGAGTGGCGTCACTATAGTGAAATAATGTGGGCGCTCTCTGTGCTACTGATTTCATGATTAAAGAGCTGTGTGTGTTTCTGCTGTTTGTCTTTTCTTTGCACATGTCCATTGTTGGCCATTGCATTGTGTGCATATAGCACTTATGACACAGAATCAAACATGAAGAGATATTGTGCTAATGGAGACACAGAGTGTGTCTTAAATATTGTGTTTGGGATGCAGAAACATGCTCTCGGTCACTGACAGTATCGATGGTGAAAGAACATGGAAAACAAATGATAAAAATAGAAACTGCAAATGTTGAGGTGGATTTTTCCTGTGAAGCTTCTATGGAAATACAATATACGTACAGATCCTCCACTCACATTCAAATGAACATGTTTCCAAAGAATTACAGCAACAATGACCAACAGAGACAATATGTGCACAAACACGTAAATAAGAAAAAGGCTTTTTTAGAGTAATATACAAATGATGTGAGGCGCTGGATGAGGATGAGAGCAGATATAATAATCACGTAGTTTAAAGCTGCAGACAGAAACATCAGACTCAGTACGGAAACACACGACCTCTAAAGTAAGAACAACTCACATGTTCATTCTTCAAACACAATTAGACTTTGAGATGTTCATATTGTCTGAATGATTGTGCGTTTCATTCATTTTTCAATGTGTTTCTTCCTCAGAAATGGACCAAACTCTATATTTCGTTCTTCTTCTCATTGGTGAGTGTGTTTGTGGTTTTATTTATGGTTTATAGTTTCATCAGGTTTGTCCCTGTTATGAAAAGCATTAAATCAAACCCTCTCTTTCACAGCTCTCTGCTCCGTATCTGAATGTGTTCAGCGTCAGTATCACTTTATAAACGAGAAGAAGAACTGGACTGAAGCTCAGAGATACTGCAGAGAGACTTACACAGATCTGGCCACCGCTGACAACATGAACGACATGAACGAGCTGAAGAAGAGTGTGAATAATGCAGGTGTTCAGTATGTCTGGATTGGGCTGCAGAGGACGGGTGTTGATAAATGGCAGTGGTCTTCAGGTGATCCTGCGCTCTATCTGAACTGGGGACCTGGACAACCTGATGGCAGAGACGAGTGTGCTATGATGAGAAATGGACAGTTTCATGATACGGCCTGCAATGATACTCATCAGTTCATCTGCAACAACAGTGAGTGCAGCTGTTTAAAATGACATGTATAGATGCACCATATACCCAATTTTAATGTAATACTAAAAACTATTACTTTTTAAATTGATCATGAATATAGAAGAGATTGTGGATATATGTCACAGAATAAAAAAGACTTCATTCATCTTTTGTTGTCACAATAGGAACCTGCCAATAGAGAAACACACAGAGAGAGAAAGAGAATAATACTGATCTAGGCTGTTTTCTAAAAGCATGGTAAATTAATTTGAGAACATTCTTCACGATAAACTTGGGTTCATGATGCTTTTGGGAAACGCAGCCCTAGTTGTTAAAGATCTGAGGATCTCAACACAAACCTTTCATTTATTTTGATTTTTCAATTATTATTGTTTCTATTATTATTATTTTAGATTAACTTCAGTCCAGTCCATGTAGGAATAAACACAGAGCGTCAAGACAGATTGTTTAACTGAGAAATTACTAGTATGGACTAATATAATTAAGCTCTAACATCCTCCTCTGTTTCTCAGGCTCCTTTTGTCTGAATCCAGTATTCTAGAGAAACATAATGGACAAAATAAAGCGCTTTAAAGTCATGATATTCTCAAATGTTACTTCATGTTATGTACAATAATATATTCTGAATATTTAATATATCACCAGCTGTAGAAGGTCTCTGAATGACACGTGTTTCTGATGCTCCACCGCTGCTCTTATTCACATCCAAACCATAAATCAGTGTAAGAATAATGAACAAACTGACTCATGAATCTGTTTCCATGTGTTTTTCTTAAAGTGAGCACAGGACTCGTCTTTGTCAATCAGATGAAGAACTGGAGAGACGCTCAGAGTTACTGCAGACAGAATCACACTGATCTGGTCAGTGTGAGGAACCAGAATGAGAGTCAACAGGTTCAGAAGTTCATCAATGATAGTCTCATATCTAATGATGTCTGGATCGGTCTGTTCAGAGACTCATGGCAGTGGTCAGATCAGAGTGACTCCTCATTCAGATACTGGAGGTCTGATCAACCTGATAATTATAGAGGTGTTGAAAACTGTGCAGTGATTGAACCGAAGGCTCAGGGACAATGGAATGACATCTCTCGCAACGACCAATATCCTTTTGTGTGTCATGAAGGTGAGCAGATCCTCACAAACACACACAATCCATCCATCACCTCCAGATATCTTAAAGCTCACGCTACATGTCTGACATGACAGATTCCTCCACAGTGTTTGTTCTGCATGTTGTTTTTGATCAGTCTCTCTCTAGATTTGCTTGTGGTTTGTTTTGTGTCCAGATAAACTGATTCTGATCAAAGAGAACCGGACGTGGTCTGAAGCTCTGAGATACTGCAGAGAGAATCATGTGGATCTGGTCTCGGTTCATTCAGAAGAGACGCATGGCGTGTGATGAATGTGGTTAAAGGCGTCTACTGCGGAGGTGTGGTTGGGTTTACACAACTACTGCATCATGAACATGTGGCTCTGGCTGAGCGGAGAGAACATGTGCTATCAGAACTGGGCTCCAGGGAACGGAACGACACCGGAAGACTGCCGCCTGGAGAAGAGAAAGGAGCAGTTCAGTCTGGAGGAGATCAGCGCTGGGTCAGCCTTCCTGAAAGTCGCAAACTCAACTTCATCTGCACAAATGATGAGTGAAAACATGTGAATGTTTGTGTGTTTACTCACAGTCACTGTTTTCATTCCTCATTATTTTTCTTATTTACTTTCATCTGTTTGATTTGTTCTTTAGTCATTTCTGAGTGAATCTACTAATCGTTTTATTTCTGTATATTAATTCATCATGACACAATGTGATCTTCTCAAAGTTTTACTGTTCTTTAGATGTCTGAAATACTGACACAATATATGTGTGTTTTAAGAATCTCTTTGCATATCTGGTGTGTTTATATCTTTATGTTTTTCACTAATCTTATAACTGGCTGAATGTCACGGTTCATGAATTCGTTGTCTCCTAGTTACTGCCTGTGTGTGTATGTGAGGTGAGTGTGGGGGGCGTGGTCACTGATCACACACTCAGCAATCATCCTTTGCACCTGATATCCATCTGCTCTGCCTATTTAGTTCCCTTCTCACTACCACTGTGTTGTCGAGTCGTTGTCCCTCCATGCTCCATGCTCCATGCTCCATGCTCCATGCTCCATGCTCCATGCTCCATGCTCCATGCTCCATGCTCCATGCTCCATGCTCCATGCTCCATGCTCCATGCTCCATGCTCCATGCTCCATGCTCCATGCTCCATGCTCCATGCTCCATGCTCCATGCTCCATGCTCCATGCTCCATGCTCCATGCTCACCACCGCACGACGTCTTCACTGTCTAGCCCATTGAGTCCCTGCGTCACCGCCAGCCAATCCCCGGACATTCCTTGTGTTTTGTGTTACCACAAAAAAAAAAAACTCTCACTTGCTATTGAATCCGTCTACGACTACTTCCTGACACTGAATGTGATTCTGTGAGCAGCAGCTCTTCATAATAATTATTATTTTGTGTATTTTATGTCTCAGAAGAATTAAATATGGTTTACTCTTTAAGGCAGAAGTGAAGTGATTCAAGATTCAAGAGTTTTATTTGTCACATACACAGTTATATACAGAATATACAACCGGCAGTGAAATGTAAACAGGTCCGCTCCATGGACAGTGCAAATTCACAGTTAAAAACACAAGGAAGAAATTATAATAGAAATAGGATAGAAAAGTACTTATATATATATATATATATATATATACTGTAGAATAATAAATAATCAAGTCAAGTAGAAGAAAAATAAAATAAATAAGAATAAAGAAGTGGAATAAAATAACTGAAGTAGACTGTGCAGTGAGTAAACTGTAGACTTATAAATATGTGGTTAACAAATGTATAAAAAGAGTATAATGTGCAAACAGGTTTATAACAGGTTGTTACACAGTAACAACGAGAACAGAAAGTGCAGTGCAATGTCAGTGTATCAATGTTTATCCTGAAGTGAAGTCACGTGATGTTAAGTGACTGAGTTCAGGAGTCTGATGGCCTGGGGAAGAAGCTCCTCCTGAGTCTCTCAGTTTTGGCCATCAGGCTACGGAAGCGGAAGCGCTACCAGATGACAGCAGGGTGATTAGTGTCCTTGATGATCTTAGTAGCTCTACCTTTTCAGCGTTTGGTGTAGGCGTCCTGCAGAGACGGGAGAGCTGACCCTGAGATACGCTCGGATAAGCGCACAACTCTTTGCAGGGCTTTGCGGTCATGACTGGTGCTGTTCCCATACCACGCTGTGATGCACTGAGTTAATACACTTTCTATCGCCCCTAAATAGAAAGTTTTCAGGATAGCTGGTGAAACCCTGAATTTCCTCAGCTGGCGCAGGTGGTACAGTCTTTGCCTGGCTTTTTTCACCTGTGTCTGAATATGAGCAGTCCAGGTCAGGTCCTCGGAGATGTTTACACCCAGGTACTTGAAGCTGCTCACTCTCTCTACTGGTGACCCGCTGATCATGAGAGGGGAATATGTCCGTTGTTGTCTCTTCTTGAAGTCCACAATCATTTATTTGGTCTTGCCAACATTCAGAGAGAGACAGTTGTCCTGGCACCATGTTGTTAGATGCTCTACCTCGTTCAAGTATGCCATCTCGTTGTTGGAAATGAGGCCCAGGACAACAGTATCATCAGCAAATTTGATGATAGAGGTGGAGCTGTGTGTGGACAAACAGTCATGCGTGTAGAGAGAGTAGAGCAGGGGACTCAGGACACAGCCCTGTGGAGCTCCCACACTCAGGGAGATGGAGGTGGAGGTGGACTGGCCTATTCTCACCACCTGAGGCCTGCCAGTGAGGAAGTCCTCAATCCAGTGGCAGAGAGAAGGATTCAGGCCGAGATCCAGGAGTTTGGAGGTTAGCTTGATGGGAACTATGGTGTTAAAGGCTGAGCTATAGTCAATAAATAGCAGCCTTACGTAGTTCCCACTTTTGCTGTCGATGTGAGTGAGGGAGGAGTGGAGGACATGAGAGATGGCATCTTCAGTCGATCTATTGGGACGATAGGCAAACTGAAGAGGGTCCAAAGTGTCAGGAATGAAGGCGCAAATGGTGTTTTTAATGAGTCTCTCAAAGACCTTCATGACTATAGACGTGAGAGCCACTGGACGAGAGTCATTTAGGCAAGAGGGTTTACTGTTCTTAGGGACAGGGATATTGGTGGATTTTTTGAAGGAGGTGGGGACCACAGATGTAGCGAGGGACTCATTAAAGATAGATGTAAACAACCCGGCGAGCTGATCAGCACAGGACCGCAGAACACGACCTGAAATACCATCCGGCCCGGCAGCTTTCCTGACGTCCACACGCTTGAGTGCTCTCCGAACTTCATCCTCCGAGACAGAGATCAAGTGATTGTTGCTGCTCTGAGTGATTCCCTCTGACGCGCCACTTGGCGGAGTCGCGTTGCCGCGGTAACAGTCAAAGCACGCGTAGAAAGAGTTTAACTCATTCACAAGCGACGGATCAGCGCTCACCTCTGCAGAGGATTTAGATCCAAAGGAGCAGATGGACCTCAGACCTTGCCACATGTGCCGTGAGTCGTTGAGTTGGAAATGAGACTCCACTCAGTCTTTGTAACGGAGTTTTGCGGCTTTAACTGCACGTCTGAGAGCATAACAGGATGATCTGTATTCAGTCATATTCCCTGAAAGGAGACTGGCGTTGTAAGCGGCAGTGCGTGTGTTCACTGCAGCGCGGATTGAATTGTCCACCCATGGTTTCTGATTTGAGAAGGACGTTATTGTTATTGTTTGTGTGGCTTGCTCTGTAAGCGTGTTGATGAAGCAAAGCGCCACATCTGTGTGAACTTCGCTGGCGTCAACTGAACTCGCGCTCCGAACATGTCCCAATTCACATCGTCCAGAGCTGCCTGTAGCGCGGTCTCTGAGTGGGGCGACCAGCGTTTAACTTCCCGACTCACCGGGGGTTCCTGAACGAGCCTTTGTTTGTATTCGGGTGTGAGGAAAATGGTGGCATGATCCGATTTGCCAAAAGCTGGAAGTGACCGTGCTTTATAGGCGTTCTTAAATGGAGAGTAGCAATGATCCAGCGTGTTTGCTCCTCGTGTAGGACAGGAGACGTGCTGGTGAAAGTTTGGCAGGACTTTCTTTAGGTTTGCTTTGTTGAAATAGCCCGCGACAATGAATGCCACGTCGGGGTGTTTGTTTATGATGGCTGGCAACATCATGAAGGCCAGATAAAGCCAGCGCTGTGTCTGCCTGTGGAGGAACGATGACCGCAGAAAACTCCCTCGGCAGATAGAATGGGCGGCAGATGATTGTTAAATGTTCCAGATGAGGCGAGCAGGACCGCGAGATAATGGTGATGTTCCTGGGATCGCACCATTTCTTGTGGACCATGAAGCATACTCCACCACCTTTGGATTTACCGGCATCGGCTGTTCTGTCCATCCGAAAAACAGAGAAGTTCTCTGATGGCGTCACAGCTGTGTCCGGGACCATGGCGTGAGCCATGTTTCGGACAAACAAAAGATGTTACAGTCTCTCATGTCCCGTTGAAAACTGATCCTGGCTCTAAGATCGTCCATCTTATTCTCCAAGGATTGAACATTTGCTAGAAGAATGCTCGGGAGAGGAGGGCTGAATGCCCTTTTCCTCAGTCTGTTTCGAATCCCAGCGCGTTTCCCGCTGTGTTTCTTGATTCTTCGCCATTGACTCATCTGTCCATTATTCAACTCGGCGTTCCAAAGGATCTCAGATGGCCACAGAGGATCGGCGAAAGTGTCCTGAAACAGTCCAGTGTAGAGGTAACCAATGTCCAAAAGAGTTTTGCTGTCATAGCAGATCAATGCAGATGATAAGTTTGTAAAAATTGAGAGTAAAAGAAAGTAAAATAGTAAATAAAAGCACAGTCTTCGCGGAGCGACCTGAACGGCGACCGAACACGGCGGCGCCATTTACAGTGATGTCACAATGAACCGTCAATTAAATTAAACAAAACAAATATGTAAAATGTAGATTTGTGTCATGTTTTGATTTAATTTTCACCCTGTTGTTCTGGTCACGTCTGAGTTTCTTGTTCATCTTCTAGGTTGTTGATTAGTTCTGTCACCTCTGTTTGGTTTCTGATTGATCTGAGTCTTCTGTTCAGGTGTGTCTTTGTTTTCTGTGTGTGTAAGCCCTCAGTTTCAGTTTTTTACTCCTTGTCTGGTATTAGTCATGTTTAGTTGTTTGTGTAGCAGTTTTCTCCTGTCAGTTCCTGTATTTCAGTTGGTGGATTTAAATAAAGGTTTCTTTGGATTTCTGCCTTCGTCTTGTGCTTTGGATCTACATGATAGCGTGACAATTTGATTGTTGATGTGTTTGTTTGAAAGAACATACATACATAAATCAAATATTAAAATAATGAGTGAAGCAATAAATTAGATCTAAATAAATAAAAAAATAGTTATTAATCTAAAAATAAATAATACATATAAACTACAGTGAGTAGAACAAAATATATGTATGTAACCAATGTAAATGCAAAATAAATATAATAATAATAATGTATACAATGTAACAAAACTCTTAAAGTCACACTTGATTTTTTTTTTTTTTTTTTTTTAAACCACAGAATAAGGCAGAAAATATATTTTATAGTTTTGATTCTGTAATAAAAGTGGTCAGTTAGCACTGCATTATTCTTACACTTTCCTGATATGAAAATAAACCAAGGTGGCTTGAAAAACACACACGTTATCTTATGGAAACACACACAAACCATTGTCACAATCGTAGCTGCGTCCCAATTCAGAGGCTGCATCCTTGAAGGCTGTGAAGGTCAGACTGAGTAATGAAACGGTCCTATAGCAACTCTGACAACAGTAACGTTTGTACTGGGCTTTTTATATTCAACTATCTAAAAACAAAACAGGGTTCAAAACCTAAATATGTTCACATTATGAATCGATACTGACAATATACACTAATGCCAAGGTCTCTGGAAAGAGGTTTGGTGAAGTGATATTTACATTCCACCTGGTGACATCTTCCACTTCCTGAGCTGGCCCACGTTGCATTGGGATGAAAGGAGTTTCCGTTTCACAGCCTTGAACACAAAGTACTTGTGAACTCCTGGAGCACAGAGAAGGTCCTGATTCTGGAACATGCAGATGAAGGAGCCTTGAAGAGAAGATTCTGAAGTTGGTGCAGAAGATCTTGAAAATGGGTGGCGCTAAGCTTGTGGTCGTTGTCTCTGCTGCCATTTGCAAACTGCCCAAATTCACTTCTTGCAGGACTCTTCTTTGTTTCTCTCTTTAGAGCTTCAGAGAGTGACGTTATAACTCCTTAGAGTTGCACTTCCAACCCGGTGTAAGGGTCACCTACAGTGGTTCTGACTGCAGGGTTGCCGAATGACTAAAGAAACGTTATCAGCAAGATGATAGAAAACTGTACATTTCTCGTCTTTACCACCCACTGCAGCTTATACCAACGACGGAAATAAGCGCAGTTACAATAGCTAAACATGTGGAGAGCGTTGCTATAATGTGACTATATTGTACTGCAATAGGTAACACTTCAAAGTCAATACCAAATCAAAACTAGTTAGCACATCATTTGTAATTTAACCAATCAGACCAAACTTCCCCCACGGTGCTACAGGTGTGACACACATTTGGCCTACAGGCCTTCAGCATTTCTTTGTCTTTAGGAAGTCCAAATGGCCCTTCTGGAGAGAGATGGGGGTTGAAAACAGTAAAGCAAATGTCTTTGTTCATTTTCAAAAATCAAATATCTTTGATTATTTTCAATTCTTTCACCGTTCTCATATAAAAACATATCCTGACTACATTGGTCCAAAGTGCAAAACGTAGAGGGGTTATAATAATGGCCCTTGAAATGTATGACTGTTAAATTTTTTCAACAGGTCACGTGACTTTCAAGATTCCAGCCGTGAGACCAAAAAACATGGCGGACATTTATCTCATTTTTAGTGAAAAATATCAATATTTTGAATTAAAAATTTATATTTAATTTTTTTTATTTTCATAATATTCACTCAGTGAATGTACATATTCACTCGCTTGCTCGTTGTTGCGAAGATGTGAATTCTATCGGTATGAAATCGTCTCATCGTCTAAGAAGTCTCATTCAGAACACATCGTGATGATTGGCATCAGTTCACGTGTGCCACATGTTGGGGAGCAGTCAGAAATGTTCTGTCTTAATGTTTGATATGAAGTGTTTTCTGCTCGTCGTTGTCGATCAGATTATGTTCAGTCACTGCATTATATCCGTCATCTCCACTGAGGCTTTGCATTTCTTTGCTTTCTAAAAATCAACACACCTTGCTAACAGGGTGATTAAACACGGTCACGTGACGTGCTATAGACCTTTAAACAGTTATTCATATTTAATAATAACTACCAGTGTAGTTCCAACATGGCATTTGTAGTAGAAGCACAATGAAAAAACACTTGCCATGCTTTTACCACAGTAACCTTAGTTTTAATGTGATCGGTGTAGTAAAAGGACAGTAATCTCAAATCTTACCATGCTTTTACCACAGTATTGGTAGTTTTAATGTAATGTTTGTTGTAAATAGACAGTAACCACAACAATCACCATGCCTTTTAAATGTAAAATCCAAATATTGTAAATAGTACTTTTTTCCCTGTATATAATGCTATTCTTTTATTTGACCTGAAAAGACCAAAAGGGCCTTTCGGACTCAGTCAGCCCATTCTTGTTTGTGGAGAAGTAACGGAGAAGACAGAAAGCTGCAACAGCAAATATTTTGCAATGGTATGTATGTGTTGGTTTGAACCCTTTATCAAACATTTTAAGCATTTGTTGTTACTTAAACTTATTCCTACAAGCGTCATGGCTCAATCAGTAAGAAAATCTCAATCTCAAAGTCTCAATTCACAAGATTTAACAAGTTGTCAAATTCGGATGATACTTGTGCATATTTGTACATATACTCGTACATAATCCTGCAGCTTTACTCCGACTCCTGCCATTGGCTACTGTCACAGGCCGACTCATAGCCTGTGGCAAAGAATGAGGGGACACCAACAACAGGTATAGGCCAAACAAGGTTTCCTTTATTGTAACCCAAAACTATTAACTATAAACAAGGAAAAGGAATGGGGTGTGAACATGTCATAATGTAGAGTGTATGTAAAGTGCAGGGATGCATGGATCTGTGTGTGTGAACATGTCTGAGTGGAAACCAAGTAAAACCACAAAATAACAAATGAAGGAATTGAAAATAATCAAAGATATTTGATTTTTGAAAATGAACAAAGACATTTGCTTTACTGTTTTCAACCCCCATCTCTCTCCAGAAGGGCCATTTGGAATTCCTAAAGACAAAGAAATGCTGAAGGCCTGTAGGCCAAATGTGTGTCACACCTGTAACACCGTGGGGGAAGTTTGGTCTGATTGGTCAGTTTGAATGTCTCACATTAGGGTTTCAGTCACATGGTCAAGGAATAGATAAAAGAAGATTGTAACTGTTGCTCTGGGCTCTTTCTTCTTTATTCTCTGGCTCTCTCTCTCTTGGGGCCTTCTCTTTGGCTCTTCTCTCCTTTGCTCTCTTCTCTTCTTTGTCTCTCTCTCTCCCTTCTCTCTCTCTCTCTCTCTCTCTCTCTCTCTCTCAGGTAACATTCATGCTGGGTACGATTAATGGTATAAGTTTTCATCATCTCATACGTTTATTTTGTAACTATTTTAAGTGTAACCATAACTAGATTTTGTCATTAAATTCTTTCAATTACAAATGATGTGCTAACTAGTTTTGATTTGGTATTGACTTTGAAGTGTTACCTATTGCAGTACAATATAGTCACATTATAGCCACGCTCTCCCACATGTTTAGCTATTGTAACTGCGCTTATTTCTGTCGTTGGTATAAGCTGCAGTGGGTGGTAAAGACGAGAAATGTACAGTTTTCTATCATCTTGCTGATAACGTTTCTTTAGTCATTCGGCAACTCTGCAGTCAGAACCACTGTAAAAAAAAAACTATCTTTCAATTCACAGACACATTCTTGCGCACTAATAAGTGCACTTAAGAGATTTGCAGGAAGAAATCAATATCTCTCGGTCCGGCACAGTTCATGTATGACTCAGAAAGCAGTAGGACTCTCAAAAAAAAAAAAAATGGGTACAGTCAGAATAACGGCAAAAACAAGTGTTCTGAATGAAACTCACGGCTCCAGCAACTCTCTCGTGCTCCCAGCCAGTCTCCAACACCGTTCACCGTCCGAAGGCATAATCGACCTAACTTCTGCTTTAACTATGCCTCGAGTTTCACATGATGATGTTAGTGCACAAAACTCGTGAAACTTAAGCTGCCCGTGCACCACTGTCTTATATTACCGATCCAGCCAGAAAATGTTGACTTCTTGTGCAACAACAGTGGAGTGTCTCCACACAACACCTCTCGCTCCTTCTTCTCCTCCCCAGACGTCAAACTCGTCACAATAAAAGTCCCATAGAAAAATACCTCCGTTACATCTGGATACGGCTCGGATCCGGCTGACTGCAGTAAACCTCGGGATAAACAGAGAGACTAACATTAGCGTAGATGCCATTCTTGGCGAGTACATCAGGTGTTATGGGAAGTGTTCCCGGTTCGGCTGACCTAGTTAATGCAGCCTAACAATCATTTACTGATTTGAATAATAGAGATTGATAATGTTTTATGTGTAAGCCATAGTAAAGAGATGCGTTTTTAGTCTAGATTTAAACTGACAGAGTGTCTGCTTCCCGAACAATGCTAGGAAGACTGTTCCAGAGTTTAGGCGCTAAATAGGAAAAGGATCGACCGCCTGCAGTTGATTTTGATATTCTAGGTATTACTTATCTAGGAAGGTCTTTATTAACCCCTTGGTCCGTGTTTATTACTTTTATAATGGATGGATGCACTTTTTGGTCTTCAAATTTTGGGTTGCCGTGTATTGCCATTATTATGCTTGGGAAGAGCCAGGACATATTTAATATAACTCTGATAGTAATATAACGTCTGAAAGAAGAATGGCATACACATCTAGGATGGCTTGAGGGTGAGTAAATCATGGGGTAATTTTCATTTATGGGTGAACTATCCCTTTAAGAGCTTGTTCAAGTAGTGGGGAGCTAAACCATTTAGTGCTTTGTAAGTAATTAGCACAATTTTAAAATGTATGCAATTATTAATAGGGAGCCAGTGCAGTGTTGACAGAACCGGGATAATATGGTCAGCCACCCAGTAGAGCATTACAATAATCTAGCCTTGAGCTCATGAACGCATGAACTAACTGTTCTGCATTTTGCATTGAATGCATGTGCCGTAATTTAGATATATTTTTAAGTCATCATCAATCATAAATCACATGACTCACTAAATGATAGCCTATATTTGTCATTCAAAATGGTTTTGACAGAAAGAAAAATGTAGTCATTTTGCCATCATTTTCATTTGTGTCAGAAAACAGTTGTCAGATATAGTTTGCTACTGAATTCACACTCAGTTTCTGTGATAGTAAACCCATCTTTCTTTGATTTGATTGGTCGTTTGACAGCAGGAGCAGGACAGGCTGGTCATGTGATGCTGGTTGCAGGACTCCGATTGGTTGTGGCCGTGGGCTTGCAATCAATGTGGGCGGGGTTTGGAGACCAGCTGTAGTGCGAGTTGTATGTAGCCTGGTCCTACCAGACTCTCGTACATTTCATTTGTACAGAGAGTCTGGCCACAATCGCTAACGTTTGGTCGTGACGCATGTCATCTCAAACTAGCACACGTCATCAACATCATCATTCTCAGCCACTCCCTCTGTTCGCTGATTGGACCGGTTAAATAAAACCTGAGAATATACCGCAATCCCAGACAGAGTACTGAAGGAAAATGAAAATTGAGCGGAAGTATGTAGGAGGGCGGAGCCAGGCTAAGTCGTATGATCCCGTTCATGACTCCTGGTCGTCTTTCCCCCCGCTGCCCCGACCACACCTCTCACCCACAGTGGCCGCTTTTGACAAACAGCTGTATGTTTTGGGAGGATCTTCAGCCGATTCGGCCTGTGATATGCCCTGGGTGCACTGTTACGATCCACAGGCAAAGTGCTGGGACAAACTGGGAGCAATGATATATGCCATAATATAATGCAGTGTAAAAAGGGCATAGAAGTGAATGTGAACATGAGTTTTAGTATTAAAGGACGTAATCTGACCCCATTTCATGTCTAGTCATAGTCATTGCAGGCCTGGAAGTTTTCATATGCATGATGATCAGTTTACATCTGCAAAACTGGGGCAGTTGTGACTAAATGGTCAGAGAGTCAGACTAGTAACCTGAAGGTTGTGGGTTTGATTCTCAATACTGGCAGGAAATGACTGAGGTTCCCTTGAGCAAGACAACTAACCTCCAATCACTCCCCGAGCACCACAGCAAAAAGCTTTTAATGTGTGTGCACTAACTTGGATGGGTTGAATGCAGAGGACAAATTCCAAGTATGGGTTATCATATTTGGCGTACATTATCACTTTTTTTTTTTTTTTTAAAGAGGTTAAAAGAGAAAAAGGTTAAAGTATCACTGAAATTAAATGCTATTAATGTTATAATGTTGACTGTGAGTTGGCATCATATCAAGAGTGAGTGACGTCACTATAGTGAAATAATGTGGACGCTCTCTGTGCTACTGATTTCATGATTAAAGAGCTGTGTGTGTTTCTGCTGTTTGTCTTTTCTTTGCACATGTCCATTGTTGGCCATTGCATTGTGTGCATATAGCACTTATGACACAGAATCAAACATGAAGAGATATTGTGCTAATGGAGACACAGAGTGTGTCTTAAATATTGTGTTTGGGATGCAGAAACATGCTCTCGGTCACTGACAGTATCGATGGTGAAAGAACATGGAAAACAAATGATAAAAATAGAAACTGCAAATGTTGAGGTGGATTTTTCCTGTGAAGCTTCTATGGAAATACAATATACGTACAGATCCTCCACTCACATTCAAATGAACATGTTTCCAAAGAATTACAGCAACAATGACCAACAGAGACAATATGTGCAAACACGTAAATAAGAAAAGGCTTTTTAGAGTAATATACAAATGATGTGAGGCGCTGGATGAGGATGAGAGCAGATATAATAATCACGTAGTTTAAAGCTGCAGACAGAAACATCAGACTCAGGACAGAAACACACGACCTCTAAAGTAAGAACAACTCACATGTTCATTCTTCAAACACAATTAGACTTTGAGATGTTCATATTGTCTGAATGATTGTGCGTTTCATTCATTTTTCAATGTGTTTCTTCCTCAGAAATGGACCAAACTCTATATTTCGTTCTTCTTCTCATTGGTGAGTGTGTTTGTGGTTTTATTTATGGTTTATAGTTTCATCAGGTTTGACCCTGTTATGAAAAGCATTAAATCAAACCCTCTCTTTCACAGCTCTCTGCTCCGTATCTGAATGTGTTCAGCGTCAGTATCACTTTATAAACGAGAGGAAGAACTGGACTGAAGCTCAGAGATACTGCAGAGAGAATTACACAGATCTGGCCACCGTTGACAACATGAACGACATGAACGAGCTGAAGAAGAGTGTGAATAATGCAGGTGTTCAGTATGTCTGGATTGGGCTGCAGAGGACGGGTGTTGATAAATGGCAGTGGTCTTCAGGTGATCCTGCGCTCTATCTGAACTGGGGACCTGGACAACCTGATGGCAGAGACGAGTGTGCTACGATGAGAAATGGACAGTTTCATGATACGGCCTGCAGTGATACTCGTCAGTTCATCTGCAACAACAGTGAGTGCAGCTGTTTAAAATGACATGTATAGATGCACCATATACCCAATTTTAATGTAATACTAAAAACTCTTACTTTTTAAATTGATCATGAATATAGAAGAGATTGTGGATATATGTCACAGAATAAAAAAAGACTTCATTCATCTTTTGTTGTCACAATAGGAACCTGCCAATAGAGAAACACACAGAGAGAGAAAGAGAATAATACTGATCTAGGCTGTTTTCTAAAAGCATGGTAAATTAATTTGAGAACATTCTTCACGATAAACTTGGGTTCATGATGCTTTTGGGAAACGCAGCCCTAGTTGTTAAAGATCTGAGGATCTCAACACAAACCTTTCATTTATTTTGATTTTTCTTCTTTTTAATTATTATTGTTTCTATTATTATTATTTTAGATTAACTTCAGTCCAGTCCATGTAGGAATAAACACAGAGCATCAAGACAGATTGTTTAACTGAGAAATTACTAGTATGGACTAATATAATTAGCTCTAACATCCTCCTCTGTTTCTCAGGCTCCTTTTGTCTGAATCCAGTATTCTAGAGAAACATAATGGACAAAATAAAGCGCTTTAAAGTCATGATGTTCTCAAATGTTACTTCATGTTATGTACAATAATATATTCTGAATATTTAATATATCACCAGCTGTAGAAAGTCTCTGAATGACACGTGTTTCTGATGCTCCACCGCTGCTCTTATTCACATCCAAACCATAAATCAGTGTAAGAATAATGAACAAACTGACTCATGAATCTGTTTCCATGTGTTTTTCTTAAAGTGAGCACAGGACTCGTCTTTGTCAATCAGATGAAGAACTGGAGAGACGCTCAGAGTTACTGCAGACAGAATCACACTGATCTGGTCAGTGTGAGGAACCAGAATGAGAGTCAACAGGTTCAGAAGATCATCAGTGATAGTCTCATATCTAATGATGTCTGGATCGGTCTGTTCAGAGACTCATGGCAGTGGTCAGATCAGAGTGACTCCTCATTCAGATACTGGAGGTCTGATCAACCTAATAATGTTGGAGAAAACTGCACAGTGATTGAACCGAAGGCTCAGGGACAATGGCATGACTACTCTTGCAACAACCAATATCCTTTTGTGTGTCATGAAGGTGAGCAGATCCTCACAAACACACACAATCCATCCATCACCTCCAGATATCTTAAAGCTCACGCTACATGTCTGACATGACAGATTCCTCCACAGTGTTTGTTCTGCATGTTGTTTTTGATCAGTCTCTCTCTAGATTTGCTTGTGGTTTGTTTTGTGTCCAGATAAACTGATTCTGATCAAAGAGAGCCGAACGTGGTCTGAAGCTCTGAGATACTGCAGAGAGAATCATGTGGATCTGGTCTCGGTTCATTCAGAAGAGACGCAGCGTGAGGTGATGAGTGTGGTTAAAGGGGCGTCTACTGCGGAGGTGTGGTTGGGTTTACACAACTACTGCATCATGAACATGTGGCTCTGGCTGAGCGGAGAGAACATGTGCTATCAGAACTGGGCTCCAGGGAACGGAACGACACCGGAAGACTGCCGCCTGGAGAAGAGAAAGGAGCAGTTCAGTCTGGAGGAGATCAGCGCTGGGTCAGCCTTCCTGAAAGTCGCAAACTCAACTTCATCTGCACAAATGATGAGTGAAAACATGTGAATGTTTGTGTGTTTACTCACAGTCACTGTTTTCATTCCTCATTATTTTTCTTATTTACTTTCATATACTATTGTTATAGTACATGTTATATTAATTATCATGACACAATGTGATCTTCTCAAAGTTTTACTGTTCTTTAGATGTCTGAAATACTGACACAATATATGTGTGTTTTAAGAATCTCTTTGCATATCTGGTGTGTTTATGTCTTTATGTTTTTCACTAATCTTATCTGTAGTAATAACTGGTTGAATGTGATTCTTCATAATAATATTATTTGTGTCTCAGAATGAAATATGTTTTTCTTAGAATGGCAGAAGTGAATTGATTTTACAATGAACTGTCAATTAAATGTAACATATGTAAAATTTATATGTGATTGTTGGTGTGTTTGGTTGATATTTAGGATTTCAGTTTCTGGAATATTTTTGGAATAAATGAACTTTGTACGGGACCAAACTAATTTTTTGACCATAATATGTTGAAAACAGCTCTGTCAATGTTTAGCATCTCGTCACTATCAATTATGAATCACACGAATCACTAAATTATAGCCTACATATTTGTCATTCAAAATGGTCAAGTGTGAATCTGAATTCAGGATCAGCTTCTGTGAAAAGTAAACCCACCTTTCTTTGATTTGATTGGTCATCTCAACCTTTTTGACACTGATGAGCAAGGAAGCCCCTCCTAAAAATGTAACTTTTTCTTTTAACCTGAACTTGCAGCAAAGCAGCATCAACTACATCAAATATAACCACTAACCACAAACAAGGACAAACATAATACAATTTCACATCAGATCTATTGTTTTAGCATTTAAAAAAATGGAAAACTGGGGTTTCTTAATAAAGTAAATGGCATTTGCTATTTTGATATCTGCATTGACATTTCAAGTGACCAAATGTAACCGGTCCTACTCGCCCTGCTCTGAGCGGGACTCAAACCAATGTTTCCAGCATGAGAGGCAGGAGTGCTAACAAGGATGTTAAAGACCACAGTCTCTAGCATCAGTCTAAACTTTTATGTCTAAACTTAAGATTTATGTAATTATGAATTGCATTTCAAATTTCCATGCATTTGGATTACATAGTTTTAACATCAACAAATTAATAAACAGAATGTCATTCATATTTATCAGTCATACATAAATGAAGCATGTAAGATTTATGTAATGTGATTTGCATCTGTCAGTAAATGAAACAGGAAAGATCTTTGTAATAGTACACAGCAAAATGTACACAGTTTCCTGTAGCTCAAACAATAAGAGCATGGCGTTAGCAATGCCACGGTCATGGGTTTGATTCCCAGGGAATGCAAGAACTGACAAAGTGTAAAAATGTGTACCTTGAATGCAATGTAAGTCGCTTCTGCCAAATGCATGCACAAATGTAAATGTAAAATGCCCATGTTAGATTAGCACTGCCTAGTGTTCATGTGTGTGCTCACTACCGTTAAAGTACCGTTGAAGTTATTGAGCATTAATGATGAACACATGCTGCTAACAAGCAGAATCACTTAAGAGAAAGAAGAACAAAAGATATTAAATCTTTTAAGATCTCAACAGAGGAGGATTAAACAACTCCACAAACAGCATTACCAGCTTCACATATTTACTAACCAGATTGACTTATAATAGTTGCATTATGGTAATAATAGCACCATGTGATCAGTGTTTGTTTAAGTTGGGCTCTTGACCCTTGACTTTTTAACATTAGTTTTTCTCTGGCAGCTGCAGCTGTTTATGAAACGTCTCAGTTATGTATGGTAACCCTCGTTCCCTGAAGGAGGGAACGGAGACGTACGTCGGACGTCACTGACGAATTGGGGATCACTTCAGAGAGCCCCTATCAGCTTCGAGATCTAGAGAACAGGCCAATGAGAATTGGCGTGCGAGATTTGCATCTCGCGCTCCGCCCCGCAGTGCGGGTATAAACGGAAGTGAAATGCAGCGCACCTTTGTTTTTCACTGAGGAGCCGAACTATTGACTCGGCCTGCAGTGATGGTACAGCAATTGTGGTGACGGGACGTACGTCTCCGTTCCCTCCTTCAGGGAATGAGGGTTACCATATGTAACCGAGACGTTCCCTTTCAGTCGGTCATGTTCGACGTACGTCGGACGTCACCGACGAATTGGGATCCCTTTGGAACACGCCACAGTTGCTACCACTTCCAGCGTCCTGAGAGAGCCCCTCAGACCCCGGCTGTTCCGGGCAGGGAAATTCACACAGGGAGAGTCAGCTGCTGTTCCGCAAGACCCACTCAGCCGACTATAACACTGGGAAAGCGTGCCCCGGGGGGGCCGCTGCAGAAGCCACATCATGCCCGGAGGGAGTTACCATGTGGAGTGGGCAGTGCTACATACGGAAGTCCCAGGGGTGGCTCCGGCCAATTTTAGGCGGGGATCCACACCACACTGAGACAGCAGAGCGAGCTGGGGAACTCGACTGGAGCATATAAGCGCATGTATCCGTTCCATGGGAAAGGGAGTGGCGCAGCAAGCCGACACTTAGAACGAGCACTTCGGTGTTACTGACTATGGGAAGTGAGCACACAGGAAGATACCGGCTCTACACGTAGGCTATAGAACCTAGCGAACGTGTTGGGTGTCGCCCAGCCCGCAGCTCTACAAATATCTGCCAGCGAGGTGCCACGAGCCAGCGCCCAGGAAAAAGCTACACCCCTGGTGGAGTGGGCTCTTAACCAGAGCGGGCAGGGCACGTCTTGGGTTTCATACACCAAGACGATGGCATCCACTATCCAGTGGGCCATCCTCTGCTTGGAGACAGCCTTTCCCTTCTGCTGTCTTCCATAACAGACGAAGAGCTGCTCTGAGGTCCTGAAGCGTTCTGCGTTCTGTCCACGTAAGTCTGCAAAGCGCGGACGGGACAGAGAAAAGCTAGGGCTGGGTCTGCCTCCTCCGAAGGCAGCGCTTGCAGGCTCACCACCTGGTCCCGGAAGGGAGTGGTGGGAACCTTGGGCACATATCCAGGCCGGGGTCTCAGGATTACGTGAGAGTTACCAGGCCCGAATTCCAGGCACGATTCGTCGACCGAAAATGCCTGCAGGTCCCCTACCCTCTTGATGGAGGCCAATGCAGTCAGGAGTACTGTCTTCAGAGACAGAATTTTTAACTCCGCTGACTGCAAAGGCTGTTGTGGTTTAAATGATGCCGTTTTTCCTCCTCTTTGGAAATAACACTTCACTCAGTCTTTGATGCCAGAATATAGGTTTTATTCTTTCAAACAAAACCGAGTCGATCTGCAGAGCTCCTCATGACTCAGGGAAATCCTCTATTATATAGGCAGTTCCTACACATTCCAAACATACTACGTCATTGTTTATCTTTCCCCACATGTCTTAACTTGGCAGGTCAGCACTATCTCCATATATGGACTTAACACCCAACACTGTGAGGGGTGGTCTTCCAGTCTCCTGAAGACCCCTGCACTCCCTCAGCTGAATATCATCATATAGATGTAAATAATAGTGTATAATCATACAGCTGAATTGTAATAAAATACTTATTATTAATGCAATAAACACTTCAACAAGGCTCAAAGGGAGGCCTCTGCAGTGCGGTCAGCACCAGAGACAGGTCCCAAGAGGGTATAGAGGGAGGGCGAGGCGGATTCAGTCTCCTCGCCCCCCTCAGGAACCTGACAATCAGATCGTGCTTCCCTAAGGACTTTCCGCCCTACGAAGTCATGATTGGCGGCGATGGCGGCCACATAAACTTTGAGGGTGGAGGGAGATAGCCTTCTCTCCAACCCGTCTTGTAGGAGGGAAAGCACGGAACTGACCGAACACCTTCGGGGGTCTTCTCGGCGAGAAGAGCACCATTCGATGAACAGGTTCCACTTCAACGCGTAGAGGTGCCTTGTAGAGGGTGCTCTAGTGGAAGTAATGGTGTCTACCACAGCTTGTGGCAGACCGCCTAGAACCTCCGCGTCCCGTCCAGGGACCAGACATGGAGTTTCCAGAGGTCCGGACGCGGGTGCCAGAGGGTGCCCCGTCTCTGAGTCAGGAGGTCCTTCCTCAGAGGAATGAGCCAAGGAGGTGCTGTCGCGAGGAGCACTAGTACTGGAAACCAAGTCCTGTTGGGCCAGTACGGAGCGACCAACAGGACTTGCTCCTCATCCTCCCTGACCTTGCACAGTGTTTGTGCAAGAAGGCTCACTGGGGGAAACGCATATTTGCGTAGGCCCCAGGGCCAGCTGAGTGCCAGCGCATCCGAGCCGAGGGTCCCCTTGGTCAGGAAATAGAACAGCTGGCAGTGGGTGGAGTCTGGGGCGGCAAACAGATCTACCTGTGCGGCCCCAAAGTGACTCCAGATCAGCTGGACCACCTGGGGATGGAGTCTCCACTCTCCCGGGAGCACTGGCTGTCGTGAGAGCTCGTCGGCCACACGATTGAGCAGGCCCGGAATATGAATGGCACGAAGCGACCTCAGATGCTTCTGACTCCATAGGAGGAGATGGCGGGCGAGTTGTGACATGCGACGGGAGCGTAGACCACCCTGTTTGTTGATGTACGCAACGGCCGCAGTGCTGTCCATACGGACCAGAACGTGCTTGCCTCTGAGCGGCGTTGAAGCAGCTGAGTGCAAGACTAACTGCTAACAACTCCAGGCAATTGATATGCCATTGCAGTTGGGGCCCCGTCCACAGACCCGATACTGCAAGGCCGTTGTACGTGGCACCCCAGCCGGTGGATGAGGCATCCGTGGAGACAACAGCATGCCTGGACACTTGTTCTAGAGGCACTTCTGCCCGTAGAAATGAAGGGTCCGACCACGGGCTGAAGGTTTGGCGGCATCTCGGCGTCACTTGGACACGGAGAGTTCTGCTGCGCCACGCCCATCTCGAGACTCGGTCGTGGAGCCAGCATTGAAGCGGTCTCATATGAAGCAATCCCAGCGGCGTTACTGTGGCTGCGGACGCCATATGCCCCAGGAGCCTCTGAAAAGATTTCAGTGGTACCGCTATCCTGCATTTGAACGAATTCACGCAGTTCAACACCAACTGGACACGCTCCTCGGTGAGGCGCGCTGCTCCAGCAAGACGGGCTGGAGCGCTAGGCAGGCTCCCAAGAACCATGCAAGCGGGACCAACGGCACCACAGATGTGCCCGCAGCGGGGCAGCGCAGCGGCATGCAGGGACCCGACACAAGCAGCATGGGAGCGGCCCAAGGTGGGGTCTGAGTGTGCCGTGCAACACTTACCTGCTTCCGCTGAGGGGGTGCGCGAGTGTGGGGAGGCCGCTTGTGTGCGTCCCAGACACAGCCGGCACCCCCTGCTGGCGATAGGAGAGGCGCCTGAGGGTGACGAGGCATGGAAGCGTCGAACAACGCCGAGCGCACTCTCCTGGCACCCAGAGGTATTGGAACTGCTCTTTAGAATTTGGGTACCACTGGTTGTATTTGACACCAGTGGCAGAACAGAATTTACCAATGATTCTCCACCCGGCCCTCCTCCGGGGAAGAGCAGCTCTTAACCAAATCCGGGTGACCCATCCCAACTGACTGGCAGCTGAGCCCAGTGGCATCGTAGGACCGATGCCCATGGCGACGAGCAGACTGAGAGGTCACTGATGGTGTTTCTGGACATCGCCTGGCCGAGGGCCAGCGCTGTGACTTTAAATATAAAACAATCATTGTGCGCAGCTCAACCTCAGCTCAGAACTACCCTTATGCACGAAGAGTGCTGGGCAGAGACAGCCTGCCAGTGGCACTGCCACCCCACCTGATGAGGGTAGTGAGAGAGGGGAAAACTTTATACAGGCTATGGCCCCTTTGGCGTTCCATTTTCTGGTGCCAAGCGGTTCCACACTGCTAAAGCTTTCCAATGCACATCCGTGAAAAAGGCAAGGGGGCGGGCAAGGCGATTTATGCGTTGCGCTATGCCCCAGCCACCCGGGGAAGCATGACTGTCAAGTATGAATCTGACTCAGCATGAAACATCCACTATTATAGTGGGAATCTCAGCCTCATCTTCATTTTCATCTTCATTTTTCGGCAGGGAAGCCCCACTGTAATCCTCAGGTCACCCAGGCTTATCAGCCAAAGTAGCCCCTTTTCTGGTGCACCAGAAAAGACACTAGATCGGGGTATAAGCGAAGGGACTCAACCCCGTTTGAGGTTTCATAGTCTCGACCACGCATCTAGAGTGCCGAGTGATGTGCGCTGGGTCGCCGTGACAACCCGCGCTGTCCTGCCCTGAGAGAACATGGACCACCCACGAATGCAATCTCAACATAGTTATGCGAGAGGGCTCGTGGCCGTCAACAAGGACAGGAAACAACCGCATCCAGAAACGCACGGGTGGAATGACGTCTTGAAAAAGACGCAGTGTCACACCCGCGCTGCTCTTTTAGAAGAAAATGTGCTCTTTTAAATGTGATGAAGCACCCAGGAACGACCGCGGCAAAAAACAGGAGAGTAGTGCAGCCTGTGTATGCACTCACCATTGGGAACACCCTCACCGAACCAACAGACCAAACAGTGCTGTGAAAACAGCAGTTTATCACTGTATCAGTGAGCTCGCGGCCGCCACTGATCGTGCCATCTCTCTCAGCACTCAAAGAAGCCTCTTCTGTCGTTCTCTCTCTTTCTCTCTGCTGAAGCAGGAACAGTCTTCTTCATCAACACCGTGTTTGGCTCCAAAGTGAATGACAAAGGTGCGCTGCATTTCGCTTCCATTTATACCCACACTGCGGGGTGGAGCGCAAGATGCAAATCTCGCACACCAATTCTCATTGGCCTGTTCTCTAGATCTCGAAGCTGATAGGGGCTCCCTGAAGTGATCCCCAATTCGTCGGTGACGTCCGACGCACGTGACCGACTGAAAGGGAACATATGTTACTGCAAGGAAAGTCAACAGAAAATGTGATCAGGTGATGTTGGCTAATGACATAATAACAGTTTCAACCTTTCAGCTATAGAAGCACACAACACCCGGTAGGTGACGCTTGCTCACTCTCATTGGCTATCGTGGGTATCACGTCAAAGACAGCCTGATCAAGAGTCGGAAATATCAAATAAGTTTGATATTTATGTTTTAGGATCGTGGAGGCTCTGACGCAATCAGAAGTAGCAGAATAATCATAATAACACCACACAATTGAGGATTTTTTGGGGGGAACAACAGTGAAAAAAGTATTATTTATGAATAATTTTCACTATTTTAAATAAAATTTAAGAAAATGTGCACTGTTTAATCAAAGTTTGTGTGCTTTAATATTTAATCAAGAAGTTTTCTTTGAAATGCTTTTATTTTGTACAAAATGGCACAGAGTCACACTTGTGGTGTTCCCGGTCAAAAATGACTGGCCATTGAGAGTGAATGGGAGAGACTGAAAATAAGAGAAACAATTAGTGTTCAGAAGCATGTTGATCATGTTCATGTTCACATATGTACATGTGTGCTTGTAAACATAGAGCCCTTGGACCTGTGCATGTGTGGATAAATGCACACACACACACACACACACACACACAAACACACGCACACACACACACAAACTGGCTTTGCCCTGATTCTTTCTTTCATGTTCTTTGTTTCATCACAGCTTTCAGGCAAAATATTATGACAATGGGCTTCATTCATGAAACACGAGCAAAACAAATTTGTGTGTAAATCGTTCGTAAAGCCGCTCTGTTGTAAATTTTCAGATTCACGAAAATGTTTGCATTTTCAAAATGTTAGTACCTGCTCCCTACCACGTGTAAATGGTGTGTGAAACATTTGAACCTTCTGTGTTCTAATTTAGGCAAACTGATGACATTGCATTTTGATGCACTATGTAGGGCAGGCCTACCATAGTAATATTTCAAGAGTCGATTTGAAATTTGGAATTCATTAATATACACACGTTTAACTATTGAATTTGTGGTATACGAAGCATTTGTGAATCTGGAGGACCTTAAGTCCTAAAGACCTAAAGGTCCATTTTACGCGCAAATTACTCCGAATTTGCTCATATATTTACGAACGTTTCATGAATGAGGACCATTGTGTTTTGGGACTTTGGTGTTTTCACATAGAAGCAGACGAAAATTTACAAATATCAAGATTCAAGATTCAAGAGTTTTATTTGTCACATACACAGTTATATACAGAATATACAACCGGCAGTGAAATGTAAACAGGTCCGCTCCATGGACAGTGCAAATTCACAGTTAAAAACACAAGGAGGAAATTATATAGAAATAGGATAAAAAAGTACTAATATATATATATATATATATATATATATATATATATATATATATATATATATATATATATATATATATATATATATATATAAAGAATTATAAATAAATCAAACATGAGTTTTAGTAAGAAAGGACCTTTATTACCTAATCTGACCCCATATCATGTCTAGTCACTGCAGGCCTGGAGTTCTTCATATGCATGATAATCAGCAAACGTCTGCAAAAAAGAGAAAAAGGTTAAAGTACCACTGAAATTAAATGCTATTAATGTTATAATGTTGACTGTGAGTTGGCATCATATCAAGAGTGAGTGACGTCACTATAGTGAAATAATGTGGACGCTCTCTGTGCTACTGATTTCATGATTAAAGAGCTGTGTGTGTTTCTGCTGTTTGTCTTTTCTTTGCACATGTCCATTGTTGGCCATTGCATTGTGTGCATATAGCACTTATGACACAGAATCAAACATGAAGAGATATTGTGCTAATGGAGACACAGAGTGTGTCTTAAATATTGTGTTTGGGATGCAGAAACATGCTCTCGGTCACTGACAGTATCGATGGTGAAAGAACATGGAAAACAAATGATAAAAATAGAAACTGCAAATGTTGAGGTGGATTTTTCCTGTGAAGCTTCTATGGAAATACAATATACGTACAGATCCTCCACTCACATTCAAATGAACATGTTTCCAAAGAATTACAGCAACAATGACCAACAGAGACAATATGTGCAAACACGTAAATAAGAAAAAGGCTTTTTTAGAGTAATATACAAATGAGGTGAGGCGCTGGATGAGGGATTAGAGCAGATATAATAATCACGTAGTTTAAAGCTGCAGACAGAAACATCAGACTCAGGACGGAAACACACGACTCATTTTGTTCATTTGTAAGTACCAAATAAGTTGCCGTGCCGTAAGCACTCTCATTGGCATCATAGAAATGATACAGCTGTACTTCTGCTGTATTACCAAACTTCTCTGGTTTTACGCACCTTTTGATCTGGAAGTCTGAGAGGTGATTTAGGTCTTCTAGCCATCTGACCCACTGATCAGCATGCTTGCCCTCAATCTCTTCATCCCATCCATCCCATCCCAGCGCACGACTCTTTGCAGGGCTTTGCGGTCATGACTGGTGCTGTTCCCATACCACGCTGTGATGCACTGAGTTAATACACTTTCTATCGCCCCTAAATAGAAAGTAACGCTTAACGCTTTACAGCGTAACGCTTTACAACCCTTGCTAGCGAGGGGAGTCTACCTGCTCGATCCAAGGATCTACAAGTCAAGTCAAGTCATCTTAATTCATATAGCGCTTTTTACAATGCCAATTTTTTCAAAGCAGCTTCACAATGTTAACAGGAAAACAAAGCAACAGAATTTGATTCGGCTGTACAGCTGCTGTGGTGAAAACGGTGATGTTATCTGGCTAATTTCAATTATCATATAGTGTCAATGCGGACAGATTGGTAATATAGTTGAAATTGAAGTGAAAAGCACTACAAAGCACTTATCTTTCAAAGCTCTAAGGAGGCCAGACAGGCCTATGGACTGATCGAACTGGGAGGCCTCACGAGAGGCCTGCAACCATCTGACAAGACTCAGGAGGCTGAGTACTCACAAGCGACCCTCAGTGAGGGGAGCACCAAGTCTGTAGACCAGGCAGTAGGCTAGATAAAAATATGTTCCCTTCTGTTGGGAACCAGTAGTTGAAAAGTGATCAGTTTTGTCATGCTATGGTGCAAACTAGCTTTCAGGTGCTACCTGCTAAGGCCAGATCAACTAATAGCAAGCATCCACTAGCTGCCAGAGTCCTGCCAGCTGTTTAGTACCCAATCTCGGGAACTCACCCTCCGGGAGGCCTGGTGAGGCCTACTACCTGATAGCAAGTCATGCTAGCTGCCAGAATATCCAGACTTGGAAACTCGCCTTCAGGGTGGCTTGGTAGGGCCTACTAGCTGATAACAAGTATTCTGCTACAAGGGGAGTACAACTTATGCTACCCTGCCTCAGTGGAGGTCCTGGATTCAGGGGACTTCCATCTGCGTGCATGGGCATCAGCTCATGGCAATGCTTTGGCTTTAAGGGAGAATACTTCTAGAACCAGCATGAATTGAGGGGAGCACTAACCACATGACCCTGACATTTACAGGGTGAGGGCCTGCCAGTGGCTCTAGATGTGCCTGGTGGCCTACGTCCATGAAGATAGCTCTGAGGGGCGGGGGTCAAGCAAACCAAACAGTCTCTTCATGAAGTCTCAGACTTGATATGAGGCCACTTTAAAGCTTCATCAATATAAGCCCTGGCTAGCTCGTCTCCATAATGCCTTTGGAGCAATCGTTTTGCTTCCTTGAAACCTCTGCCTGATGGCATATATTCACAGCTTCTTATGATGTCTTGTGGCTCTCCAGCGGTGTACTGTTCTAGATAATAAAACTTGTCTTTTTCATTGTCTGTTTTATGTTCTATGGTATGTTCAAAGGACCTGATGAATGATTTGAATGTCAGTGGATTACCAGTAAACACTTGGATGTCTTTACTTGGAAGCTGAATTTGAGTTTCACAAGCAGTTCTGTCAAGTCATTTTGCTTCTGCATAATTTGAATAATGCTGCCATCTGCTTGACGATTATTACTGTGGCTCTTGATGTGTCTAATGGTGGCGGTACACGTAACAGTGGATTTGAGATGGCCTTTTGACTTTTCCCCACAGAGGAATGACCTGGTGGATCGTCACTCTGCTCTGTTTTCAGTTCTGTTTGCCTTTGGTGAATTCCCTTTCTTTGCTTAGATTTTACACTGCTTCTGGCATCTTCTGAGCATTCATACTCTTTCAGTACCTTTAATTTAACGTTGCTTTCTACAAGCTCTGTCTGTTGATCTGCAATCTTTTCATCTTCAGGCAAAAGATTACCTTTTGAACTCGCAAATTTAAGTATGTAAGTATATGTGCAGTTGCTCCTCTAATGCTCTTTGAGTGGGTTTAGGTGCCGAAATGTTTAGTCCATAATGGATAAGAAGTCAGCGATGTGGTGCTAATAGAGCATATCATATTTGTAACAGGATCCCAGGTTAATCCCTTATCTTGCTTTTGTGCAATACCCCTCAGGTCTTTAAAGCAGACTTTCCCAATATTTAAGTTTTTTGCACCCTCAGATTCCAGATTTTCAAATAGCTGTATCTTGGCCAAATATTTTCCTATAGCCTATCAATGGAAAGCTTATTTATTCAGCTGTCAGGTGATGTATAAATCTCACTTTCAAAACATTGACACTTATAACTGGTTTTGTGGTCCAGGGTCACATTTTATCATTTTATCATTTTACCAATTTGTTTTCTTTTGTTGTTATTTTATTTGTTTGTCTGGCATAATTGCTTGATGAATGGAAACAAAGTTATTAATCGGTTAATGTCATTTTTTGATATAATGTGACCTTTGCTTTTCTCGGGCCCAAGTCGCCACACTCCTCAACAGGACAAACACTCAGGATGTGGATGATTTAATTATTTATTTGTCTGCACACAGAGCAATGAATACAGTGAGGAGACAGACTCAGATGTAGCTCCATCCACAGCGTTTCTCTCTAGCTCTGCTGCTGATTGCTCAAACTCAGTGGGGGAAACAGCGCCACCCATGCAACCAATGAACAGTACTGTCCCATTAATGCAGGATTTAACTTGCATATATTTTGAGGGCTCTTTATCTCGTTACATAATATGTATATACAACTTTGTATATAAAATAAGTAAAAGCAATAACCTTTATTTGCATTTATTTATTTGTCTGTTCGGTTATTTTGTAAGAAATCCTTATTAGGTGCATAGCACCAGATGTGGCTCTCCATGCCCATGTCTTATACTGTATATATATGGCAATGGTAGGCCTATATGACATGAGTGAAGGGCATTGGGGGCCCACATCAATGTTTTATCAGGGGGCCCAGAATTCCCAAGCTACGGCCCTGAATGGAGGCCAGCTAGTAAGTGCATGTAAACCTCACTCCCCTGGGCTCAAGAGGCACGCTATAGTCATTAAATATCAAACCTAAAAAGTATATTTTCCAGTTTCCGTTAACACACAGGTTTTCTCATCCTCTGGACGTTCCTCTCTGCGGTCACACCACGGTCGTGTTGAATGGAGAGATGTTTGTGTCGGGTGGTTGAGACTCTCATCTGCGCTTCTACCAGTGTCTGTGGCTCTACGACCCGGTGCGTGTCTGCTCAAAATGCACACCCATGACAGCAGGAGCAGGACGGGCTGGTCATGTGATGCTGGTTGGACTCCGATTGGTCATGGCCGGGGGCTTGCAGTCAATGCGGGCGGGGTTTGGAGACCAGCTGCAATGCGAGTCGTATGATCCCATTCATGACTCCTGGTTGTCTTTCCCCCTGCTGCCCGACCGCATTTCTCACCCGCAGCGGCTGTTCTTCAGGGACAGCTGTATGTTTTGGGAGGATCTTCAGCCGATTCGGCTCGTTTCAAAAGACACTTAATATTAAGTAATATAATTTTTCAGCACTGATACTATTGGACTGGACTGACTATCATGTCATGACAAAACTGAATTTCATCTGGATTACATTCATAATATGCAGAATGGTTGTGAAGTAATCAGTTATTCAGAAGTATCTCCTCTGAGAGTATGAGATTTCAGATGCAGCCACAGCCTCAAACCTTCACAGTATCTGCGACCGCCATACTGTAATGCAGTGTAAAAAGATTCAAGATTCAAGATTCAAGATTCAAGATTCAAGATTCAAGATTCAAGAGTTTTATTTGTCACATACACAGTTATATACAGAATATACAACCGGCAGTGAAATGTAAACAGGTCCGCTCCATGGACAGTGCAAATTCACAGTTAAAAACACAAGGAATAAATTATAATAGAAATAGGATATAAAAAAAAAAGTACTATCTATATATATATATATATATGTCTATATCTGTAGAATTATAAATAATCAAGTCAAGAGAAAAAAAAAGGTAACAAATAAGGATAAAGTGGAATAAAATAATTGAAGTAGACTTTGCAGTGAGTAAACTGTAGACTTATAAATATGTGGTTAACAAATGTATAAAGAGTATAATGTGCAAACAGGTTTATAACAGGTTGTTACACAGTAACAACGAGAACAGAAAGTGCAGTGCAATGTCAGTGTATCGATGTTTATCCTGGACGTGAAGTCACGTGATGTTAAGTGACTGAGTTCAGGAGTCTGATGGCCTGGGGAAGAAGCTCCTCCTGAGTCTCTCAGTTTTGGCCATCAGGCTTGAAGCGCTTACCAGATGGTAGCAGCGTGAAATGAGGGTTTGCAGGGTGATTAGAGTCCTTGATGATCTTGGTAGCTCTACCTTTGCAGCGTTTGGTGTAGGCGTCCTGCAGAGGCGGAGAGCTGACCCTGAGATACGCTCGGATAAGCGCACTACTCTTTGCAGGGCTTTGCGGTCATGACTGGTGCTGTTCCCATACCACGCTGTGATGCACTGAGTTAAAACACTTTCTATCGCCCCTAAATAGAAAGTTTTCAGGATAGCTGGTGAAACCCTGAATTTCCTCAGCTGGCGCAGGTGGTACAGTCTTTGCCTGGCTTTTTCACCTGTGTCTGAATGTGAGCAGTCCAGGTCAGGTCCTCGGAGATGTTTACTCCCAGGTACTTGAAGCTGCTCACTCTCTCTACTGGTGACCCGCTGATCATGAGGGGAGTATGTCCGTTGCTGTCTCTTCCTGAAGTCCACAATCATTTCTTTGGTCTTGCCAACATTCAGAGAGAGACAGTTGTCCTGGCACCATGATGTTAGATGCTCCACCTCGTCCAAGTATGCCGTCTCATTGTTGTTGGAAATGAGGCCCAGGACAACAGTATCATCAGCAAATTTGATGATAGAGGTGGAGCTGTGTGTGGACAAACAGTCATGCGTGTAGAGAGAGTAGAGCAGGGGCTCAGGACACAGCCCTGTGGAGCTCCCACACTCAGGGTGATGGAGGTGGAGGTGGACTGGCCTATTCTCACCACCTGAGGCCTGCCAGTGAGGAAGTCCTCAATCCAGTGGCAGAGAGAAGGATTCAGGCCGAGATCCAGGAGTTTGGAGGTTAGCTTGGTGGGAACTATGGTGTTAAAGGCTGAGCTATAGTCAATAAATAGCAGTCTTACGTAGTTCCCACTTTTTGCTGTCGATGTGAGTGAGGGAGGAGTGGAGGACATGAGAGATGGCATCTTCAGTCGATCTATTGGGACGATAGGCAAACTGAAGAGGGTCCAAAGTGTCAGGAATGAAGGCGCAAATGGTGTTTTTAATGAGTCTCTCAAAGACCTTCATGACTATAGACGTGAGAGCCACTGGACGATAGTCATTTAGGCAAGAGGGTTTACTGTTCTTAGGGACAGGGATGATGGTGGATTTTTTGAAGGAGGTGGGGACCACAGATGTAGCGAGGACTCATTAAAGATAGATGTAAACAACCCGGCGAGCTGATCAGCACAGGACCGCAGAACCGACCTGAGATACCATCTGGCCCGGCAGCTTTCCTGGCGTCCACACGCTTGAGTGCTCTCCGAACTTCATCCTCTGAGACAGAGATCACGTGATTGTTGCTGCTCTGAGTAATTCCTCTGACGCGCCACTTGGCGGAGTCGCGTTGCGCGCGTTACAGTCAAAGCGAGCATAGAAAGAGTTTAACTCGTTCACGAGCAGCGGATCAGCGCTTGCCTCTGCAGAGGATTTAGATCCAAAAAGAGCAGATGGACCTCAGACCTTGCCACATGCGCCGCGAGTCGTTGAGTTGGAAATGAGACTCCACTCGGTCTTTATAACGGAGTTTTGCAGCTTTAACTGCTCGTCTGAGAGCATAGCAGGGACGATCTGTATTCATTCATATTCCCTGAATGGAGACTGGCGTTGTAAGCAGCAGTGCGTGCGTTCACTGCCGTCGCGGATTGAATTGTCCACCCACGGTTTCTGATTTGAGAAGGGCGTTATTGTTATTGTTTGCGTGGCTTGCTCTGTAAGCGTGTTGATGAAGCAAAGCGCCACGTCTGTGAACTCCGCTTACGTCAGCTGAACTCGCTCGGAACATGTCCCAATCCACATCGCCCAGAGCTGCCTGTAGCGCGGTCTCTGAGTGGGGTGACCAACGCTTAACTTCCCGCCTCACCGGGGGTTCCTGGAGGAGCTTTTGTTTGTATTCGGGAGTGAGGAAAATGGCGGCATGATCCGATTTGCCAAACGCTGGAAGTGACCGCGCTTTATAGGCGTTCTTAAGCGGAGAGTAGCAGTGATCCAGTGTGTTTGCTCCTCGTGTGGGGCAGGAGACGTGCTGGTGAAAGTTTGGCAGGACTTTCTTTAGGTTTGCTTTGTTAAAATCGCCCGCGACAATGAATGCAGCGTCGGGATGTTGGTTTATGGCGCCGCTGGCAACATCATGAAGGCCAGATAAAGCCAGCGCTGTGTCTGCCTGCGGTGGGATAAACGGCGGTCGCGACAACCGCAGAAAACTCCTAGGCAGATAGAATGGACGGCAGATGATTGTTAAATGTTCCAGATGAGGCGAGCAGGACCGCGAGAGAATGGTGATGTTCCTGGGATCGCACCATTTCTTGTTGATCATGAAACACACTCCACCGCCTTTGGATTTACGGCCTCGGCTGTTCTGTCCATCCGAAAAACAGAGAAGTTCTCCGACGGCGTCACAGCTGTGTCCGGGACCGCGGGCGTGAGCCATGTTTCAGACAAACAATAGATATTACAGTCTCTCATGTCCCGTTGAAAACTTATCCTGGCTCTAAGATCGTCCATCTTATTATCCAAGGATTGAACATTTGCTAGAAGAATGCTCGGGAGAGGAGGTCTGAATGCCCTTTCCTCAGTCTGTTACGGATACCAGCACGTTTCCCACGGTGTTTCTTTGTTCGCCGCCGCAGGCTCTGTCCATTGTTCAACTCGCCGTTGCGAAGAATCTCAGATGGCCACAGAGGATCGGCGAAAGTGTCCTGAAACAGTCCAGTGTAGAGGTAACCAATGTCCAAAAGAGTTTTGCTGTCATTGGCATAAAAGCCAATGTGAACATGAGTTTTAATAAGAAAGGACCTTTATTACCTAATCTGACCCCATATCATGTCTAGTCACTGCAGGCCTGGAGTTCTTCATATGCATGATAATCAGCAAACGTCTGCAAAAAAGAGAGAAAAAGGTTAAAGTATCACTGAAATTAAATGCTATTAATGTTATAATGTTGACTGTGAGTTGGCATCATATCAAGAGTGAGTGACGTCACTATAGTGAAATAATGTGGACGCTCTCTGTGCTACTGATTTCATGATTAAAGAGCTGTGTGTGTTTCTGCTGTTTGTCTTTTCTTTGCACATGTCCATTGTTGGCCATTGCATTGTGTGCATATAGCACTTATGACACAGAATCAAACATGAAGAGATGTTGTGCTAATGGAGACACAGAGTGTGTCTTAAATATTGTGTTTGGGATGCAGAAACATGCTCTCGGTCACTGACAGTATCGATGGTGAAAGAACATGGAAAACAAATGATAAAAATAGAAAATGCAAATGTTGAGGTGGATTTTTCCTGTGAAGCTTCTATGGAAATACAATATACGTACAGATCCTCCACTCACATTCAAATGAACATGTTTCCAAAGAATTACAGCAACAATGACCAACAGAGACAATATGTGCAAACACGTAAATAAGAAAAAGGCTTTTTTTAGAGTAATATACAAATGATGTGAGGCGCTGGATGAGGGATGAGAGCAGATATAATAATCACGTAGTTTAAAGCTGCAGACAGAAACATCAGACTCAGGACAGAAACACACGACCTCTAAAGTAAGAACAACTCACATGTTCATTCTTCAAACACAATTAGACTTTGAGATGTTCATATTGTCTGAATGACTGTGAATCGTGTTATGCTGCTAAAGTATTTTATTACATGATCATGTTTTACTCTAAAATTAATTGAGTTTTGTGCTTCTTCCTCAGAAATGGACCAAACTCTATATTTCGTTCTTCTTCTCATTGGTGAGTGTGTTTGTGGTTTTATTTATGGTTTATAGTTTCATCAGGTTTGACCCTGTTATGAAAAGCATTAAATCAAACCCTCTCTTTCACAGCTCTCTGCTCCGTATCTGAATGTGTTCAGCGTCAGTATCACTTTATAAAACTGTGGAAGACCTGGACTGAAGCTCAGAGATACTGCAGAGAGAATTACACAGATCTGGCCACCGTTGACAACATGAATGACATGAACTACATGAACAAAACGAACGACATGAACGAGCTGAAGAAGAGTGTGAATAATGCAGGTGTTCAGTATGTCTGGATTGGGCTGCAGAAGACGGGTGTTGATAAATGGCAGTGGTCTTCAGGTGATCCTGCGCTCTATCTGAACTGGGGACCTGGACAACCTGATGGCAGAGACGAGTGTGCTATGATGAGAAATGGACAGTTTCATGATGCAGCCTGCAGTGATACTCGTCAGTTCATCTGCAACAACAGTGAGTGCAGCTGTTTAAAATGACATTCTTCACGATAAACTTGGGTTCATGATGCTTTTGGGAAAGAGCCCTAGTTGTTAAAGATCTGAGGATTTCAACACAAACCTTTCATTTATTTTATTTTTCTTCTTTTTAATTATTATTGTTTCTATTATTATTATTTTAGATTAACTTCAGTCCAGTCCATGTAGGAATAAACACAGAGCATCAAGACAGATTGTTTAACTGAGAAATTACTAGTATGGACTAATATAATTAGCTCTAACATCCTCCTCTGTTTCTCAGGCTCCTTTTGTCTGAATCCAGTATTCTAGAGAAACATAATGGACAAAATAAAGCGCTTTTAAAGTCATGATGTTCTCAAATGTTACTTCATGTTATGTACAATAATATATTCTGAATATTTAATATATCACCAGCTGTAGAAAGTCTCTGAATGACACGTGTTTCTGATGCTCCACCGCTGCTCTTATTCACATCCAAACCATAAATCAGTGTAAGAATAATGAACAAACTGACTCATGAATCTGTTTCCATGTGTTTTTCTTAAAGTGAGCACAGGACTCGTCTTTGTCAATCAGATGAAGAACTGGAGAGACGCTCAGAGTTACTGCAGACAGAATCACACTGATCTGGTCAGTGTGAGGAACCAGAATGAGAGTCAACAGGTTCAGAAGTTCATCAATGATAGTCTCATATCTAATGATGTCTGGATCGGTCTGTTCAGAGACTCATGGCAGTGGTCAGATCAGAGTGACTCCTCATTCAGATACTGGAAGTCTGGTGAACCTAATAATGGAGGAGGTGTTGAAAACTGTGCAGTGATTGAACCGAAGGCTCAGGGACAATGGCATGACGTTTCTTGCAACAACCAATATTCTTTTGTGTGTCATGAAGGTGAGCAGATCCTCACAAACACACAATCCATCCATCACCTCCAGATATCTTAAAGCTCACGCTACATGTCTGACATGACAGATTCCTCCACAGTGTTTGTTCTGCATGTTGTTTTTGATCAGTCTCTCTAGTTTTTGCTTGTGGTTTGTTTTGTGTCCAGATAAACTGATTCTGATCAAAGAGAACCGGACGTGGTCTGAAGCTCTGAGATACTGCAGAGAGAATCATGTGGATCTGGTCTCGGTTCATTCAGGAGAGACGCAGCGTGAGGTGATGAATGTGGTTAAAGGCGTCTACTGCGGAGGTGTGGTTGGGTTTACGTCACTCCTGCATTTTAGGCATCTGGTACTGGGTGAGTGGAGACACTGTGTGCTATGACAACTGGGCTCCAGGAACGGCACAGGAGAGGACTGTGAGCTTACAATGAGATCTGGAGCAGTTCAGTCTGGAGGAGATCAGCGCTGGATCAGCCGTCCTGAGACTGACAAACTCAACTTCCTCTGCACAAATGATGAGTGAAGGTTATGTTTGTGTTGTTCTTCTTTTTCTAAGTGGCAAACACGTTTTGTTCTGTTTTCATCAGATAATGTGCTTTATGATGCTCTTCAGTTAGAGAAATTACTTTAATTGTACTTTGATATAAGTCTTTTTAATATAAATGCAACATTCTGTGAGCACTTAAAATACTAATGTGCACTATATATGTTTTAAAGACACCAATCAAAATGAATTTTAATATGTGGCCTTCAGCTACATTTACTGTACATTTCAAATTTACAGTCGTTCTCTTCCGGAAAACGACCCAAATCCATCTTTAACACAGACTGTTCAATCAAATGTATTAGCAGTTAAATACAACAAGAACAATCATTGTTCATGGATGTGGCATAAATCATATGGGATACTTATAAGAAAAAACAAGGCAAAAGCACAAGCCATGTCAGTTGATTTCATGGGGATCTTGTCATTCTGGTGGTGTGGATACTTTCTTCTCCTCACGTCTGTTTTGCACTAGTCATACATTTACACATTATTTGTTTAAAAGGTGATTGTGAGCGCCTGTGTGTCTCAATGAAATGAAATATGGTTGAGTATAAAATATCTGGCAACCTGTACGTGTTACACTGCACTAATTCAGAGGAGCACCGGCTCAAATAAACTCATTTACAGACAGCATTCATGTGTCTCTGTGATCTATCCATCTCAGAGTACTTGTGTGCAGGAGCTTTAAAGGAATAATCCACCCGAACATTTGACATTTGTCTTTACTCACCCTTATGTCATTCCAACTTTTATCTGTGGAAAGCAAAATAAGTTCAGCAGTTTCAAATGAAACAATTATTTTCAATAAAACATCAACATCTAAACCTCTGGGTGCTTCCAATATCCCTCCTCGTTTCCTTGCTCCTCCGTCCTCCATCCTATGAACCGGAAACCGATGGAGCTCAGCCATCTTGTAGGACATCTCAATTCTCTAATTGCACAGCAAGGAAGCGAGGATGAGGAGTGAGGAGGCTTCCTGTGGAGTTATTACGCCCCGTGTCTAGGGAACAATAAGCAGTCGCTGCCAAGGGCATAATTTGGCTGGGTTGTAAAATTGGATCAAGAAAGGCATAATATAAAGAATAATTGGATAAAGAAAGGCAGAGCAATCGATTCATTAAAAAAAAAAGCGAGGATCGTAACACCCTCACAGAATCTACACCGTAGATTCACTCAAATTAAATGATCGAGACAATGCATCAGCCAGAATATTATCAGTACCTTTCTTGTAGCGAATCTCCAGGTTGTAAGGGTGGATCCTCTACAGCGGTTCTGACTGCAGGGTTGCCGAATGACTAAAGAAAGCGTTATCAGCAAGATGATAGAAAACTGTACATTTCTCATCTTTACCACCCACTGCAGCTTATACCAACGACGGAAATAAGCGCAGTTACAATAGCTAAACATGTGGGAGAGCGTTGCTATAATGTGACTATATTGTACTGCAATAGGTAACACTTCAAAGTCAATACCAAATCAAAAACTAGTTAGCACATCATTTGTAATTGAAAGAATTTAATGACAAAATCTAGTTATGGTTACACTTAAAATAGTTACAAAATAAATGTATGAGATGATGAAAACCATACCATTAATCGTACCCAGCATGAATGTTACCTGAGAGAGAGAGAGAGAGAGAGAGAGAGAGAGAGAGAGAGAGAGAGAGAGAGAGAGAGAGAGAGAGAGAGAGAGAGAGAGAGAGAGAGAGAAGAGGCAGAAGGCAAGAAGAGCCAAGAGAAGGCCCCCAAGAAGAGAGAGCCAGAGAATAAAAGAGCCAGAGCAACAGTTACAATCTTCTTTTATCTATTCCTTGACCATGTGACTTAAACCCTAATGTGAGACATTCAAACTGACCAATCAGACCAAACTTCCCCACGGTGTGCTACAGGTGTGACACACATTTTGGCCTACAGGCCTTCAGCATTTCTTTGTCTTTAGAAGTCCAAATGGCCCTCCTGGAGAGAGATGGGGTTGAAAACAGTAAAGCAAATGTCTTTGTTCATTTTACAAAATCAAATATCTTTGATTATTTTCAATTCTTTCAAGGTTAAAGTCTTGAACAAAAAGAGACCAGTGCATAATTAGTTGATTGAATTCTTCATTCGGGATAAGAAAACTAATGGGTTGTGATCTGTGAATACGACCACTGGAATAGAACTAGAACCGATGTAAACCTCAAAATGTTGTAAGGCCATTAAAAAGGCTAATGCCTCCTTCTCGATGGTACTATAGTTTAACTGATGTTTCAGGAATTTCTTTGAGAAATACCCTACAGGATGTTCAACCTCATTTTCATCATCTTGCAGAAGAACAGCGCCAGCACCAATACCACTCGCGTCGACATCCAGTTTAAAAGCACGGGTGTAATCTGGCGAGGTTAAAACAGGATTGCTACACAAGAGAGTTTTCACAGAATCAAAAGCAATTTGACAATCATCAGTCCACTCAAAGGTTTGGGAAGCACGAAGGATATTTGTCAAGAGGAGATACAATGTCTGAGAAATTTTTACAAAATCGATAATAACCAGACATTCCTAAAAATCTCCTGAGATCACGTTTTGTTCGGGGAACAGCAAAATCCACAATAGCTTGAACCTTTAGAGCGACAGGCCGAACTTGTCCTTGCCCCACCTTTTTGCCTAGGTAGGTGACAGTTGCTTTACCAAATTCACACTTAACCAAGTTAAGAGTGAGAGATGCCGCTAACAAGCGACCAAAAACAGTTCTCAAGGTTGACAGATGTTCCACCCAGGTATTCGAATAAACAAGCGATGTCATCCAAATAAGCTTTACAGTTCTCAACACCAGCAAGCACTTTGTTAATCAAGCGCTGGAGCGTTGGCGGGCGTTGCGCAGTCCAAGCGCCATCACTTTGTAATTAAGAAAGTCGCCCAGTGTAACAAAAGCAGATATTTCAGCCGCCGCGCTCCATCAAGGGAACTTGCCAATACCCTTCAACAGGTCTAATTTTGTGACAGAAGCGCGCAGAGCCTACTTTATCAATACAGTCCTCCATAAGCGGGAGGGGAAACGAATCTGGTTTCGTAACAGCATTAACTTTCCTATAATCCGTGCAGAATCGTTGCGTTCCATCAGACTTCGGAACCAGTAAACACGCGCGGAGAACTCCAGCGCTAGAACTTCGGAACAGCAAGCTTATTCTTAACTAGGTATTTAACCTCTGCCTCCATAACTTTTCGTTTGGTAGGATTCACGCGATAAGCACGTTGTTTAATAGGTGGATGATCACCTACATCAATATCATGTTTGAGCACATGAGTACGGCTGGGAACATCTGAAAATAGACCCACAAAAGAATCAATCAACTCAACAATATCAGCTTTCTGAGAGCCAGATAAGTGCACCAAGTAAAATTCAAATTCTTCAAAACAGAGTTGATTAATCTACCACCACAGTGTACTCGGCTCGTCTCAAACCATCTTCATCAGTATCAGGGTCAGAAGCAACCACGATCGAAGCTACAATAGTAATGACAGAGCTTTTGACTCAATCTCTTCTTCACGACTCACATACAGCTTCAACATGTTTACATGACACAAGTTTTTCTCTGTCGATCAGGAGTTAGTGCATAGTTCGGAGTCATTCAGCTTTTTATCAATGACATATGGTCCAGTGAACCTTGCCTGCAATGCAGCACCTGGAATGAGCAACAAAACCAAAACTTTGTCCCCCCTCAGAGAACACCACGAAAGACCGCATCTTTGTCGAAATGCTTCATTTTAGCTTGTATATTCTGCAAAGCAGTCTGGGCTAATTTCACGGCATTATGTAATCGTTCTCAAAAAGAACTCACATAGGTCAACAGGATTACACTCTGATGTCTGCTCAGATAACCAGTTCTCTTTCAGCATTCTGAGTGGACCTCTCACTGTGTGTCCAAAAACCAGCTCTGCTGGGCTGAACCCCAGCAACTCCTGAACACTCACGGACCGGCAAACATAAGCAAAGGCAACCCCTCATCCCAATCCTTTTCTGACTCAATATTTACTTAGCATGGACTTCAAGGTTTGATGGAACCGTTCTAGAGCACCTTGAGACTCAGGATGATATGCGCCAGAAACAGCGTGTTGGATTTTCAGCTGAGATGGTACCTGTTTGAACAAAAGCGCGACATAAAATTAGTTCCTTGATCCGTTTGGATCACTTGAGAAGCTCCCGAGCGCGTGAAAAGAACGCGTGATTGGCTGTGGTAAAAGCTCTTACGCTTTTAAAGAGCGTAACGGTACCGCCTCGGATAGCGAGTAGCACGTACACATAAGCGTAAGCAAGTAAACATGTCAGTCCTAGTTGCGTTGGTAGCGGTCCAGCACAGTCCAGAATTACACGGCAAAAGGTTCTCCCATAACAGGAATTGGTTTCAAGGGTGCAGGGTGGATAACTTGATTGGGTTTTCCTCACGATCTGACATACGTGACCACGAACGACAATACTGTACAACATCAGACTTAATACCTGGCCAGAAGAAATAGTCGCAAATTAGGTTATAGGTTTTTTGTTATACCCAGATGTCCAGCAACATTATCATGGGCCACACTCAAAACTTTTTAATGCGCATGAACACTGAGGTACAACTAACTGAAAAACAGTATCCCAACCTAAACCATCAGTCCTCGCTCGGAGTCCACTTTCTTTTTAACAATTCATTTGTCCCAAAATAACCAACAGACTTCTTGTCAATCTCATTTGCAACAACTGCCACATTCCTACAGCGTGACAAGGAAGGATCTGGTTTCTGTTTGACAGAGATCAAGTCTTTATTCATGGTCAGCGACTTATTAATGGACACCTCGATTTTACGAGATTATCACTTCCGAGTTTATCTTCAGTTGTTAAAAGGTATCCGAAAGATCAATCGAGGTCACCAAACTTACTGAGCTTGAGCTGGCGTGACTACACGTGGAGAACATGGATGGAAACTCTAAGGCCAGCTCACCGGTAGTAACAGAATCACAGAGGGGCTTTCAATAACCTCAGGACAAGAAGTACTCTTCCTCCAGCCAAATCATTACCTAAAATTAAGGCAACACCATTCACTGGCAGTTTGTGACGCACTGCCAACTTCACTAAACCAGATCGAATGTACACATTATGCAGCAGTACTCTCCAACACGCCCAACTCAATCCCTGAATTAGGACATCAGATCCACAATGCGTTTGTTCAGAAAATGGCAAAACACCATCTAACACGAATGATTGATTGGCACCGGTATCATGCAGCATTGTCACAGGCACCAAATCTCGCTCAGCTCCACTCAGAGAAATCATTCCCTGACACACAAAGGATCATAACGCTAGCGTCAATATCTAAAGCTGAGCTGTTTGTCAACTTTCTGAACAAAGCCGACACTATTAGCAGACTTCACCTTATTTTTTCTTTTTCAGTGAAGGACACGTCGCAATCAAATGGCCAAATTCAGTGACAATAAAAGCATTCACGAGTTTCAACAGATTGCACAGGCTTCAATGCTTTCAAAGGTTTTTAACATTTTTTCTCCATATGGCGATGGAGAATTCACTTCTGACGTGCAACAAACACATTTTTGTGAGTCAGAGTAAACTCATCGGCACAAACAGCAGCCTCAGCAAGGGTTACAACTTTGTTTTCATTCAAATAAAGCACAAATTCTGTCCAGTAACAAATTTTTTAAATCTTCAATCAAAATCAACTCACGGAGTTGCTCAAAGTCTACGACTTCGGCTGGAGTGGCACCACTTATCAAAAAGCACATTCTTCTCTCGGGCAGATTCAACATATGTTTGATTGGCATTTTTAACATGAGAAACGAAATCTTTGCCTATCGCCTTCTGGCACTAGCTCATATGCCCTCAGCACAGCACCTTTCAATAGATCATAATCCAAACTATCATTCTACGGACAGAGGTGGAACAAACCTCCTGGGCTTTCCCAGTTAACTTGCACTGTATCAAGAGGGACCACACCTCTGCTCGGCCAGCGCAATGCCGCAGCTATGCGCTCAAAAAGCGCCAAAATACGAATCCACCTCACTATCCCTAAATGCAGGTACAAGAGGTAAGGGTGTCGACTGATATCAAAAAATCCACAGGACTACCAGGGGTCACAAACAAAGGCGCGGGGGTGAATGATTTACACTAGTTGAAGGTCTAACAAACTGGGTCGTAAATGGACTTGAAGCACGATCACGCCTGTGCCTCTAATTCACACTGCCTAAAAGCGCAAAAGTTGAGTCAGAATGCTCAGCGTTTAATTTCAGATCTAACTGTTTTTAACTGGATAGCTAGTTTTAAATCCTCTGAATTTATACCAGTAAGAGAGCGCAACATGGGATCGACACCTGAAGTATTAATGTTAGGCGTTGTCTATCGCGCAACATTAGAACTCGTGATTAAAAATACCCTGCTCTAGTAAGCATCTTCAATTCGTCTCGCACCTCACTCTTCTGCGGTTTTTATAATCGAACGTCATAGTAATCAGCGATAGAATATAAATCTACTTTTCTACATGACTCGGGACTTCACGTGAAGGAGCAATGTGTAATGGCTATCAATACTAAACTCCATTTGTCTCACCCTACAACTTCCCCAACGTCAAGAAAAAACTGTGAATTAAAACATAAAAATAAGTGGTACTCACCAAGCAAAGCCGCAAAACTTCTCGAAATTGGCATTGGGCGAGCCCCAATTCATCGCCCGTGTCTAGGAACAATAAGCGAATCGCTGCCCAGGGCATAATTTGGCTGGGTTGTAAAAATTGGATCCCTTTTGGACTCACTCCGTTCGATAATTAACAAAAGTAACACAACTAAATAGAAAAAGTAATATTAAATTTATTAAATGAACAAAGTGAAAAAAGAGCATCTCTTCAGGAGGTCCAAAGGACAAAAATAACTAAGCCCGAGAGCAGTATAAACAAAAGAGGGGGAATAAAGTAAATAACCTAACCGATTAGAAAACAAAAATACATTTACCTTCCTAACTTTCCTGGTGAAAAACAAATACAAACAAGTTCAAATTAAATGGCAGGACACCCCATGCTCCAAGTTGTTTAACACATTACTGGGTTTTAGAAAATAACAAACCAAGCTGTTACGATAACAAATGTTACACAAAAAAGATCTCAATTTAAGGTAACAGAAACAGATGTTATAATAAGGTTGCACTCACTATACAACAGTCAAACATATGCGACCGGAGGATCAGAAACTCTCAACCCCGTTCGCGGACAGAGGAAAGTGAGCTCCAGTCACCGGCCGGAAGCTTCCTTATAGTCCACCTCATCGAACAATGTGCAATGATGACCAAGACATCCCTAATGGATTACCTATTTAGAGAGACATAACTACCAAAGAAGAAAGGCGAGCAATCGATTCATAAAAAAAACGAGGATGGTAACAGGAGTCATGGCGAAAGTGTTTTATCGACTAAAGCGTGATGCGCGCATTAATTCTCCCCCCCTTCACATCTTGCCACAGTTTATTGGGTTTCAAGCCCGTAAGGTTAATTGTTGATTGTTAATTTTCCATGATGCATCATTCTCCATCTAAAACTGATCAGGCAGACCAAACCGTAAGTCGCATGAAGAGTTGAAACTTTCAGGGCTGGTAGTACTCACCTGACTAAATACGTCAGTGGCGCGCCGCGATTGGCCTCTGAATGTCAAAAGTTATTAAAAACAAAGTGGAAATTTGGGTTCACGGTCCCTAAGGGCGCCAAAACATTCCAAGTAGGAGGAGCCACTTTGCTAAAGTGGCTATAACTTGTCAGCGGAATGGCGTATTTTCACCAAACTCACTTACGCCTATGTAAGAGCTCATTTTGCTGAAAAAGACGCGGCGACGCTGGCCACTTGGTGGCTATATTGTTTAAAGGTGTTAAATGATGTATTTCTATGGCAAATCCCATTAAATGGCTGATGCTCTTTCGCTGCCTGATTTTGCACAGCTTGCAAAAATGAAGTGTGCTTCGTCCGTGATCAAAAGCTTACGGGCTTTTACGGACGTCGGGCCATCAGCAGCATTCTTCTTATGAGTCAACTATCTTATCTGCTACAATGACATTTAAATG